>CATNEM010000109.1:312500-362500 GCA_950096795.1 Macrostomum cliftonense | reverse complement strand
GACTGGGTGAGATAGATGTGTCCGACTGGGTGAGATAGATGTGTCCGAGTGGGTGAGATAGATGTGTCTGACAGGGTGAGATAGATGTGTCCGAGTAGGTGAGATAGATGTGTCCGAGTGGGTGAGATAGATGTGTCCGAGTGGGTGAGATAGATGTGTCCGAGTGGGTGAGATAGATGTGTCCGAGTGGGTGAGATAGATGTGTCCGACTGGATGAGATAGATGTGTCCGAGTTGGGTGAGATAGATGTGTCCGACTGGGTGAGATAGATGTGTCCGACTGGGTGAGATAGATGTGTCCGACTGGGTGAGATAGATGTGTCCGACTGGGTGAGATAGATGTGTCCGACTGGGTGAGATAGATGTGTCCGAGTAGGTGAGATAGATGTGTCCGACTGGGTGAGATAGATGTGTCTGACAGGGTGAGATAGATGTGTTCGATTGGGTGAGATCGATGTGTCCGACTGGGTGAGATAGATGTGTCCGACTGGGTGAGATAGAGGAGTCCGACTGGGTGAGATAGATGTGTTCGAGTGGGTGAGATAGATGAGTCCGACTGGGTGAGATAGATGTGTCCGACTGGGTGAGATAGATGTGTCCGACTGGGTGAGATAGATGTGTCCGACTGGGTGAGATAGATGTGTCCGACTGGGTGAGATAGATGTGTCCGACTGGGTGAGATAGATGTGTCCGACTGGGTGAGATAGATGTGTCCGAGTAGGTGAGATAGATGTGTCCGACTGGGTGAGATAGATGTGTCTGACAGGGTGAGATAGATGTGTTCGATTGGGTGAGATCGATGTGTCCGACTGGGTGAGATTGATGTGTCTGACAGGGTGAGATAGATGTGTTCGATTGGGTGAGATCGATGTGTCCGACTGGGTGAGATAGATGTGTCCGACTGGGTGAGATAGAGGAGTCCGACTGGGTGAGATAGATGTGTTCGAGTGGGTGAGATAGATGAGTCCGACTGGGTGAGATAGATGTGTCCGACTGGGTGAGATAGATGTGTCCGACTGGGTGAGATAGATGTGTCCGACTGGGTGAGATAGATGAGTCCGACTGGGTGAGATAGATGTGTCTGAGTGGGTGAATAAAGTAAAATTTTATGGGAATGTTGCCATAAGGTGCCGCATGCAGTTTCCATGACAAAAAAGTTTTTAGCCTATGCGATTTACTTCGTAAAAAAGGCAGTTTAGAAGGATACGCTTCCGTCGCAGGTAGCTGATCAAAGTTTCCTCTGGGTCCGGGTTTGGTTCCACAATCTAAAATGTTGGTTCAGCATTGCATTCACTTGGGGTAAGCAGCATAGCTACAATTCGAGGCGGAAGCTCTTTCCTAAGACTTTAGTACCTCGCTTTCCAAATGGTCTCTGAGGGATTCTGTTGTTACAAGTACATAAAACATATCCATCTTATCCACTCGGACACATCTATCTCATTCACTCGAACACATCTATCTCACCCTGTCAGACACATCTATCTCACCCTTTCAGACACATCTATCTCACCCAGTCGGACACATCTATCTCACCCAGTCGGACACATCTATCTCACCCAGTCGGACACATCTATCTCACCCACTCGGACACATCTATCTCACTCACTCGAATACATCTATCTCACCCACTCGAACACATCTATCTCACCCTGTCAGACACATCTATCTCACCCAGTCGGACACATCTATCTCACCCACTCGGACACATCTATCTCACCCACTCGAACACATCTATCTCACCCTGTCGGACACATCTATCTCACCCACTCGAACACAACTATCTCACCCACTCGAACACATCTATCTCACCCACTCGAATACATCTATCTCACCCACTCGAATACATCTATCTCACCCACTCGAACACATCTATCTCACCCACTCGAACACATCTATCTCACCCTGTCAGACACATCTATCTCACTCACTCGAATACATCTATCTCACCCACTCGGACACATCTATCTCACTCACTCGAATACATCTATCTCACCCACTCGAACACATCTATCTCACCCTGTCAGACATATCTATCTCACTCACTCGAATACATCTATCTCACCCACTCGAACACATCTATCTCACCCACTCGAACACATCTATCTCACCCTGTCAGACACATCTATCTCACTCACTCGAATACATCTATCTCACCCACTCGGACACATCTATCTCACTCACTCGAATACATCTATCTCACCCACTCGAACACATCTATCTCACCCTGTCAGACACATCTATCTCACCCACTCGGACACATCTATCTCACCCAGTCAGACACATCTATCTCACCCTGTCAGACACATCTATCTCACTCACTCGAATACATCTATCTCACCCACTCTGACACATCTATCTCACCCACTCGAATACATCTATCTCACCCTGTCAGACACATCTATCTCACCCTGTCAGACACATCTATCTCACTCACTCGAATACATCTATCTCACCCACTCGGACACATCTATCTCACTCACTCGAATACATCTATCTCACCCTGTCAGACACATCTATCTCACCCAGTCGGACACATCTATCTCACCCACTCGAACACATCTATCTCACCCTGTCAGACACATCTATCTCACCCAGTCGGACACATCTATCTCACCCAGTCGGACACATCTATCTCACCCACTCGAACACATCTATCTCACCCAGTCGGACACATCTATCTCACCCACTCGAACACATCTATCTCACCCAGTCGGACTCATCTATCTCACCCAGTCGGACACATCTATCTCACCCAGTCGGACTCATCTATCTCACCCAGTCGGACACATCTATCTCACCCAGTCGGACACATCTATCTCACCCAGTCGGACACATCTATCTCACCCAGTCGGACACATCTATCTCACCCAGTCGGACACATCTATCCCACCCAGTCGGACTCCTCTATCTCACCCAGTCGGACACATCTATCTCACCCACTCGAATACATCTATCTCACCCACTTTGACACATCTATCTCACCCACTCGGACACATCTATCTCACCCACTCGGACACATCTATCTTACCCTGTCAGACACATCTATCTCACCCACTCGAACACATCTATCTCACCCTGTCAGACACATCTATCTCACCCACTCGAACACATCTATCTCACCCTGTCAGACACATCTATCTCACCCACTCGAACACATCTATCTCACCCAGTCGGACACATCTATCTCACCCACTCGAACACATCTATCTCACCCAGTCGGACTCATCTATCTCACCCAGTCGGACACATCTATCTCACCCAGTCGGACACATCTATCTCACCCAGTCGGACACATCTATCTCACCCAGTCGGACACATCTATCTCACCCAGTCGGACACATCTATCCCACCCAGTCGGACTCCTCTATCTCACCCAGTGGGACACATCTATCTCACCCACTCGAATACATCTATCTCACCCACTTTGACACATCTATCTCACCCACTCGGACACATCTATCTCACCCACTCGGACACATCTATCTTACCCTGTCAGACACATCTATCTCACCCAGTCGGACACATCTATCTCACCCAGTCGAATACATCTATCTCACCCAGTCGGACTCCTCTATCTCACCCAGTCGGACACATCTATCTCACCCACTCGAATACATCTATCTCACCCACTTTGACACATCTATCTCACCCACTCGGACACATCTATCTCACCCACTCGGACACATCTATCTTACCCTGTCAGACACATCTATCTCACCCACTCGAACACATCTATCTCACCCTGTCAGACACATCTATCTCACCCACTCGAACACATCTATCTCACCCTGTCAGACACATCTATTTCACCCACTCTGACACATCTATCTCACCCACTCTGACACATCTATCTCGTACAAAGGACACGATGTTTTGCTATTATGCTCGCACTAGTATCTGGGTGCTTCTTCTCTCCCGTTTTAATTTTCTTTGCATGCATGCTTTCAGTCAGAGGCGCATTTCTTAGAGAACGGAAGAGAAAAAGAAACAGCAAGAGAGCAATTTAGACTTACCTTGTTTTGATTGACATAAAACACTAGCGTGGAACTTTTAGAAGCCATTTTTGCCTATTCAGTTGTTTTATGTCTTGTCTACAGTAGCCGGGGGGTTGTTTCTGTTGCTTCGCTCAAAACTGACAAGAGATTTCTCTCTAGTTTTATAGTTTTCAAGCTAAAGGCTTTCAAGTGCTTATTTTATTGCACTGCCGGGTATCTGAACTGCACTGGCGGTGTACACTTCTTGCTTGGCTGCGTTTAGAAAGTAACAATGCCATGCAGCAGCACTAACCCAAATGCGAACCGAGTGCCATTAAGTGTAATAAAATCACGTGAATGACCCAGGCTAAGAGCTGCTCCACGCGCACATTAAGAAATGAGCAAACTTAATCTTATCTTTCAATCTGCCGCCTCCCTTTCGGTTGCGCGCAGGGAGCAAAGAGTTCAATTGTAACAGAGTTTATAATTTAGCTCTTAGTACACTGTGTCGGCCTACCTTAGCTCAGTGCAAATAGAGGAGGGCGCAGTTTTTATGCCTTCGTATGCTATGAAACATCGGAACTCGAATGAAGACAATGGAGGGTGAAAGTGGTTGCCTTCCGCTGTAGAATCGGGGGTTGAGTACGGGACACCACCTGAAGGATAGGGGGTGGATAGAGGACACCACCTGAAGGATAGGGGGTGGATAGAGGACACCACCTGAAGGATAGGGAGTGGGTAGAGGACACCACCTGAAGGATAGGGAGTGGGTAGAGGACACCACCTGAAGGATAGGGAGTGGGTAGAGGACACCACCTGAAGGATAGGGAGTGGGTAGAGGACACCACCTGAAGGATAGGGAGTGGGTAGAGGACACCACCTGAAGGATAGGGAGTGGGTAGAGGACACTACCTGAAGGATAGGGAGTGGGTAGAGGACACTACCTGAAGGATCGGGGGTGAATAGAGGACACTACCTGAAGGATGGGGGGAGCGGTGGACAGGGCGCCACCTGAAGGATCGGGGGCGGGTAGAGGGCGCCACCTGAAGGAAAGATCAAGGGAGGGAGGGTTAAGACACTCTATATAGGCGTTAGCTCTTTTTCAAAAGTAAAATTTTAGGCGCGAGGCTTACGAAATCGAGTATTCGCACCTGACTAATACACCTGGGCACTGCCTGCCAACAGGCTGGTTGAATTCGAACTCATTCATCTTTTGTGCATTAATGACCGACCGACTGGCAGATAAGATAACTAACGCAGCGCACAGTTTTCGAGAGTCAGAAATCTATAATTTTCAAGCCAACACGTGACAGTCCGAGCCGATAAAGAGTTGCCGAGGTTAAACAAAACCGGGGTCAAAAAGTTGACGCGTCTGTTTTAGCATTAGATATAAAAAATTGTTCTTATTCCAGTGCGCCTTGCCAGTGGATACGAGCGTATAACTTTAGTTCAATTAGGGAGGCGACCTCTGTAGTTAGAAAGTTCAGAAGGCTTTTTAGCATTTGAGCTCCAAATGTACTTTTTAAAAGTTAAAAGTACTAAAGTACTAAAGTACTTTTAACTTTGCCGTTCTCTGTAAAGTACTTTTAAAAGTAATAATCATAAAACAAAGGAAGTAAACGACTCATTATAAAACCATTCCAAAAGTTATTTACAAGAAATCAGTATGGATAAAGACTAATCTGAATATAAGTCATATGTTTGTACTTTTGAACTTAAACCTAAAAATCAGAAATTTTTATATATGTAACTTCTAAGTAAAATTAATCAATATATAGTGATGGCGGTTATATATATATTGATAGCAGCTTGGTTAAAGTACAAAAAATGATAGCAGTAAGGAAAAAACCGGAGCAGAAACGAAAAAACAGATTTATTTTTTACACGCAGAGACAGATTCAAACCGGAATAAACTTTAACAAACTTAGCAACAAAAATCAGATAAATAAAAATCATAAATTATCTTTAGACGTTAGACGAGCTGGAATGCTGCTGAATGAACCCGGCCGAGCCTAAGCCGGCAGCAGATGATCGTCGTCCTGATCAGCGTACAGGTGATGCGTCACTGTGCCGCCGCCGCCGCCGCTACCTCCGTCGTTGTCGGCGTAGCGAATTCTCGGCGGCCGGGGCTCGCTGCGGCAGACCAGATCGCAGCAGCTGGCCGCCGCATTGCCGAATCGTTGCCAAGCGGTGTAATTTGGTATCTGGGCGGCGCCGCGCCGGCCAAAATAGAATCGTTGGATAAGCATGCCGACGCCCAGGTAGGCGATGAAGGCGGTCAGAATGGCTACAATAACAATGACCAAGGGCGTCAGGCTGGCACTGGCGTCCGGCACCAGGCCGCACAGGCTGTAGTGCTGCAGGCTGAACAGATGGTGACACTGGCTGGGTTCGTTGCGCACCTCGCTAATTAATTCTAAATCAGGCTTGTACACGTTGGGATTGCATTCCATAACAATGCGAACGCCGTGGGACCCGTTGCAGGCGGGCTTGTTGCCAACATTATCAGCCTCAGTATAGCTATCGCCTCCCGTGTACACTAGCAACAGCCAGCCGGTGCCTGGCAACAGCTGGGCCGACTTCACGAGGCCCAGTTTCACGATTCTATCCTTACCGCCGGACAGGACAGCGGCGGAATCGGCGTAGGCGTGGAAATTGAACGCCGGAGCGCAGATTCGCAATATAAAAGTGCCTATTGAAGCCTCGACTTTGAAGCTGAAATTAAATTAAGCCAGTGTTTTTTTTTAAAATAGCACAATGTTCTCACGATTGATTTCGATAATTGCTTTTATAAAAGCTGCGCGTCTCACGTGGAGAGGCAGATGGAAACAAACACACGGCACCCGCTGGAGGATCAGGTAGGGAAGGGTGGCGGCGCCCGCTGAAGGATCGGGTAGGGGTGGCGGCGCCCGCTGAAGGATCGGGTAGGGAAGGGTGGCGGCGCCCGCTGAAGGATCGGGTAGGGAAGGGTGGCGGCGCCAGCTGAAGGATCGGATAGGGAAGGGTGGCGGCGCCAGCTGAAGGATCGGGTAGGGAAGGGTGGCGGCGCCCGCTGAAGGATCGGGTAGGGAAGGGTGGCGGCGCCAGCTGAAGGATCGGATAGGGAAGGGTGGCGGCGCCCGCTGAAGGATCGGGTAGGGAAGGGTGGCGGCGCCAGCTGAAGGATCGGATAGGGAAGGGTGGCGGCGGCGCCAGCTGAAGGATCAGGTAGGGAAGGGTGGCGGCGCCAGCTGAAGGATCGGATAGGGAAGGGTGGCGGCGCCAGCTGAAGGATCGGGTAGGGGTGGCGGCGCCCGCTGAAGGATCGGGTAGGGAAGGGTGGCGGCGCCAGCTGAAGGATCGGGTAGGGGTGGCGGCGCCCGCTGAAGGATCGGGTAGGGAAGGGTGGCGGCGCCAGCTGAAGGATCAGGTAGGGAAGGGTGGCGGCGCCAGCTGAAGGATCGGGTAGGGAAGGGTGGCGGCGCCAGCTGAAGGATCGGGTAGGGGTGGCGGCGCCAGCTGAAGGATCGGGTAGGGAAGGGTGGCGGCGCCAGCTGAAGGATCGGGTAGGGGTGGCGGCGCCAGCTGAAGGATCGGGTAGGGAAGGGCTGACGGCGGGCATTAGAGGATATGCGAAAGTTATTATGTCTAATTTCTAAAATCATAATCGGCGGTGACCAACTTACGAGCTTTCAAGCAAGGGGGCCAGAACGCCATTGTGCGTTGAATTCATCTCGCTGCAGGTTAGCGCGGAGGCCAGCAGGACAGACTGGCTTGCAATAAAAAGTAAAACAATCGCCGCTGCCGACCAGCGCACCAGGTTGGTTGCCATGGAAATTAAGCTGAAAAATTTGTATCGCCCGTTTTTGACTACTTACAAGTAGAAACAGGCGATTTTTAATGCCAAAGGAAAAGGGGATAGAATGGATTGCTAATCTACAGCCCACTGGAAAAGGAATAGAATGGATTGCTAATCTACAGTCAACTGGAAAAGGAATAGAATGGATTGCTAATCTACAGCCCATTGAGGAAGGAATAGAATGGATTGCTAATCTACAGCCCATTGAGAAAGGAATAGAATGGATTGCTAATCTACAGCCCATTAAGAAAGGAATAGAATGGATTGCTAATCTACAGCCCATTGAGAAAGGAATAGAATGGATTGCTAATCTACAGCCCATTGAGGAAGGAATAGAATGGATTGCTAATCTACAGCCCATTGAGAAAGGAATAGAATGGATTGCTAATCTACAGCCCATTAAGAAAGGAATAGAATGGATTGCTAATCTACAGCCCATTGAGAAAGGAATAGAATGAATTGCTAATCTACAGCCCATTGAGAAAGGAATAGAATGGATTGCTAATCTACAGCCCATTAAGAAAGGAATAGAATGGATTGCTAATTTATAGATCCAATCTAATAAAGTAAAAAGCGAAGAAGCTCATCTTAATTATTTGCACAATAGAATTGTATTCCATATCATGCATTGGCCAATGAGCAACACAAGAAAATAGTGTCCAACTTGCGTTTATTAAGTCCACCTATGCTTCCTAGCACAATGCATCACCGATTTTTTAATTTAACTAAATGCCGCAAAAGTTTGGCCAGCCATGTGCATATCATCAGCGACAGGAAGAATAGCATAATCAAAGCGAACTTCTTTGTTGTTTATATTTCTTATTATCGTGCTTAACGAGGCCAACAATTGCCGAATAGATCAAACTTGGTCAACAAGCACCACTCGGTTACAAATTCTATGAACAGCGGATGTTATGGCAAAAATTATGCCTCATGTGTTTGCATGATGGTCATTGTTACTGTCTGTAGAAATCTTCGTTTGTTTAATCTCTCTGCCTGTCAGTCAGTCAGTCTGTCTGTCCTTCAGTCCGCTTGCCTGTCAATCTGTCGGTCTGGCCAGCTGTCAAATTAAAAATCATAATTAATGCATCAAAAAAAATTGTCAGCCTCATCATCAGAAGTTCTGCTTCTTCCTAAACTTGGCCAATCGACTGGAGCCGCCGCCCCGTCCGCCGCCGCCGCGCCGTTTGCCGCCAACGAGATTTAGAGGATCCCGGATTGGAAATTTATCCATAGCCCGGTTGGCCAGTTCTACAGCCGCCCGATCGTAGTCGTAGCCGGCAACCCCGGCCGAATCCTGGCCAGCCTCCTCCTCCGCCTGCGCCTCATCAGTTCTAGTAGTCGCCGCCGCAGCTTCCTCACCGGCGGCGACGGCGGATTTTTTCGGACGTGAACGCCGCTGCTTGCGCTGCGTCGGCTGGAGAAACGGCGCCTCCGGTTCGGCCGCTATCTTCATCGGCGTCGTCGCCAACTCGACGGTCTGGTTCTCCTCGTCGACCTCTTCGTCAGCCGCCTCGGTGGTTGCCTTGACAACGAAATAGTCTTCCGGCTGGGCCGGCACCGAGTAGAACGGGCTGACCAGGCGGCGCAGGGCTGCCCGAACCCGCTCGTTGGCATCCGACGAGTCCGCACCGACGTCGGAGATGCCAAAGCAACCGGCGGCCGGCTCCGACTTCAAGCTGGTCGTCACTAACGACGACGACGACAGCGACGTTTTCGGCGACGAGGGCGCCGGTGGCGAGGCGCAGGCGAAATCGTCGTCGGCAAAATGCACCAGATCGTGCGGCCGACGGTGAGCCGGCAGGGCCCGGCAAAACGACGCCGACGATTCGGCGGCCACAGCGGCTGCCAAGCTCGACGAAGAAGTGTTGACAATCTTGGCGGAGCTCGTCGACTGACGTCCGGCCGCGTCTTTAGGCCGCAGCTCCCGAGCTTCGAGCACAATCCGGTGCAGATCGTGCACGTATTTTCTAACAAGCGGCGGCACCGGATTGCAGCAGGCCAGCACGCCGGTGAACTCCCTGCGGGTCACGGCGGGGGAGGGGGAAGGGGCAACACTCAGACCTGGATGCTTGCAGGCAGGCCTGTCACACTTAGACACTGCTATTACTGGAGCATTTCTCAGGCCATTTAGTCCCTAGGAGCACTTAATTTAATCATTCAATGCAAGGAGGCCCACTTGAAACCTAGTGCTTCATCACCATCAGTGTCAGCAGAGGATTTGTCTCCAAGCGATCTGTCCTCCATTTTCTACATCTACGATGCTGTCACCCTCTTCTTCCAGCAATTCACTGCTGTCACTCTCGCTAATGTTCAAACTCAATACTTAGAGTTCTCTTTGGGTTGAGTCTGTGGGCGTGTTGAGGGACGACTTAGTCTATGCTCAGTCTGGCCTTCCAAATGACTAAAATGGGTGCTCCAATGATTAAATTGACTGCTCCTTAACACCTGGTCTTGGCCATAGACTACGCGTTTTTAGCCTTGGCCCCAGATATTTTTCCTAAATGGGCTTGAGAAATGCATGGACTTCTATACTTAGCATCTGGACTGGAAGCGAAAAAATGCTAGGTGCTAATTATAGAAGTTCATGGAGAAATGCTATATTGCTACCTGAAGCAGACAGCCAGCAGCCACACACGGACCCCAATGCGGTCTCACCTAGGCAGCAAGTCGCACACAGCCAACAGCATGTGATCAGGCAGCACATAGGCAGTACTCTCGTCCTCCAGCCTGGCCGTAGCATCCCGCCAAGCGTACAGCCGCTCCAATGCGTGCATCTGGCCAGCGTTGAAAGCCTTGCGAGATTTAGCCAGCAGATGTCGGTAGTCGTCGGCGCCCAGGCTGGGCTTCTTGTACAGTTCGCGGCACAGTCGGCGCGAGGCGTCGAATACGCGCAGTACAAGGTCGGGCTGGCCGGCGCCGCGGCGCCACAGATCGGCGCGCATTCTGTCGGCAATGTAAAGCAGGTAGCGAGTGTCGCAGCGGGCGTAGCGAAGCATCTCGGCTGGCAGAGGGCGGACGCGCCAATCGGCTAGCTGGAACTGCTTGTCCAGCACGAAGCCGCAGTAGGTCTGCACCAGATGGGCCAGGGAGTGGCGCGGCATAGACAGGGTGTGCGAGGCCACGTAGGTGTCGAACAGGTTCACCATGTAGACGCCGAAGTCGCGCTGCAGCCAAGCAAGATCGCCAACTGATCCGTGCAGCACTTTGAGAATCTTGGGATTAGTAAACATTCGGTTTAATTGCCACACATGATCCCACAGGCGCAGCGTGTCAACAATGAAGTCCTGAGTTCGAGTGGAGATCTGCGATCGGGCGAAGAAGGGATTGGTGATTGGGAGATTTTTTGAAACATCGGCTAAAATACCAATATAAAAAATTGTGTCTGACTAAAAGCTGCCCGGTTCTAGGTACCAGGTGTCTCACTGTAAGCTACCGGGTGCCAGTTAACAGGTGTCTCACTATAAACTACCCGGTGCCAGTTAACAGGTGTCTCACTATAAGCTAACTAGTGCCAGGTAACAGGTGTCTCACCATAAGCTAACTAGTGCCAGGTAACAGGTGTCACACTATAAGCTAACTAGTGCCAGGTAACAGGTGTCACACTATAAGCTAACTAGTGCCAGGTAACAGGTGTCACACTATAAGCTAACTAGTGCCAGGTAACAGGTGTCTCACTATAAGCTAACTAGTGCCAGGTAACAGGTGTCTCACTATAAGCTAACTAGTGCCAGGTAACAGGTGTCTCACTATAAGCTAACTAGTGCCAGGTAACAGGTGTCTTACCATAAGCTAACTAGTGCCAGGTAACAGGTGTCTCACTATAAGCTAACTAGTGCCAGGTAACAGGTGTCTCACTATAAGCTAACTAGTGCCAGGTAACAGGTGTCTCACTATAAGCTAACTAGTGCCAGGTAACAGGTGTCTCACTATAAGCTACCCGGTGAAAGGTAACAGGAGTCTCACTATAAGCTACCCCGAAACTGTTATCAAGTGCTTGCGCTGGTAAAAACTTAATTTTTGGCATTAAAAATGCAAAAGAAAGATGCGCGGCAGTTTAGAAAGAATGTAGCGCGCAATCTCACCTGAATCAGACAGGTGATACCCAGATAGGATCGGTAGCTGTGCGCCTCAAGATCCACAGCCAGTTCGCGCTCGCCCTCCAGCAGCGCCAGCAGCTCAGCCAGATCGTCTTCGGTCTGGACAAGCGTCAGCTCAATTTCGTCAAGTTGATGCGGCGGCGGCGGCGCCGGTGGAGGCGGCTGCTGGGGCGAAGGCGGACTGCCAAGGAAGCGCTTATCCGGCGCGAAGGCGTCCAGCTCGGGTCCGTAGGGATGCTCGCCCGGCTGCAGCTGCTGCGTCGGCAGGCCGGCATCCTCCTGCTTCAACGCGTTGTGCTTGACGCGCAGGCGGCAACGAAACGGCGCCGGCGAGTTGTCCGGCTTGAGTTCGAACTGATCCTGCGGTCGGGCGACGATTCGCGAGGCTAGGAAGCGGACTGCGGCGGCGGAGGCCGGCGTCGGAGCCTGCTGCTGCTGCTGCTGCGACGGTTTGGCCTGTTCGGGCTTTTGCCGCTGCTGCTGTTGCTGGTTGGAATTCGATGCCGAGGCTGGCGCCGCCGGCTGCTGTCCGCGCTCGTGAGCGTCCAGAGCGGCGCCGACGCGTTCTAGAAGCTCGTCGTTGACTTCGATTAGCGATTCGAAGCGTTCATCAAAGTCACGGTTGACCTGGCTGCCAATCACTGAGCCGCTGGCGCCCTGGCGGTAGTTAAAATCATAGTAGTAGTAGTAGTAGTAGTAGTAGTAGTAGTAGTAGTAGTAGTAGTAGTAGTAGTAGTAGTAGTAGTAGTAGTAGTAGTAGTAGTAGTAGTAGTAGTAGTAGTAGTATTAGTATTATTTTTATTATTATTATTAGTATTAGTATTTTTATTACTATTATTATTATTAGTAGTAGTAGTAGTAGTAATAGTAGTATTTGTAGTATTTGTAGTAGTAGTAGTAGTACTGCTACTACTACTACTATTACAGATAATGAAAAACCTCTTTACCTGATAATTAATAAGCCGCTGCATCATGTACAGCAACTTTGAAGACTGCGCGTCCATCAGAGCCCGGAACGCAGGGAAGCTGCTATAATAATCGTAGCTGGTGCCGCGAGACGGCAGCTCGTTGGACAGGCGCATGCTGGCTATCAGCTTCGGCACGCAGTCCGCGCCCACCTTGTTTGCTGTTGGATTGCTCTGCAAATGAATTTATTGCGGGGATTCTGCAACACGCTTTATAAAGATACAGACTGGCTTGACTTTTTAAAAAATGGAATATGTGGCGTAAAGAGGTGCTAAAGATTGATTAAGGCAAGAGTCGGTGAGAAGGGGGTTAAAAGGATAGAAAAAGTGAAAGAAGGGTGTTAGGGAGTAGAAATGAAAGGAATAAATTGAGTGAGAAAAGGTTGCCTGTATGAATAATCGGTGAGTCAGTAGGAAGAGTCGGTGAGTCAGTAGGAAGAGTCGGTGAGTCAGTAGGAAGAAACGGTGAGTCAGTAGGAAGAATCGGTGAGTCAGTAGGAAGAATCGGTGAGTCAATTGGAAGAATCGGTGAGTCAGTAGGAAGAATCGGTGAGTCAATTGGAAGAATCGGGGAGTCAGTAGGAAAAATCGGTGAGTCAGTAAGAGGAATCGGTGAGTCAGTAGGAGGAATTGGTGAGTCAGTAGGAGGAATTGGTGAGTCAGTAGGAGGAATCGGTGAGTCAGTAAGAGGAATCGGTGAGTCAGTAGGAAGAATCGGTGAGTCAGTAGGAGGAATCGGTGAGTCAGTAGGAAGAATCGGTGAGTCAGTAGGAAAAATCGGTGAGTCAGTAAGAGGAATCGGTGAGTCAGTAGGAAGAATCGGTGAGTCAGTAGGAGGAATTGGTGAGTCAGTAGGAGGAATCGGTGAGTCAGTAGGAAGAATCGGTGAGTCAGTAGGAAGAATCGGTGAGTCAGTAGGAAGAATCGGTAAGAGAAGTGTTGTCGGTATTTCGAGAACAAAGAAGATAAATAAAAAAATCATCGTTAAAGCAGAAAGAGAACTAAATAGAAACAGAGTGGCACACTAAAACATGATTGAGATTGGCCAAGGATTAACAGAAAAGAAACTTAAATGATTAGAGGACAAATAGCCCAGACCGTTGAGGCCAGCAACATTTGTTGCCAATGTGATTCTCAATTATATATTTTTTCTTACTTTGAAGTTGTTACTTTACTATTTGATTAATATTTTCTAACAAGGATGCTAATACAAATAGAATAAGATTTTCATTTCATGGTATTGTCAGTTCTGTTGGATGGGATTCCAGTCTAGATTCACTACACTGACACAGGTGTTCCAATAAGTTAAGTTGATGCTAAGTAGACATTAAAACTACTGGGCCACAAAGGCCAGTCTAATTCACGTATCCAACCAGAGCGGCTCAATGATTAGCGCTAGGATTCTGCAGGATTGGCTCTTTAAAGTCGAACTTGGGAAAGCTCGACATGTCCTGACCCTTGGCCTCAAATTGGCGCTCAACGCGTTCAATCATGTCGCTATAATCGCGCTGCGACTCCGGACTGGCGTCAACTAAGCCGTCCTTGGCTCCGGCCTGCTTTTTCTTATATTCGCGTAGCTTCTCTAGGAATAGCTTCTGGATTGGGTCGCTTGGCGAGGCGGCGCCGGCGGCTAGAGGCCGTACGAACGACACCAGCGGAGCGGCGCCGCGGCTGCTGGTCAGGCTGGCGACGATGGCGCGGAACATTGGCTGGAATTGCAATTTTGGCGTTCGTTTTTGGAGAGAGGAGTCATAGCCTAGTAACTGGGGCGGCTGCCTTATGACCTGGAAGGTCGTGGGTTCGAACTCCAGCTCTAGGAGACTGGTTCCATTCGTTCCATTGAGCCAGATCCACTTAATCCCGCATTGATTATCAGTGAGACATCATGATCCTATCAGTAGTTTTCTGATTCTTGGAGTTGTAGCCTAGTGGCTAAGGGCGCCTGCCTCATGACCGGAAGGTCGTGGGTTCGAGTCCCGGCCCTAAGGAGACAATTTGTGCCCTTGAGCAAGGCACATAATCCCGCATTGCTTCAGTCCACCCAGCTGAGATTGGGTACCAGTTTGAGCTGGGTAAATTTAGTGTGGGTGTTGCGGCCCCTCCAGTCCGTCAGGCTGAAAGCTGTACACAGCCCTCGGATGCGCCGCGCAACTAGCTGCGGCTGTGCCGTGGGCTGTACATCTGATTGAAAGGTCGGGTGTCTAAATTTATTTTATTATTTATTTGATTCTTGGCGCTTCCCAAAAGTAAAGTAGTTTAGATACTAAATCTTAAGGCGATTTTTAATACAGCATAATAGAAAATTCGCAACATATAGTCAATGTAAGCTTGACTTAGCACAATGGCATAAATATTGAATGGAGTACACAATTGTACTCGGAAGTAAAGTTGCTTTATTTCGCCAAGTATTAAAGTAGACAAATTCGTGTCGTAATAGTTGAGAAAAATATGCTTGACATCATCGGGGTAAAAAAAGTAATAAATACAACAACGGCAAAAACCAGGAAACAGAGAGTAGCGAACTGCATTCCAGGGTTAGCTAATTATTTTAAAGTGCTATCATTAGTGCAACGAGTTACATAATAAAAAATTATTTAGAATTAATAGAATGAAACTGACAGCTTTCACTGCGTCAACATACAGTCAGAAGTATAGACTGTAAGCAAAATTTGACTACTACAAGACAAGCACCATTGCGCACAGTTGCTAAATGCATTTTTGTTATACTTAATGCCATTCAATTTAGTTAGGGAAAAAAAATTAAAAAAATCGACAGGCCGGTCAACCAGCTAACAGCAAATGCACTCTAAAGACGAGTCAATCAATTTTAGCTGCAGCCTCTTTAGCTTGTCGCCTCTCCGACGACGGCGACAAGAAGAAGTCGGTAATGGCGCGACGCTGCTTTTTGCCAGACTCAGCCGGCGAGGCGACTGCGGCGACGGAGGCGGAGGAGCCGCGGGCCCGCTTAGCTGAGCCCGGCCGCTTGCGCGCAGACTCGTCGGGCGTTGGAGGCTGGCTGGGCGGCGGGTCGCATTCGATTGGCAGAGCCTCGTGACAGCAGAAGGCGGCCTCCTCGGAGATCTCCGTCAGTTCGCTGAAGCTGATGCCAAGCAGAATTGGCCGCAGCCGCTGCACCTTCCGCTGCTGGCTTTCCTCGAATGCGCGCTGACGCAGCTGCTGCCGTTTCCTCCTAGTCTCAGCATCCTCGGCTTCATCCTCAGCTTCCTCGGCGTTCTCGCCCTCGTCATCGCTGAGGTAGCCGTGGGGCACGACGAACGCCGCCTCGTCTTCGTCATCATCGTCCGATCCAGCCTCCTCGGGATCGCCTTCGGACTTGTCCAGATCCTCGCCCTCGCCCTCCTCCTCCCACTCGGCCTCGCTGTCTACGTCGTAGTCCAACAGGGCGGCGTCCCTGCTCAGCGGCGTCCGGCCGGAGATGGCGCGGCTACGTTTGGCCCAGGTGCCAAAGTAGGCGGGTCGGTGGTTCTCGCAGAACTGCAGCAGCTTGCACTTGCGCAGCGACTGCGTCTCCGGCACCATGACAACGTCGGTGTCCGTGCCGCTCTGCAGGAACTCGCTAAGCGGCCAGGTCTGGGCGGAGCTGCGGCCCGGCCGGCGCTTCAGCTCGTCCAGATAGGACTCGAACCCGGGCTCCGCCTCGCCGCTCAGAAACCGCTCCAGGCTGTCCCGCTCCGCCGCGGTCAGAGGCTCTCGCCGAATTGTCGGGCACAGGCGGGCGTCCCGGCGCAGGGGAAACGGCATGAAGCGCCGCTTCTCATCTGGAACCGCTTCGTCAGTCTGACTCGAACTCCCGACCTCCGAGTGGGCGCCACTAGAGGACGCAGGCTTCTTGATGAAGAAACTGGCAAGAAGACTCGCCTGCTTCTCCTTCTGCCTGCGCTCCTCCTCCTGCTTCTTCAGCTTCTCATCCTCCTTCGCCTTCCTCTCTTCCTCTTTTGCTTTCCTCTCCTCTTCCTTAGCCTCCTTTAGCTTGGCTTTCTCTTCTTCTTTTGCCTTCCTCTCCTCTTCCTTGGCCTCCTTCAGCTTAGCCTTCTCTTCCTCCTTGGCCTTTTTCTCCGCCTCCCTGGCCTTCCTCTCCTCCTCCTTCTTGCGCAGCTCCTCTTCCTTCTTCAGACGTCGTTCCTCCTCGCGCTTTTGCCGCTCCTCCTCTTTGGCCCGCTTCTCCGCCTCCTTCTCCAAGCGCTTCCGCTCGCGCTCCGCCCGCCTGGCGGCCTGCTCCAGCTCCCGCTGCTGCTTGCTGCTGTTGTGCGGGCTGGCCTGCAAAGGAAAAACAACATGTTAACTTGCAATTAGGACTAGGAGCAGAATCTTCTGTTTGCCACAAAAATTGTGTTAAGCCTTTCCTTTTTTCAGAGCAAATTGCTACTTTTCCTTAAAAAAACCTAAATTAAAGCACGGAAAATATGGTAGTCGAAATCCTTATGGTTTAAAAGTTTTACAGGGACAGAATTGGTTTAAATATGTTAATAAAACTGCTTCTGTTTTCAAAAGCTCAAAAAATTAAGAATCTAAAGAGATATAAAAGTATCCAAATTGTCATTATCAGTTATCTCGAGTAGAAATTTTTATGAAATATTTTTAGTTTGATTATGATTTCCCTAAATGTAAAATGTACCTGAGCTATTTGAAATAAATATCTACATTTGGTATTAACTATGTTGATTTATTGCTACTAGGAATTGTTAACCATAAATAAAACAATATTATAAGTGCAATAAAGTAAATCAATTTTTAGTAAATATTAAAGAAGTGTTTATATTAAAAGCTGAGGAATAATATAGTATTTAATATATAATTTATTTTTATTTTATTGGCCATTTGAAATTTTTGAAGCTTAAAAAGAATAATAATATAACAATTTAGTTTTATAATTATCAAATGCTTTTTATTCATGTTTTTACCAGTTTAATCAATATTCTACTTCCTATTACAAGGGGATGCTCCAAAAGTTTTGCAATTGGACTGCTTATACTAGTTTATTGAAAAGTTTTTCATTAAAGTCCTTCGAAGTACTCTCTCCTGAACTGCAAGCACTTGTGTGCTTGCACGAGCCATTTACTCATGAGGCCTCGGAACTCCTCAATCAGGATGTTGTCAAACACCTCTTTGGCCGCTTGTTCCAGCTCATCGTCAGACTGAAATCTGCGCCCCCAGAGCGAATTTTTTATTTCTGGATTTTTATTTGTATCAAAATTACAATTATTTTAATTCTGCATAACACAAATAATCTTATTTAAATATTTTATATAAATTTTATATATTTTATAGTACAATTCATGTTATCCTAGGTATTTATATTGTGCAAAAAGATGCTTATTATGCAATTATTAAGTGCTAGCCTCACTTAGGCACCTCTGTATATGCTATGATTATGTGCCAAGTATATTAATAACTACAATATGCATTTTACTTGTGCTAAGTATGCCAGAGACCCCTTGTTTATACATGAATTTTTCCCAAAAAGGTCATTTTCCTGACTATACATGGCTAGGTAATACCAAAAGTTGTATGTATAGTAATAACAAGGCAATGCTTATTCCTAAAATTCTATGCCAGTTTCCCTTTGCCCAATTCTCACAAAATTTGACATGATACTTCCCCCACATGTTCATAACAGCTGTGCAAAATTTCAGCTTGATTGCCTAAAATTCTGCGACAGTGGCCAAAGAAGCAGTGAAACTCTGCAGGTTGTGCTGAGTCTCACTGATTGAGATAGACGAGTCACAATTATCATCCAATTTCGTCTTGGCCAGTCTGCTTCTGAGTGCATGCAGATGCCTCAAACAGCCCTTGGCGAATGAAGCCCCATCTCTGACGATGGTCCACAAGTGGTTTGCTTGCTTTCGCTGCAGCTCTGTGTCTCTGGACAACAATGACTGGGAAGGTCATCCAAATGTGGCCATTACTAACACTACTGTCACTGCTGTCCTAGAGGATGCTGGATGAGGACAGATGCTGTGACAGTTTGAGAGCTCAAGAAAAGTGTGGGGATTTTGGATTCAAGCATCATTTCCATCTTGCATGATCACCTTGGCATGAGGAAGGTGTCCGCGTGTTGGGTCCCCCACTGCCTGAATCCAAACCAGATGCAATCTCAGGTCGAAGTTCTCGAGCTTCATGCTTGAAAAGTTCGATGCAGGAGCTTCAAAACTGGTAGATAACATCATCACTGGTGACAAAACCTGGGTCTACTTCTACGAACCAGAAACCAAAGAGCAAAGCCAGCAGTGGATTGCAAGAGAAGAGGATGCGCCCGTCAAGTTTTGTCACAAGTGAAGCATCGGGAAAGTCATGGCGGCAGTTTTCTTCAGACAATGTGGCATCCTGCCACCTGTGCTGCTCAAGGATGGCACCACAGTGACCAGTGAATGGTACTCAACCATCTGCCTGCCACAAGTGCTTGAAAGTCTTGCTCAGCATCGTCCAAAGATGAGAGAACACAGGATTCTGCTGCATCACAACGCACCTGCGCACTGTACCAGGGTGACCCAGCAGTTTCTCCAGTTGACTTAGCTGACACTGCTGCCACATCTGGCTTACTTACCAGACCTCGCGCCCTCTGACTTTTTCTTCTTTCCCAGGATCAAGAAGAACTTGAAAGGAAAACAATTTGGCTACTGGCAAGAGCTGGAAAACACACTGAGAACTGAGCTGGAGAGTGTCTCTTAGGTGGAATTGAGACTACTGTTTTGAAGCTTGGTTTCATTGCATGAAGAAATGCTTGGAATTGGCTGGAAATTATGTTGAGAATTGTCATTAGGTTAATACTCATGCAGGTAAAATTTTGGGCCAATTGGATAAGCAGAAATGGGATTTTCTGCAAACTTATTAAGCAACCCTCATATATTCATCCAAGCATTTGAACTGAAGTTAAAATAATCTTTTTAATATTAAACAACTTCAAAATATTTAATTTAAGAAAAGTATTTGTATCTATATGAAATTTTGTTTTGGTATTAAATATCTCACTTTGGCAAAGAGCCTTTGCCAAAGAAAATTTTTGTTAAACTTTCATTTTGTTTTGTACTTGTATATTCAACTTGGCACATTATAGCATAATTTGAGGTATAAGCAATATCCCTATTTCAGTGCATGGCATACAAGTTTTTTTTAACCAAGTTTTATTATGTGACAAAATATGCTATTAGATGGAAAAAAGCTGTGTCACAAGACATGCCTCAGGGCCTAGGCCCAAATAAAGGCCTTACAATGTCAGCTAGCAAGCAATCAATGAAATGCCAAGTTTGTACTTATCCTTGCCAATAGGGCATTGATATAATGTCTATTAGGATTAAGGTCTGGAAAATAGGATAGGCATAGTAGGAGCTCAAATCCTAGGTCCAAAATAGTAGCCATTGTTGCCTAGCTATTGTGAGGCTATACATTGTCCTGTTATAACAATATATGCCTAGTCAGCTTGTCCCTTGCTTCTCCAAAAACCAAATAATAATATTGCACTTGCCTCCTCCTTATTTTACACAATTACACATATAGAATATAACAGTTATTTGTACTTGTAGTACAAAGAATAAAGAAAGAAAATAATGACTTTTGTTCAAGACAAAGGTGAGTTTGTCCACTAACTTTTCAAAAAAACCTTGAATTATGACAAAAGTTAAAAATAAAATGTAATCCAATCTTTGCGACACATTAAAGAATGATAGTTGATTAGCTAATTACCTACAATTTTTTCACCTAGTTGACAGTATCTACTAATGAAATAGAAAAATGCTTCAAAGTTGACAAAATGATTGGAGTTTGAAAGCTAGTGGAAAAATTAATTAAGAAATCTTAACAATAAACTAATACAAATAGATTTTTGCTTAGTAGTAGGCAGTGTGAGACCAAAACTAATATTTCTGCTCCTTTTAAGTTTTAACATTTAAAATATCCTAATTGTTATATAGTATTTTACTGCTTTTACAATACCAAATATACTATTACTAAGCACTAGGCCCTTATACAAGCGTATATACTTAACCGGTATACTTTTTCTACCTATTATAATGGATATTAATTGTTTTTGCGACTTTAACAAAGTAAACAAATATTTTAGTAACGATAATTTAAGCAAATGTTCGTAAATTCGATAGTCAATTTCCAAGACATGTGTCGTTTACAACAAAAAATAATGGGCTGACGGAAAAACAATGGAGCTGAAATATTTTTACTGCTTCAGTTTTTTGATGTGGCAAGATTTTTATTTCACTGAGAAAATCGCACAAGAAAAAGTCTATTAGAACTTTTTTGGCGCGCTTTAAAACCACAGCCGGCATCTGTCCATAGACTCCTAATCCGGGTGCTGACCACTTCGGCGACAGACCACTTCGGCGAAAACCACTTCGGCGACAGACCACTTCGGCGAATCCACTTCGGCGACAGCAAACCTACGTCAAAATTTAACTTACTGAAACCTTACTGGAAAATTGTGTTTAAAGCGTTTTACGTACATGTAACACAAAGTAGTAGCCAGCCTACATGTAATCTTAAATTTTAGATATCAGAAAAACAAATAAATTAGCTTTGGTCGCTTCACTTGGGTCGCCCGGGGACATCGATCGAGGTGCAAATTCTAATTGGGCAATCGGTCGACCAATGAGAATTGGATTCAATAATATATGTATTGGTGTCACGGGTTCTGCCATTGGTTGCCGTTGCTCCCACAGTAAAAGCCGTTTTTAACTGCATATTAGCAAGTTTAGTCCCAGCAGTTAAATAATACAGAATATTTACATACATGTATTTGATAGCAACTGAGATCGAGTAAAGCAGAAGAAGCACACGTAAAAATTGCATATGTTATGCATGGCTGCATATTTTTATCCAGTCCCAAAAGATACATTCGACTGTGTCATTTGCGCAAATCCGGTCACGCGACGACAACAGGCGCTGCAATGCGATCGCTGTGAGAATTGGCAACATCGCCTGTGCGGAACTGGCATGACGCAGGCAGAGTACCGCAGCTTGGCTGCAGATGGTGAATTCCAGTGGAACTGCAGCAGATGCCAATCCCAACCCTCTGTTCATGCCGAGGTTGCACTTTTCCCCGCTCATGATGCGCCAGCCGACTCAACGCCATCTCCCGCTCATGATGCACCAGCCGACTCAACGCCATCTCCCGCTCATGATGCACCAGCCGACTCAACGCCATCTCCCGCTCATGATGCACCAGCAGACTCAACGCCGTCTCCACGCCTAACTTCCGGTATGGATATTGCAGCAGTCGCTTTCGATATTGACGTTGACGTCCTTGTTAGTGATCCAGAACCACAGCCTGTAGTCGAATGCATCGATCATGAGGTCCGGGAATTCGACGTGGTCTCCGATGGTTCAACTAAAAGGCGTAATATTCTAGTTGTCGATGAGCAGTACACCTTCAATGTCAGCAAGCGCCGAGGCGCCAATGTGTACTGGCGCTGTTCGCTTCGCAATGGCCACCAGACGTGCCGTGCAACAGTGGTTCAGAGGGGCGACGAGTTCATCAAAGGCCCTGCTCAACACTGTCACTTCCCACAGCACAAGGCGGCTGAACGCGCACGCTTGCGGCAGAGGGTTGTTCAGCGCGCAAGCAACAACCTCTTCCAGTCAGCTGTACAGATCGCGAGGGAGGAATTGTTGACAGTTGTGGAAGAATTTCAGGTAAGTTGTTGTGAAAATGCTAATAATATTGTGTGAAAACTCATATTTCCTATTTCACCATAAAAAAAATTGTGTCAGAGAGCGTTTGATGCTATATGCAACTGCGTGCATATACATGTATGTACGTACAGCATGTGTATGTAACGTACGTTCGTAAGCGTCTTGAGTGTTGCGTGTATCAAACCTTGCGATTTTTTTATTCCAAGGCGTTAAGATTGATTAAGTCTGCTGGGAGCTAATGTGGAAAGAATGGTTGAAGCTATACGCGCTAAATCCAAGGTGGTAAGCCAATGTGCGAAAGCTGAGACGAAAGCTCAGTGGGGGGTTTTAAATCCAGCAGTGTGTCGAATTGTGAACGTAAATCTAAAATTGTGAAAAGTCTGTCTGCTCGAATGCTGAATATACGGCTTGTTATTCCTATACTATACCGGTATGTGCCAGTATTCCCATATGCTCTCGCACGCTGCTCCATTAGTTGGTGATTTCATCGTTTTTTTTCGCACTTCCACATGCATGTACATGGCGCTGCGTAACTTGCACGTTGATTCATGATCACACTATATTTCAGTGTTAATATGGAATTGAATTCTTATAGTCTTACATGTAGCTGCAGCTGCCTGCTAGCTCCCACTCATAGTCGCCTTCCCTTGGCCTTTTCCAGTGTGCCAAGTCTGAATGCTATGAGAGCAATAACAATTTAGTCACCGCCCCTTTTCATGACTGATGTACATGTACATCAGTACATTTATAAACGCGTCTTTGCGAATTGGCTTTGGCCGAATTGGCTTTGGCCGAATTGGTTCTTGGCCGAATCGACCGGCAGGCCTTGATATATCCGAAATTCTAAGTCTTTTAAATTTTAACAATTTCGCGGAAAATATCATGGTAGAACAAACACCCGTAGTACAGAAACATCATTATTTATCAGAAGAGACCATATTTAACAAAAGTAAAGGCCGAAATAAAAAACTATCGAGAATAGAACAACGTATAGAAATATTTAAAAGGTTAGACACATTGTCGCCGAAGTGGTTTCGCCGAAGTGGTCTGTCGCCGAAGTGGTTTTCGCCGAAGTGGTCTGTCGCCGAAGTGGACTGAAAGCCCTAATCCAGTCCTTGTGTTATTTGGGTATGTCCAAGTTGTGACAGGAACAAAAGTACCGAACAGTATGCTCCAGTTCGCTTTAATGTTTCTTACTTTGTTCAACACTGCATTATGTTTAAAGATCATATTTCTTAGCTAAAGTATAAACAATTTTAATTTTCCTATCCAAAGTTGACTATACTTGGATTGGAATTTGGATTGTTTTTTATGTTTATGCCAAATTTTTATCCCTAGTCGGCCTATTCTTAAAAAATTGAAATAGACAATTAAAAGCTACATTATTCAATGAATAATCAATGACCTATTCTCCATAACACTTCTAACATTAAGCAAAATAGTAAAAAAATTAGCATGGCCATAGCCTGGATGACCAAAAAACTATATGTTAATTTTTTAGCCTTTGGCTATAGCTATCATTTGCACATTTACATGCATACGATATGGCAATGTTCCAGATGGCTTTGCATACTTTTTGAAGATTGAATTGATGTCAATATAATATCAAAAGTTTGAAGCTGCACAATCTGCACTATAGTAGGGCTTATCCTCTTTAAGTCTGTACTATTAATCATTTATTTGCTGCTATCTTATTTGAGACAAGTAAACCAAGCTTATTGTGCATTAAAAATATTTTTATAAAAAATAGAATTTAATGTTGGGAACTTGGACATTGTCCTATGATAAGAACCTAGCTAGGTCTACAAATTTTGCCTGCAGGCAGTTTGCTAGCCAATGTTTGCCTGCTGGATGTTTGCCAGCCAACATTTGCCAGCTGATGTTTGCCAGCAAGACATTTGCCAGCAGGCATTTTGCTAGCCAATGTTTGCCTGCCAGACGTTTGCTGGCAAGACATTTGCTGGCCGATGTATGCCTGCCGGATGTTTGCTGGCCTACATTTGCTGGCTAATGTTTGCCTACCGGAAGTTTGCTGGCTGGAGTTTTTCTGACAACTTATAAATACTTTTCTGATGTAGTATTAGTAAAATGCATGAATTTCTTATGGATTCTTAGTTTGCCAACTGATGTTTGTTGGTTACCTTTTTTATATTTGTGCACTTCCGATAATAGAAGAAAAAGAACCGACCCCCCCTCTGCCTAGCTTGTTGGAATCCAGTACCTTAGAACCACAAGAGCTGTGAAAGATACCAACTGTTTTTAGAATTAGAGAGAGAATAGACTGCAGGTAGAATAAGCAAAAGTGAGCAACATACAGTAATTTGTAAAAAATGAAGGGTCCTATCCTACTCCAAGTGGTCCATGAGAAATTCATGCATTTTACTAATACTACATCAGAAAAGTTTTATAAGTTGTCAGAAAAACTCCAGCTGGCAAACATCCGGCAGGCAAACATCGGCCAGCAAACATTGTAAAGTTGGTAACTTGCTTATTTTGGCTATTTTATGGGTTAAGCCAATAATTTGTTCATTTTGAATACAATCCACATTACTAATAGCCACATTGGTAGCAAGTTATAGATTCTTTGGTAAAACCCAAATGGGTTTTGAATAATAGATCCAGAGGGAGAAGTGGTCATTATATATAAATAAGAGTAAGTTGAATATAAATTGAATATACTTATTTTTATTGCTAATGCATTTTGTCCATTTGTATAAGGACATTGTCAGGGTCTCTTTTATTTCAAAAACAAATTGAACAAATTATCTATATATATATAGATTGTTGAAAGTAAAAAGAGTAATTTACCTAAATTATTGAGTGATGGTTTAAAACTTGTATATAGTGGTTGCAATTAGATCCAGTATTGGTTGGATCAAGTGCATATTAGTTTCAATCCAGTCCAGTTATTGACAATTCAGCTAAAAAAATCTGAGTTGATGGCTAGTCCCACCCATTATAAGTTGGTTAGCTATTTAACAAGGGCTGATTGGTCTTAATGTATAGGGCTTCTAATAGATAAAGCAAAGGGTCTATATTGCAAAAATCAATACTCAATAGCTTTAATCAATTGATTAAAGCTATTGATTTTTGCTTATTTGAAGTAGGATTTTTTAAGTTGTATACCAAACCTGAATAATTTACCATTTTTTGTGCAAATTTTATCAAAATCAGTTGAACTGTTTTTTTAAAAATCCATCACACAGACAGACAAAAACAGTTTACAATTAGTAATTTGTATATAGATATGCTGCCAGTCAAATAGTGCCACCACTATTTAGCAGTCCCATATTACTAGGATCCCTACTAATAATATTTAATTAGTAAGGCTAATTATGTTTAGAGTTGTGTGCAACATAAATAGTAAGTCCTATTTGGTACTTGTGTGCACTAATAATTAAGCAGATAATAAATATGTTGCACATCAACATATTTATTACAATATTGCAACCATATACTATTACCAAGCAGCAATATATTTGGTACCTATTCGATCCCTTTTATTCATATCAGGTTCAATAAGTTTATTTTTTTCACTCAAACATTCGCTTTGACCTTATGTTCTGTGCATGCATTTTAGCTGTGCTTGTAACAGATCTGGATTCATGGTTTTCGATTTTTCCATGTAGATTTTTGACATACTTTTTATTATTGTGTTGCTTTTTAAGCAAACGTTTCAATCCTGTTTATTTCGATTGCTTTTCAATATCTTTTCAATATCTCCTCAGCAACGAGGAGATCAATTATAATGGAATCAACAATCGAAAAGACTGCCGCCGTCACTCGTATGGACGTTGACGACGCCCCCACCGCCGCCGCCGCCTCCGTCGGATTCGACGCCGAAGAGGTGTCGCTGACTGCGCCAGCTCAGCAGCCGCCAGTGCCGGCCAGCGAGCTGCCCTGGATTGAAAAGTACCGGCCAACCCGCCTAGCTGAAATAGTCGGCAACGAGGACACCGTGCAGCGATTGGCCGTGTTCGCCAAGCAGGGCAACCTGCCCAATGTGATTCTGTGCGGCCCGCCTGGCATCGGCAAGACCACTAGCATACTCTGTCTCGCCAGGGAGCAGCTGGGCGACGCTTGCAAAGAGGCCGTATTGGAATTAAACGCCTCTAACGATCGCGGCATTGAGGTTGTGCGCGGCAAAATCAAAATGTTCGCTCAGCGACGCGTCACCTTGCCGCAGGGTGAGAATTTGCTCACTTGTTGTTCATCAATCCTCATTAACTTGATTCCATACTTCAGTAGACACTCTTCTCCCTTCCTACCCCCTAAACCGACTCCGAGTGGACGCCCGCTGCCTTCTTCCAGCGGGAAATAAAAAATTCTAAATTGACATCGTTAATATAAACCGATATGTTGCGATCTTTTGTTTTACTGTAGGAAAAATGTTAAATAAATGCGAAACCAATTGCTTGCGCAGGCCGGCACAAGCTGGTTATCCTAGACGAGGCGGACAGCATGACTGACGGCGCGCAGCAGGCTCTGCGTCGCACTATGGAAATCTATTCGCGCACTACCCGATTCGCTCTAGCTTGCAACGATTCGTCCAAAATTATCGAACCGATTCAGTCCCGATGCGCCGTACTGCGCTACGCCAGACTGACGGACGCCCAGCTGCTTGGCCGCCTAATTGAAGTCTGCCGTGCTGAAAGCGCCGTCTACACTGATAGGGGCCTGGAGGCTGTGGCGTTTACCGCTCAGGGTGATTTGCGCCAGGGGCTCAACAATTTGCAAGCTACCGTACAGGTGAGGGCTTGATGTTAGTAGCGTAAATAATAAAAAATTTAGACACCCGACCTTTCGACCAGATGTACAGCCAACGGCACAGCCGCAGCTATCCGAGTGCTGTGTACAGCTGTTCAGCCTGACGGGCTGGAGGGGCCGCAACACCCACCCTAAATTTACCCAGCTCAAACTGGTACCCGATCTCAGCTGGGTGGACTGAAGCAATGCGGGATTAAGTGCCTTGCTTAAGGACACAAATTGTCTCCTAAGGCCGGGACTCGAACCCACGACCTTCCGGTCATAAGGCAAGCTCCCTAGCCACTAGGCTACAACTCCTCCCAGTGTTTGTAGCGTACAGCTGCTCAGTCCTGGCGGGCTGGAGTGGCCAAAACACCCAGATCCGAAATTTTCCCTGAAGCCTTGCTCGGCGGCACAAATTGTCTCCTAGAGCTGGGGCTCGAGCCCACGACCTTGGGCAAAAAAATTCGGGGCAAGTCACCATGGAAACGCAGTCGAATGACTCTATGATGAACCTGCCTGTCAATCTCAGGGCTTCGGCTCAGTTACTGAGGACAACGTGTTTAAAGTTTGCGACGAGCCGCACCCGATGTTGGCGCAGAAACTGCTGACCCACTGCCAGGCTGGCGAGTTGGACCCGGCGCTGAAAATCCTGCGCCATCTGTGGCACATGGGCTACTCGGCCGAGGATTTAGTTAGCATCCTGTTTCGCGTGTGCAAATCCCATCCGGACCTGAATGAGGAGGCCAAATTGCTCATGGTACGCGAGATTGGCGTCACCCATATGCGCGTGATGGACGGCGTTGGCACCCTGCTGCAGCTGTCGGGCCTGCTGGCCAGGATGAGCCGCCTGCGGCAGGCCGACTGAGGCCCGCTGTATGGGTAAATTGGCGTATTTCAGCTTATTATAATATTATAATTCATAACGTTAGTAACAATGCATTTTCCCGCTATTTTTTCATTAAAAAAGCAACCAATTCGCTTGCAACCAATATGATAATTATATCAATTATTTTTCCAAATACACTGTTCCCGGTTGGTTGGTTATTTTTATTGTTCCACGCATTTTAACAAAATTGTCTTCGTTTCGTAATTCTTCCCGTTAGTTACAGTTTTTTTGGAACACTCATTCTCTATTACTTATTTCAGTAGTCATCGTTGATGCTACATAAACTGCAGAAAACAAATTTTAATTGACGAATCGACTTGCCAGCTATCTGGTCTCAGTCTTGTCTTCTTCTTTTTCTCTCTTATTCTGGTCCTTCCCCTCTGCCAAGCTAATCCTTAGCAACATGGAGTTTTTTTAAGTTCAGTTTGAAATTCGAACCGATTTACTCTTTCTTTCTATGAAAAAGGGAGTGTATTTTGCTTAGTGAAGCGCGGTATTTTTTATTAAAGACACAAAACGGGTTCATTGAAGCCTTTTGGAAGGATGTTTCGCTTTCTACATCGTACTTGTACACGACTAAATGCGTCCATCGGATATGGTCTTTTGGTTTAAAGAAACTGGCTTTTAGACACGAGTCCAGAGTCTTTGATCTTCCAAAATTTGATTAGTGATGTTAAAATTTGAACAGATTTGAGACTTAGGTGATTCAGCTGGATTTAAAAATATTTGTTAAGTCCTTCCTGTTTTTGTTATGACAGCAGAAAGCAGGATAGTTTATTTTTCACACATTTAAGCTCTCTTGCGCAATTATTCATCGAGAATAACCAAAAAACTTTAATAGTAAAAATATAATATGAATTTAATGCTCCACGTGCGTTCTCGTCAAGTCCGTTCACCGTTACGCACCACAGACACAGAGGCACGTTGCCATTTAGTAATGGAAACTTTACTGTTATATTCAGGATGTGCGATTTTTCGCACCCTCTTCAGCTTTGTACACACTCTGATCTAATTCAAATCTAGCCTCTGCTTTGCAGGCTCAGGATGTTCCTCGCAATTTTCTAAGTGCCTTCTATCTGCTTGGAGTTTTTTTAATACATTGAAAAAATTAGATACCAGACGTTTAGACCCAATGTAAAACCCATGGCACAGCCGCACAGAGTACTGTGTACAGCTGTTCAGTCCTGACGGGCTGTAGGGGCCGCAACAGATCAAGTGCCTTGCTTAAGGGAAAGAATTGTCTCCTAGAACCGGGGCTCGAACCCAGAACCTTTCGATCATTAGGCAGATGGCTTATCCACTAGGCTACAACCTAGAAGTTAGTACATTGAACATGGGCTTTTTAAACCCTGATGTACCCAACAAGACTGCTTGTCTGCCTTATGAATTGTTCCTTTCACAATCTGCGGCTACTGCATTCTTAGATTAGTTAGTCGTTCCTCAAAAAAATAGAAATTAGCAACCAGCGTGACTGGCATTCCAGCTCGAATAGTATGACAAAATTGCTTACCGAGTATGAAATTTTGTACCAGGCTATAAAAGCGCCCCGCCGCGTTTGGGGCTAACATGCATGGGGCCACTTGGCCCCGCGGAGTTCCCGCAGTTCCACTCAGAGTGGGTGCTAAAATGGCTGGCGCGTAGTCTGATGGATAGCCCGCTGAGTCAAGGGGGTGGTCCGGTGGTCCATCTCTATCTGTCTGTCATTATTATATCTATACCTATGTATGGATAGGTAGATGCTGTTGCCTAACATGGCCATTCATCCCCATCTAATTCGTAATAATGCGTTCTTCGAGCTCCGGATCGACTGGTTTTCTTTCTTAAGCAATGCTCTGTCGCTAATGTTTTACGCGCATGGAATTCTGGGCCTGACATCTGGAACGGAAAGCCGTCCTGCTTTCTTTATCATGATTTTGCAAGACGGACACTTCATAAACCCGAAGCATAACAAAGCCGTGGTTAATTGAAATTATATAGAAAACGAATGTGTCAAATAGATAATTGTTCAATTATTTGAAGATTTAAAGAAAAGAAAAAGATGGTTTCGCCCATCAAAAGAGTGACGGCAAAAAAGCACGCCATGCATGTTACTTAAAACGAAGCGACTTGTCGAGAAATAAAAATCACCCCGTTTGTGACTTATAAATAACAGAGAATTGATGGATGAAGAAGCCTCTCACCTCACGAAGGATTGATTTACAACAATTAGTTTGGCTCACTTTACCACTGTAGTTTCCACTCCAGACAATCTATTTTTAGCATTCCATGGCCCTAGAAGCAAGGCTATTGGCTAACAGACTCTCTGAGCTCTCCCCCCTTTACCGCCTGGCATACAATAAGACGCCCCGCGATACCGTCCGAGTCTCGAGTCCCCTCTAGGCCAGTAGCTCAAGAACAGGGTCCGGCTTTATCTCAAGCCTATAGCAGCGCCTGAGCGAATTAAAGCAATTACCAATGCAACTGTTGCTGCTCTTATTGATGGCCGCGGCGGCAGTTCAAGACGGCCAGGCGATGCCGCCCGACTGGAATCCGCCCAGCCTGCCCGGCGGCGGTGGCAGCGGTTCCGGCGGCTTCGGCGGCTCGCCTCTAGCCACCCCAAGCCGATGCGTGCCGATCCCGGCCAGCCTGGAGCTGTGCTCCAACATCGGCTACGCGGAGATGCGCCTGCCGAACATGCTCAACCACGACTCTGTGGCCGAGGTTCGCGACAACACCAAACAGTGGCTGCCGTTGACTCGCACCGAGTGCCATCGGGACGTCCGCATCCTGCTCTGCTCCGTCTACGCGCCCGTGTGCATCCACCAGCTGCCCGACAAGCAGATTAAGCCGTGTCGGAGCCTCTGCGAAGCTGTTCGCCAGCCCTGCGCCGCCTTCATGCAGGGCTTCGGCTTCGCCTGGCCTGAGATGCTCAACTGTTCCCAGTTCCCGCCTGACTCCGACCTGATGTGCATCAAGAGCTCCATTAGCAGTGAGTTGCGCCTGTTCCTGAGTAGATCTATCTATCAATCTATCAATCTATCAATCTATCAATCTATCAATCTATCAATCTATCTCTCTATCTATCAATCTATCAATCTATCTATCTATCTATCTATCTATCTATCTATCTATCTATCTATCTATCTATCTATCTATCTATCTATCTATCTATCTATCTATCTATCTATCTATCTATCTATCTATCTATCATCTATCTATCTATCTATCTATCTATCTATCTATCTATCTATCTATCTATCTATCTATCTATCTATCTATCTATCTATCTATCTATCTATCTTTCTATTTATCTTTATGTGTATCAATCTATTCATTCGTTTAACACTTTATTGTTTTATTTCTTTTCTAAGAACATGGGTCTTTTTAGTGGCTCCAAATGGTAAAAGTTTCTCCCAGCCGCGAGTTCATTGAGTCCAAATCATCCCATAAAAAGCTGAGTGTCCAGCCAAATCGTGCCAAGCAGTGCAGCACCCGCAATACGGACAGCCGCCCCAGCAGTCCGTCCCGCACCTGTCCGTCTACCAGCGGAATCTGGCCGCCGGCCGGCTTGCCTAAATGACGGAAATTATTATTATCAAGACAGCAGAAGAAGAACAGGCGGTAGCGGGGAAGGCCAAGGGCAGTTATCCAGCCGCAGACTAAACTACTGTGCAAGTTTCTGCGGCAGCCGCATGCGCAGTATATAGCTTAGTCGATTGACAAAACTATTTGGCCCTCTGAGGAGCCAGAGAGAGAGACGGACCCTTCTATCTGCCTGCTAGCTGGTGCGGACTTCCCAACACTGGTTCATTCTTGCGTGCCCAGCCAAGCACCGAAGCCAGTCCCTTAGTTCGCGCACATGTCAATCTTTTATTTTCTTTCTCTCTAAATCTATCCACTGACTTTCTATACACTCTAACGGACGCGGGCCCAGAAGAGCAACTCTATAATGATGATTTATTTATTGTGCTTTTTGATCTTAATCGGCCTGACCACTCCTACCAGTGTCAATCTGCGGATTTATAGTGTTTTTAATCCCCCCCCCCACGATTTGCAGCCACAGCTGAGTGCCGCGCCTGTCCCGAGCGGGTCACCTACGAGTCTATAATTGGCAATTTCTGCATCAACAAATTTGGTAAGTGCGGTACTTTCCCTAATCGGCAATCAACGATTTCACACCAATCGACAGTCCATCATTTTAATCTTTTGTTACGGGCAAAAGGCCCGCCAAAAAATTTCAGCAGCTGACTTGCTGCAGTTGTTGGCCTGTTCTTATCTGGGAGTAAAAATCTTCCGGTAGAAAAGATGCTTATCTGCCGTTTCTGGCCCCGCTTTAGATAAGGGAAGCTGGGAGGCGGCTGTTCCCGTTTGTAGCCAGGATGCGCTTTTGCCAAAAAAATTTTCCCTTTACGGTTCAACGATTTTCCATTCTCCATGGCCTCTTCCGCAACTCTTAACCTTGAAGTCCTGAAGGCCCGCCTGGACGTCCTGCCGACGGACACCTCAGGACGCGACGCTGCCGCCGCCGCCGCCGCCGCCGCCGTCACCCGTCTGCGTCTCCGCGGCCGACTTCGCCACTTCAAGACAGACGACGTTGACAGCCGTCGCCAGTTCCGGTCCGCCGTTGTCGACACGGCTGGCTGTCGATGCGGCGCGCTTGAGGCCGGTGGAGATTCAGGCAAGGGAAAGAGGAGAAAATTCCTCATCATGGGATCGGCCCAGCCGGACGGCAGCCTCAGCGTCGGCTTCCTGGCCGAGTGGGACCGCGGCAATCGCCAGTTTCGCCGGGCGATCCGTCAGATTCGGCGCAGTCAGCGGCGCAGCCGTCTCCGATTCGGCGGCGGCGGTCTTTGCCGCAGCGGCGGCAGCGCCGGCGGTGGCATCGGCGGAGTTGGTGGCACGAATCGCCGGCTGCCCGACGCGATGCCGCAGCCGATGCCAACTACAGAAGCCGCGAGCCTCGGCGATGGCGGCGGCGGCGGCAGGCCGGGACGCCGCGGTCGAGGCAACCGACGGAACAAAAAGAGGCGCCGGAACAACGGCAGGAACCGTGGCGACAAGAAACGGAGGAATAAAAACAACAGGCGGAATGGCGATGACAGTCAGGGCCGAAGGAATCGCCGACGTCCGTCTAGCCAATCCGTGGACGACGCTGAGCGAAGAGACCGGCGTCGGGACAGGCGGAACCGGAACAGGCTGCGACAGCGCGCTCCGGCGACCCTCCCGCCGCCGCCGCCGCCACCGCCGCGGCCGCAGGCGCAGTCGCAAGCGCAACCTCCAGCTGGCAACCGGTACTCGTATGACAGTTTCTACTACAGCGACTACAAGACTTGAAGAAATTCATAGAGAGAGACAACATGCTTAACGGTCGCACGGTTTTCCTTCGCTTGTTTAATGGACGCCTAAACTGGTTTTTTTTTACACAAAGCGCAAACAAGCGGGCGCAGCAGCAGACTAATTGGCGGATTGTCTGCTTTTTTATTGAAAAAAAATCAATCGTTGCTTATCGGGTGTTGTGCTTAAATACTTTTTTTATTTTATCGTCGTTTTCGCTCTGCCCAATTTCTGTTTGGTTTGTTTAAATTCGATTCAATGCTTCTGCTTTAGGCGGGCGGTTTTCATTCGCGATCGAATAGCATTTTTTTTCACTAGCGTTTTTTGCACCTATTATTTCATTTCTTCGTCGTTACTGTCTGTATTCTGTGTACCTTGTGTTTTAATTAATGCACTACGACATTGCACCCGCTGCCTACCTCTAAGCCTACCAACCAAGCAACTGGGATATCTTGGGCACTGGGAATATGAGACCGTCTTTCCAAGGCTCCAAGCCCCGGAGAGGATCTGGTTCCCCTGTCAAATCCGACAGGCGCTATTTAATGTGATGAGCTTATCGATTTTTCCCTGGAGTCGTTAAATTCCATTGAATTATCCATCACCGCTATTTTATGTCTCCGCTTCGTTACCAATCGTTTAATTTTATTGTTTCTGTCCACTATTAAAAGCCCCGCTGTTTCTTACCCACGCTGATACTAAAAAAAATATATATATTTGCTTCATGTCTGTTTTACCTACTGTCGCTCTTGAGTTATTCAGCACACAAGCAGTACAATTTGCACCTGGAAAACAAAACTTTTCTAATTTGGCAAAACTAAATTGAGCCGGCACAGGAAGCAGGTGGAGATTTAGTGGCATCATGTTTTATTTAACTTTTTTTAGCTTCACATTGCACCTTTGTATTAATATGATATGCTAAATAAGCATGCAATACTATTCTTTTGTTTGGGGGCACCGTCATTGTCTGTTGTAAATATAATACTTGTGACAGAAATTCGAAACAAAAACTCAAAAATTCTTCACTCTTCTCTTTTGGATCGCTTATTTTCTGTGCTGTATGCCAAATGTAAGCCGAAAAATTTTTGGGTTGATTTACCTCTCTGAACCATCCGAATTCACAAACCTGGAGATTAACAAAAGTGGAGATTAACAAACCTGAAGATTAACAAAACTGGAGATTAACAAAACTGGAGATTAACGAAACTGAAGATTAACAAAACTGGAGATTAACAAAACTGGAGATTAAAAAAACTGGAGATTAACAAAACTGGAGATTAACAAAACTGGAGATTAACAAAACTGGAGGTTAACAAAACTGGAGATTAACAAAACTGGAGATTAACAAAACTGGAGATTAACAAAACTAAAGATTAACAAAACTGGAGAATAACAAAACTGGAGATTAACAAAACTGGAGATTAACAAAACTAAAGATTAACAAAACTGGAGAATAACAAAACTGGAGATTAACAAAACTGGAGATTAACAAAACTGGAGATAAACAAAACTGGAGATTAACAAAACTGGAGATTAACAAAACTGGAGATTAACAAAACTGGAGATTAACAAAACTGGAGATTAACAAAACTGGAGATTAACAAAACTGGAGATTAACAAAACTGGAGATTAACAAAACTGGAGAATAACAAAACTGGAGATTAACAAAACTGGAGGTTAACAAAACTGGAGATTAACAAAACTGGAGATTAACAAAACTGGAGAATAACAAAACTAAAGATTAACAAAACTGGAGAATAACAAAACTGGAGATGAACAAAACTGGAGATGAACAAAACTGGAGATTAACAAAACTGGAGATTAACAAAACTGGAGATTAACAAAACTAAAGATTAACAAAACTGGAGAATAACAAAACTGGAGATGAACAAAACTGGAGAATAACAAAACTGGAGATGAACAAAACTGGAGATGAACAAAACTGGAGATTAACAAAACTGGAGGTTAACAAAACTGGAGATTAACAAAACTGGAGATTAACAAAACTGGAGATTAACAAAACTGGAGATGAACAAAACTGGAGATTAACAAAACTGGAGATTAACAAAACTGGAGATTAACAAAACTAAAGATTAACAAAACTGGAGAATAACAAAACTGGAGATGAACAAAACTGGAGAATAACAAAACTGGAGATGAACAAAACTGGAGATGAACAAAACTGGAGATGAACAAAACTGGAGATTAACAAAACTGGAGATTAACAAAACTGGAGATTAACAAAACTAAAGATTAACAAAACTGGAGAATAACAAAACTGGAGATGAACAAAACTGGAGAATAACAAAACTGGAGATGAACAAAACTGGAGATGAACAAAACTAAAGATTAACAAAACTGGAGAATAACAAAACTGGAGATGAACAAAACTGGAGAATAACAAAACTGGAGATGAACAAAACTGGAGATGAACAAAACTGGAGATGAACAAAACTGGAGGTTAACAAAACTGGAGATTAACAAAACTGGAGATTAACAAAACTGGAGATTAACGAATCTGAGGATTAACGCACCAAGAATTAACAGAAGTGAGCTGGACATTCACTAATGAGAATTGTTAAAGAACTGAAATTTAGATTTGTGATACTTGAAATCAAAAGATAAACAAACATCAAGGTTAACAGGCGTTAACGTTTAAAATCCTGAAAATTTCTAATTGTTTTTTATTATGGAAAACTTTCTGCCTTTCGCATGCATTTTATTTACCTTAAAACGGACTTTTTGCCCCCCTTGACAACTCAGCCACACTCACCCACGCAGCCAGCCCATATCCAAGCCCACACAAGCATGGCAGTGTGTGTTAAGAAGCATCTGTCTGCAGTATAATTGTGAATTCATCATTAATAATTGTTAATTGGTCGATCTGTCTGTCAGTCTCGAGAGGGGCTACAAAGAGGGCCGGTGGGGGCTGTTGGGTTTGGGGAGGTGTCGCGACTTAAATAGGCAATAACGCAATCAAGCCCCCCCCCCCGCATATGCAGGCAAATTTTGCGCAACCGAAAGCACCCGATCCCGCAGCCGAGGATTTCTCAGCCGCTATTATTATTATTCTTATTCAGGCCTTTGTTCGAGGGTCGGGTTGGCGGGTGCGGCAGTCAGCGGTGAGGCGGCGCCGGCCAGTTTTTAGGGCGAAACGGCGAGAGAGGCGCCGCGGCTGTTAGTGATTGACGCCTGCCAATCAGGCGCAGCCGCATTCAGCGCCGCCATCTATGGCCCCCCCCGGGGTCCGCTGGACGCGATTTCACACCAAGCGCATCCTCTCCTCCTCCTCCTCAGCCGCCCCCCAGCTGCATCATCGCCGCCACGTAGTCTATCATCTACTGCCTATACCAAACCAAAAAACTTGTGCTCCAACGGTGTTAAGAGGTTTTTTGGTGGCGATTTTACATCCCGCCTCGCCCCCGGTTGAGTCCCGAGATGTCTCCCATTGTGCTAGTTGGTTCGCTAAAATTTTCCACTTCTCCAAAACTCCAGCTTCCTCCGGGAGGAGAAAGCGAGCCGGGGGAGAGTTGAAATTAACTTTCAATGTTTTTTCAATAGGTTGATTAGTGAGGTGGGGAGAATTTTTTTAAACTAAGCTTGCACGATTTTAACCCACTTCCTGTGCCAACTTCCTCGCACAGGATTGCGTAGCTGAAACTATTCGCCTCGCTATTCCATTTCCTAGAGAAATTGTGTCGATCGAACAAAAAAAAGTTAACAAAAAATACCCATGCTACTCAAAGCTGGCCAGTAGTGTAATTTGCGCATCATTTTCCACTTCAAATTAAAAATCAAGCTGGAACAATCCTGAAAGCAGCATTTTTTGTGTATCCGCGCGGATTTTATGCATGCTGAGATTTAAAACAAAAGCTACATTCCAACGAACCAGATGAAATCTTTCAGATTCCATTTCTTTCAAAGAGGCTAGCATCCTCAGACAGGCATTAGAAAATTTAAATCTTGCCACGCGAACGCAAACGCGATGATGTTTGAATTTGCTGACTGGCACGTGACTGAATGTCAGAAGCTGCAGATGGATAGATCAGATTAACAGGGGCGCATTGAGGCAGCTGCATGACACGGGGGGTAGCATCATTCCATAATTTTTATGTTTAAAAACTTGTAAGAGAGCTTTCAATGTATGATGGGAGGAGTTTTTGCCTAGTTGAGTAGTTGACCGGAAGTTTGTGGGTTCGAGTCCCGGCCCTGGGAGACAATTTGTGACCCCATAATCAACTCACTTAACACCACATTGCTTCAGTCCACCCAGCTGAGATCTGGTTGGTACCAGTTTGAGCTTGGAAAACTTTGGTTTGGGTGCTTCGGCCCCTTCAGCCTGCCAGGACTGAACAGCTGTACACAGCAATCGTATTTTATACGACTTCCAGCACGCACTGTAAAATGCGGTACATTCGAAAAGCGGATTTCTAAAGTCATTAACTGACTCATTTTTGTTTTATCTCTTCTCCTAGAGGTGAATTGATTTCTGATTGGCCAGCCAATCCAAAGTCCGAGGATTTCTTCGAAGAAATCTGGAGTGGAGGAACATTACAAGCTTTAAGTCTGTGCTTCCATTACTCCACTGAGTCTGTTTAGTTTGTTTTCCTCTGATTCTGAGAAATCTTCGCCGAGGAGTCGACGCCGAGAACCAAGCAAAAAAGAAATTACAAGATATAGCGCAAGAAGATTCAGTCTGCCAGTAAGGTAACAGGTTCCGAACTTTAATTCTATACATTTTAACAATGATACATAGTTAAATAAAACATTTTTTCTGCATGCAAAGCAGAATAGAATCAGCCATAAATCACAGTATTAAATATCAAAGAATCATAAATCCTGGGATAATTGTGCAGCCTGTTGTCTTTCTCCCCGTAATCAGGAATTGAACTATACAGAACTATACGGCAATGACGGCTTAGTCTGCTTTTGCCGACTCTGCCTCAATCACAAAGATTTAAGATCAACAGGTTGTCAAATTTCACATATAGAGGCTGCGAATGATGTCGTGTGGGAAAATCCGAATAAGCTGGGTTTTTTAGCTCTTCTATCGCACTGAAACATTCAAAAACCAAAGGAGATTGCCTCTATTGTTAACGAAGCTAAACTACTACAGTAAATTACTTGACCGAGATTTTCCTCTGCCTCCTAGTATTTTAGGATAATTTTCCTTGCTGATTATTGTTTGCGGAGAGCCGAATCTTTTCGCATTAAAAACATATTTATGAGGCAAAATTTAACATAGTCTTTTTTTCTTAGAGGAGGGAGAGATTTCCAAAGGATTTGAAAGAGATCGAAGGACTTTGTAGGGGATTTTGAAGAATGATGCAGATCTGAAAGAGATCGGAAGATTAGCAAGAAAGGGTAGAATCTGAAAGACAGCAGAAGATCAGAAAGAAAGGGGAGAATCTGAAAGACAGCAGAAGATCAGAAAGAAAGGGGAGAATTTGAAAGACAGCAGAAAATCAGCAAGAAAGGAAGAATCTAAAAGACAGCAGAAGATTAGCAAGAAAGGGGAGAAGCTGAAAGACAGCAGAGGATCAGAAAGAAAGGAAGAATCTGAAAGACAGCAGAAGATTAGCAAGAAGGGTAGAATCTGAAAGACAGCAGAAGATAAGCAAGAAAGGAAGAATCTGAAAGACAGCAGAAAATCAGCAAGAAAGGAAGAATCTGAAAGACAGCAGAAGATGGAAGATTAGGCAGAAAGAAGGAAATTTGAAAGAGAGCGGAAGATCTGCGAGTCATCACACGATGGTTCTTGAAATTTAAAGCTAAAAAGCAAAGCACAACACAGGGCAAACATCTCTAGGAAGCAGAAAAAAAGGCACCTGCTGCTCACCTAAAGTTTCAGCCATGTTGAGCACACCGGAGCCACCATTGGCTATCAATACCAGCAGCCAGAATGTCAACAACACCGGCAGCCTCTGCGGTCAGGCCCTTCAGCTGGACTACCGATCTGCTGGCACCGGAGTCGTGCTGGGACTCATCGCACTCGGCACCGTGTTCGGAAACTCCTTGGTGCTCTTGGCCGTGCTGCTCCACAGAAATCTGCGCTCAACAACTGCCATATTTGTATCCAACCTGGCCGTTGCCGACCTGTTGCTAGGGAGCTGCGTACTGCCGCTCAGCTCCGTTCTAGAGGTGACTGGCGGCTGTTGGCTGTTTGGCCAGCTGCTCTGCGACCTCTGGGCCTCGGTGGACGTGCTATGCTGCACCGCCAGCATCATGTCCCTGTGCGCCATCTCTCTGGACCGCTACATCGGAGTCACCAGGCCGCTGCAGCACTCGCGTATTGTCAGCCAGAAACGCGCCTGCATCCTCGTCCTGGCCGTCTGGCTGCTGTCCTTCCTGGTGTCTGTCGGACCGCTGCTAGGCTGGCGCAAGTCACGTGACGCCGAGTCGCGTGAGCAGCAGTACCAGTGCAACGTGTCAAACAACCCCGGCTACATCCTGTTCTCCGTTGTGTTCTCATTCTACCTGCCCCTGGCCATCGTTGTGTTCTTCTACATTCGAATCTATCGCGAGGCGGTCAAGCAGACCAGATTCCTCGCATCCGGGGTCAAGACCACCAGATCCGTTGCTGGCGCCTCGATGGCCGAATCCAGGAGTAGCGCCGTGGACGGTGGTTGCGGAGGAGGACTAGAAGACTCATCGGCTGGAGCAGCGGGAGGAGCGGCCTCTGTGGTGACCCTGCGGGTGCATCGCGGCGGCGGCGGCGGCGGCGGCAGCGGCAGCAGCAGGTCGACAGCGGCAGCCAGGGAGCAGAGACAGGCGCGGCTACAGGTGGCGGGTGAGTCAAAATACGACGAGTATACGAGCATGTTAAACTTTACAGTGCCAGCAGGAAGATCTTTTGGATCCAGCAGATCCAGCTTTGAAGAAAGTTAATTTGAATTGTTAACATTGGCGTGGATGAACGCAAAGATGTTGCTCGCTGAAAAAAAGTGCAGATTGATCGGTTTAGTTCAATATTTGGCTCCCAGTCTCTAATCTTTCTCCCAGTGTCTGTCCGCCATGCCGAATGGCTGCAAGTGCCGCACGCTGCGCAAATACTGGGGGCAAAGCCTCGCCCCGCGGCTCCCAGGGGGGCCAAAGGCGGTTTGGAATCCGCCTTATACTTATTCTTTCTCTTCTATTTCCACTATCGGCTTGACTCTTTTCAGCGGCAGACTGTTCATCTTTCTCCTATGTGTGTGCGCGTGTGTGTTTTCGGGATTCATTCCTGGAAAGACGCTTCCGATGAAGGCCTTGGTGGGGAGCCTGCGAGCGGGATGAGACAGCGTTTGCCAATCGTGTCTGGCATTGGATTTCACTGCCTTCTGTCTAGGCCCGCGCTGGCCTCTCTTTTATTTGCCTCCAATTCCTTTTAGAGCTGCCAGTGGTTGGGTATGTTGCTCTATGCTGAAGTTGCTCATGGGAGGAGCTCAGATCAGAAAGTAGATTGCGCTCTCTAAAATACACGTTTAGCTACTTTGCATGTCTTCTTCAGTGGCCATAGATTGACAGAGAGATAGATAGATAGATAGATAGATAGATAGATAGATAGATAGATAGATAGATAGATAGATAGATAGATAGATAGATAGATAGATAGATAGATAGATAGATAGATAGATAGATAGATAGATAGATAGATAGATAGATAGATAGATAGATAGATAGATAGATAGATAGATAGATAGATAGATAGATAGATAGATAGATAGATAGATAGATAGATAGATAGATAGATAGATAGATAGATAGATAGATAGATAGATAGATAGAGAGATAGATAGATAGATAGAGAGAGAGATAGATAGATAGATAGATAGATAGATAGATAGATAGATAGATAGATAGATAGATAGATAGATAGATAGATAGATAGATAGATAGATAGATAGATAGATAGATAGATAGATAGATAGATAGATAGATAGATAGATAGATAGATAGATAGATAGATAGATAGATAGATAGATAGATAGATAGATAGATAGATAGATAGATAGATAGATAGATAGATAGATAGATAGATAGATAGATAGATAGATAGATAGATAGATAGATAGATAGATAGATAGATAGATAGATAGATAGATAGATAGATAGATAGATAGATAGATAGATAGATAGATAGATAGATAGATAGATAGATAGATAGATAGATAGATAGATAGATAGATAGATAGATAGATAGATAGATAGATAGATAGATAGATAGATAGATAGATAGATAGATAGATAGATAGATAGATAGATAGATAGATAGATAGATAGATAGATAGATAGATAGATAGATAGATAGATAGATAGATAGATAGATAGATAGATAGATAGATAGATAGATAGATAGATAGCCGTATGCATATGCAACAGAAGCCTTACAAACACCATGAATTAAGTTGGCAGTCTTCCGTAATGACAGTCGGAGCCGATGGGGCAGCAGGATGCAGCTGCGCCGAGTCCATTAGAATTCCTGGCGGCGAGGCACCGCCACCGCACCAGATTTTCTCACGTTCCGCTTAAAATCCAGTGACCAGAAGCGTTTCCAAAATGTCAGGCGTTTCGAGCTGCTAGAAATGCGGGAACTTACCAAGCCCAGGTGTGGAGCTAATTAGTCGGACATCCGTGGGCAAAATGGATTTGGGAATCTAGTTGGTGTCTGTTCCCTGTCTGAATTGGCTTTTTCACTAGGCATGCAAGTCACCTAACACCCAAGGGCACTGTATGGCGTCTTCTTCACAGCATCAGTTAGCCGATTTCAGCGTAGATTCCTTCAAGAGTCAAATTGCTTTTGAATGCCCCGTCTTTTTATCCGCCAAAAATTGTCCTTGTAGACAAAAATTACCGACTTGAACAACAAGGTGAGGCGCAAATGCATCGTGTGCAAGACTTCACTCGCTGGCTTGCTGCGATGGTCTGCACTTTATTGTATTTTACTCGTAGCTCTGCACTCTTTGAACTTTTTTGCTAGAATCTTGGAAAGTAAATTGCGTTAATTCTAAATCTTTTACTCGTGACAAATTATCCTATTTAAAGTGCAACCATGCGTCCTAAAGTTTTTTCCTAATCTTGATTCTTCTCACATTTTCCGTAGAGAACTCAGATCCTCAGCTCCACCACATCCTCAATCTCACACCAGGACCCATTTTTAGACACGACTTTTTAACCAGATTTGGAGCCATGGTACGGCCGCAGCTTTACAGCTGTTCAGTCCTGACGGGCTGGAGGGGCCGCAACATCCACTCTAAATTTACCCAGCTCAAACTGGTACCCAATCTCAGCTGGGTGGACTGAAGCAATGCGGGATTAAGTGCCTTGCTTTCAGGGCGAATATTGCTCCACCACATCCTCAATCTTGCAAGCACCAGCACCCTGCTCCACCACATCCTGAATCTTGCAAGCACCAGCACCCTGCTCCACCACATCCTGAATCTTGCAAGCCCCAGCACCCTGCTCCACCACATCCTCAATCTTGCAAGCCCCAGCACCCTGCTCCACCACATCCTCAATCTTGCAAGCACAAGCACCCTGCTCCACCACATCCTGAATCTTGCAAGCCCCAGCACCCTGCTCCACCACATCCTCAATCTTGCAAGCACAAGCACCCTGCTCCACCACATCCTGAATCTTGCAAGCCCCAGCACCCTGCTCCACCACATCCTCAATCTTGCAAGCACCAGCACCCTGCTCCACCACATCCTCAATCTCACAAGCACCAGCACCCTGCTCCACTACATCCTTAATTTCACCCAAGTCTCCAACACTTAAACGCCACTACTTTACGCACTGCTTAACCACTCTCCTGACGCTCTGTCACACTAGATTCCAATGTATATTGACCAGTTGTCTCTTGGCCTCTATTGCAGGTTCAATGCACTCAGATATAATGACACTGCGAGCTGTTTTGCACAGTGAGTTCATGCCTCGGCTGTCTGAAGCGTCTGATTTTTTTGAATGATTTTTTTTTCAACTTTAAGTGACCTGCTGTTCAAATTTATTAATAATACTAATGATAATTATGGTGCATCGAAATTACATTCATAGAATTATTTTTTGCACGTAATAGCGCCTAGTGTAAGTAGCACACTAGATATTTGTTAATACTAACTCGTACAAAATAATTTTAATAACAGTAATGGAAATGCTAATAAGTTTTATAGCAATAGCTTGAAATAACTATTTTGGACCTTCAAATGGCGACGAAATTATGTTTTTTCTCTTTTTATAACTAACTATATTAGAAAGATGCAATGCTAACTAATTACTAAACCTATTTATCAATAGTTTAAAAACTTTAAAGCTCAAAACTTCACAAATTCCCGAACAATTTTTTCAGGCAAGCTCGCCAGATTCAAGCACGAGAAAAAAGCAGCAAAAACTTTGGGCATCGTTGTTGGAGTTTTTATCCTCTGCTGGCTGCCTTTCTTTTTCTTATATCCGTTCAGTGAGTTAGTTTATTTTTGCTGCTTTGGATCTTTTGAGTGGAGCCTTGTGATTAGGAAGGTCCCGGGTTCGAGTCCAAAATTTAGCAGACAATTTTTTCCCTTGAGAAATCACGCATTGCTTCAGTCCACCCAGCTGAGATCGGGTGACAGTTTGAGCTGGGAAAAATTTAGGATGGATTTTGCGGCCCCTCCATCCCGTCAGTACTGAGCAGCTGTACACATCTAGCTGCGGATGTGCCGTGGGCTGTACACCTGTTGCAAATTAAATTTACTTTAATACTAGAAACACATGATCAAGGTGCATGTAGTTTTCATTTTCTATAAAGCTAAAAAATTCAAGATAACTAAAAACCAACGCAGAGTGGATCTTCTGCAAGTCCTGCAACATACCGGAGCTGGCCTTCAAAATAGCCTTCTGGCTTGGCTACTGCAACTCGCTGTGCAACCCGGTGATTTACGCCTGCTGGAACCGGGACTTCAACCGCGCATTCGTCAACATTCTCACCTGCAATCTGCGCGCCAAAGCGTCGGCTGAGTCAGCGCGGCGCGGTCAGCATCGACACCACCGGCCTGGTCAGCTGCGGCGGGCGGACTGCGACGCACCGAGCGAGCGCTGTCTAACAGACGATTCTTATTTTCAAAAATGCGCCAATTGTCCAACGGTGAGGCCGCAGAGTCCCCTGCTTGGCCTGGCTAGGTTGACCAACCAGTCTTGCCAGTCGAGATCGAATCAAGGGTCAGCGTAGACTCAATTTAAACTCATAGAAATCTACGTGTTTTGGGTAGTCTTTCCTTTGTTTGTTTTTCGGATGTATTCAGCTCTTTTACACCCTTAAAATGCTCTTAGAGACAGTATCCAAACTCAAGATTAATACGCATTGGAGTAGCTGGCATATTTCTAATATATTAATTAAAATCATGGTTGACCTATGAAATCAAAGAAGCCTATTCGTTAATGACAGCCGACAATGCTTCATAAAGGGCGGAAATCTTATTAATAATCCGGTTCTGTGAAAGGGATGAGCCTTTTCTGTAAGAGAAACGGACTGCAAAAAGAAAAAGGGGATTAAGATTTTCTCTGGTGCAAAAAAATATGCTCGAAAATGTAGCTAAGTCGGGCTTCCGTTATTGCAGTGCTATTTCGGCACTGAGAGCCATCGAACCATATCTGTAGCTGCCAATCAAATGGGCACTGATTCTTTGACGATAAACTGTCAAATTAGGCATACTGTCATGGCTGCTTACCTGTTTACAATTTTCCTATTGATTTTTGAAGGAAAAAAACAGTGAGAAATATTGAGTTGTTAAGTGGTTTTTTGTGTTTTTTGATTGACACATGACAACTTCTTTGATTTTGAGTCGAAAAAGTTCATTAGTGAAGTTTTTGAACTAACAGAATGGGAGCGTCATCAATACGCATTCTGGGAGTTTGTAAGTTAACATTTATCAGTACAACTTCACACATTGATTTACAATGCAATTAATTTTAAAAACAATTATTTATCAGAGGAGACAGACAGCTGTCAGAGGAGACAGACAAGTGTCAGAGGAAACAGACAAGTATCAGAGCAGACAGACAAGTGTCAGAGCAGACAGACAAGTGTCAGAGGAGATATGCAAGTGTCAGAGGAGACATACAAGTGTCAGAGGAGATATACAAGTGTCAGAGAAGATATACAAGTGTTAGAGGAGACAGACAGGTGTCAGAGGAGACAGACAAGTGTCAGAGGAGACAGACAAGTGTCAGAGGAGACAGACAAGTATCAGAGGAGACAGACAAGTGTCAGAGGAGACAGACAAGTGTCAGAGGAGACAGACAAGTGTCAGAGGAGACAGACAAGTGTCAGAGGAGACAGACAAATGTCAGAGCAGACAGACAAGTGTCAGAGGAGACAGACAGGTGTCAGAGGAGACAGACAGGTGTCAGAGGAGACAGACAGGTGTCAGAGGAGACAGACAGGTGTCAGAGGAGACAGACAGGTGTCAGAGGAGACAGACAAGTATCAGAGCAGACAGACAGGTGTCAGAGGAGATATACAAGTGTCAGAGGAGATATACATGTGTTAGAGGAGACATACAGGTGTCAGAGGAGACAGAAAAGTGTTAGAGGACATAAAGGAGTGATAAGAGCAGACATTTCAGTATCAGTGGAATCAAACGAGGTTCAGACCAGACAGACAAAGGTCAGGAGGGGGCATATGAAGGTCAACAAGAACAAATGACGGTCTGAAAAGACAGACAAAGATTAAAGACTCAAATCGGGTGTTAAAGATTATTACTCGCACAAAGAGTACGAATCAAGTTTAAATCAAAAGTCCAAAAAACTGCTCAGATGCCTTTGGAATTGTTGCCCAGATTCGAAAACCTCTCGATCTGCTTGGCGACGCCCAGCACCACGGTGACGGGCACGTAGGCGGCAGCCTGCATGGCATGGTCAACTATGAGCAACTGGTCGGGACTGATTGGCAGCTGATGCAGCATCAGTTTCGGATGCTCGAGCACCTCCCTGGGCAGGTAGGTAAATCGTCGACAGTGCAGCGGCGCTCCGGCGACGGCGGCCTGCGGCCCGGCCCCGGCGAACACGTGGCAGTTACCGTACTGGAAGAGCTGGCCGCGCGCCTCGCTGTCTAGAGATTCTTGCATGAGCGTCAGGAAGTTGGCGTACCACTGGCTGACCGGGTAGTCGCCTGAGCGAACGTGCATGCGGAACCAGGACCGGTTCTGCTCGTCCAGCAGCAGCAGATAGCCGCTGGGAATGATGTCGTCCATGCTGTACAGGCAGCCCGTGCTGCACAGTCGGCTGCCCAGGCCGAACACCTCGTTGATGGCGCGCATCAGTCGGCACTCGCCGGCGTTGCGCACCAGGCCGAGCCGGTCGTCCTCGGACTCGGATTCGTCCGGGTGCACCGAAGGCGGCGGGTCGCCCAGGCTGCCGAGCGTTTTGATGGTCACAGCCGGCCCGATGCCGCCGCCGAAGCCGCCGCCCAAGCCGCCGCCGCCGCCGCCCATGCCGCCTCCAGCGCCGGCGCCGCCGCTGCTCCCCGGGGCGGTGGCGTTGTCGTCGACGTCCATAAGGCGAGTCTTTCGGGACTGTTCGCTAATTCTGCCGAACTGGTACTTGCCGGACATTCTTTGGCCTTTTTGAGATGCTGGGCGATCGTTGATTGAGGAATAATAACTTTATAATAATTTATACATTAACCGGGTGAACTTTCCGGAGCTTTTCAAACGGTATTTAGGCTTGTTACCATAGATATTAGGTTTGGTCATATACGAGCTAGAACTTGGTGTTATAAATCCTAAGAATAGTAAAACTCCATCACTCTATACGATCAATTTTGTGCATTGCTCACTCACTCACTCACTCACTCACTCACTCACTCACTCACTCACTCAATCAAATCATTCACTCACTCACTCACTCACTCACTCACTCACTCACTCACTCACTCACTCACTCACTTACTCACTCACTTACTCACTCACTCACTCACTCACTCACTCACTCACTCACTCACTCACTCACTCACTCACTCACTCACTCACTCACTCACTCACTCACTCTCTCACTTATTTATTTTTCTCGACTTACTCGTAATATCAACTAGGTTGATGAACAAAAAATTGCTATTTGAAGTTTCCTGAGGCTCCTTTAGCTATGCAAGTAAAAATATCTAAAAAGAAAAATGCGTTAAGAATTATGACACTGTTATTCGTGCATTTTGCTACTCTATTAAAAATTAATTGTTCTCTTCAACAATTATCCGCGTGTATTTTAAAGCAAAAATTCAGAAACGATAGAAGTTAAAGATTAACGGATCAACGGTTAACTTCTAGCGGTCCTTAAAAAATTTACAGCCAAGCGAAAAAATTAACGACACTGAGCAACTTTTTGTTCGTACGAATCAAAATAATGCCCCACAAGCCCAAATCGCTACTTTCAGTAGGAATATTAGTTACAGTTACGACTACCCCCAGTTTTTTTGGGCAGCGACTCTCCGATGCGCGCCGCTTTGGCCTTCAATCGCAGACTCAGCTTCGACTTGCCCGACGAACGCTTTGATCCTGCTTGGCCACCGACACAGTCAGCTTCTTCGACAATAGTGTCGGAGTTGTCCTTGACATGGTTGTCTTGTTCAGCAGCCCGATTGACAATCTCATTCACCAAGCTGAGGTCCTCCTTGAGGTCATCGCGGTTGCTTACCAGCTGAGGATTCTGACCAATTTTATTTAATCTTTCTGCGGCCACCGACTCCATTGTGCGCCGCATCAGAGGGTAGTTGTCCAGCACTGACAGAAAGTTGTGCCGCTCCAGCGAGTAAACGTTGCAATAAGTCTCCGCACGCACGCTGGCCACCCGCTTGGCGTTGGTCAGTAGGCAGATTTCTGGAGGAAATTTATGGACGAACAGCATGTGTAAAAAGGGGTCTTGACGGGGCCAGGCAGGTGCGGAGTGAGATGGGTGCGGAGTGAGATGGGTGCAGAAAGAGTTGTGGAAATAATGAGAAGTGGCGGTTAAACAAAGATAAGCTAAAAGCCTTAATGCTAGGGTGAGCGCGCATTTATTGCCTTTTATGAGGGGTGGTGCGAAAACGCGGGTACAGAAAGTACATGTAAAAGCGTGGCGATGGGTGGCGTGAGGATAGATCAATAATTGAGTACATTGGGGCAGGGAGAGGGTCAAACGTACATTGCGGCCGGTGCCTTAAACAAGGTTGGAGGACCTGGATGATTTTAACTACAAGGGTATGCATTGGCTAGGGTCAGTGAGGTGCGGAGTAAGGTGGGTGCGGAGTGAGGTTGTTGCACGGACTGCTAGCTTCGAAGTGATTTAGGTGCAGAGTGAGATGAGTGCACAAAGGCTATGGCTTGGGCAGGGTAAGGGAGGTGCGGAGTGGGGGTTGCGGAGTGAGGTGGGTAAATGCTGAGTTTGCTGCAGGGAGTGTTAGGTGCTGAGTGACGTAGGTGAGGAGCGAGGTGGATGTGAGCCGAATTGGCTGATAAGTAGGTCTCGATTAAATTATTTGTGCACAGTGAGCCGTTACAATATTCTTTTCAAATATATTTTTTTAAGAAGATCTCTAAGAGCTTTCAGCGCAAAAAATCTGTGGTATTATGATTTCTTCTATTTCAGGGCACTCATTCTACGAAGTGATTCTTACCGCCGAAATAGGAGCCATCTGACAGGCTTGTTGCCACATCTCCCTCTTTCGTAATAATGTCTACAATACCCTCCTGGATGAAGTACATCTTGGCACCGATGGTGCCCTCTTTAATGATAAGATCGCCGGGTTGAAAAACCTCGTATCTGAGCTTGCTGACCACCTCAGAGACGAAGTCCTGGTCGGCGTAGGTGAAGAATGGAACAGCCGCCACCAGGGCTCGGCAGTTGTAATTGACGATTTGCTGGTGAGCGGTGAGGTATCGTAGTATCATGTACGAGTATTCATAATTGTGCACATTAAAAATCTCGCACATCCTGTGCACTTTATGTACTCAGGGAATCAGGCCAAACAGCCAATTCTTACCTCTCGTAGGCATTCGGACAGCTCGTCCAAGATGTCGTTCTCGTTGAACATTTTCCCCTGGTATCGGTGCTCATAGTAATTAGCGATGCGCTGACGCAGCGCCCTTGGCAGCTTGCGATAAGCCATGTACTCTTCGACCTGCTTAAACTAGAGTTCCACATTTCAGTTTTGGGCACATTTTACTTCAATTTTTTCGTTTTTTGCACTACCGAATTCTACTTTCTGCTTCTCGATCTAACAGGTACTTTTGAGGTCTATCCGACCCCTGTTTGGTATTTGATTCATTTAGAGCGAATTTTCGGTGTATTCTACTCTTTACTTATCGACAGTAGACAGTTTCGTGTATGAATCTAAAAAGCTAAAAAATACTGCACCTTCTCGCGATAAAGACGTTTTGAAGTGTCAAAGCTCTGTATTAGAGCGGCTGAATGGCCAATGAAAAGGGCGTAGCAGGTGGCTCCCGTCATCATGCTGACTATGGTGATCCACGCCTCGCTGAGGCTGGTTGGCGGGTGCTGCCCGTATCCAATGCTCAGCATGTGGCTCATGGCTTTGAAC
>CATNEM010000109.1:0-310000 GCA_950096795.1 Macrostomum cliftonense | reverse complement strand
ATGATTTATTGTGGGGTAGAGAGTGTGTATATGACTTATTGTGGGGTAGGGAGTGTGTAGATGATTTATTGTGGGGTAGAGAGTGTGTATATGACTTATTGTGGCTGATGTGTAGATGATTTTTTGTGGGGTAGGGAGTGTGTAGATGATTTATTGTGGGGTTGGGAGTGTGTAGATGATTTTTTGTGGGGTAGGGAGTGTGTAGATGATTTTTTGTGGGGTAGGGAGTGTGTAGATGATTTATTGTGGGGTAGGGAGTGTGTAGATGATTTATTGTGGGGTAGGGAGTGTGTAGATGATTTTTTGTGGGGTAGGGAGTGTGTAGATGATTTTTTGTGGGGTAGGGAGTGTGTAGATTATTTTTAGGTGGGGTAGGGAGTGTGTAGATTATTTTTAGGTGGGGTAGGGAGTGTCTAGATGATTTATTGTGCATGAGGACATACTGACACAATCATAAATTTACCCGCATGCACCAGCTGAGTGACATTGCTACGCTGGTTCAAGGCCAGGAAAATATAGTCCATAGGAATTGACGACACCAGATCTAAGAAGAACCAAGAGCGGACGTAGTGCCTAGCGATCTGCCTCGGATCAAGGATGATCTCGTCAGCGAAATCGTTGCGAATCACGCCTCAAAGAAATAATAGCGGGAAAGTCTTACAGCCACTTAAAATTTTTCATTCAAAATTCTTTTGATTAAAAGAAACTCTCTCACCAGTTCGAAAGTTGACGGCTATGTCACTGAGGAAGATAGTGTCTGAGACGCAGTTGAAGACAATCCAATGTGCGCTGAGATCGTCATTAAAAAATGAGATGGCCACCGGCAGCACAACCAGATTGGTTATCAGCAGCACCAGCATCAGCAGGTCCCAGTAGAAACTGGAAACACGGATGTGTGAAGTGCGAGGAGCTTTCGCAGTGAAACTATTCGAATATAACTATTCGAAACTGCTGACAGAAACTTGCTGAAGGCTCACCGGAAGTTGCTGCACGGATGAATTATCCACCGACCCGTCTGCTGCTGGCGACGCTTCTCCTTCAGCAGGGCATTGCGGCTGCCGAACAGTTTCATGGCCAGCTTGTTGTCCGACGGCTGGAAGAAGGCGAAGAACTGCTCCTTGAGGTAGCTGGATGAGCTCTGCCGTAGCTGGCCTTCTCCGGCCTCCGGCGGCATCAGCGAGTCGTCAGCGGCGCCGCCGGAGCCGCCGCCGCCAGCCTGCGTTCGCGCATCAGCTCGCCGCGTCGCCGAGTCGAACAGCTGCGAGCCGAATCCGGCGAAGCCGGCGAAGCTCGGCCAGCGACGCCGGTCCCGAGCGTTGTCGTCGCCGAGGACAACGCCGACAAATCGGCAGGACTCCATGGACTTGGACGACGCCTTGGCTGGCTGTTGAAGCGGCCGGAGCAGCGGCGGTGGCGGCGGCCGTTTGCGATGCTCGCCAACGTCAATTGACGACGCGGCGTCGGAGGCGGCGTCGGAGGCTGCGTCGTCTGGGCTGTTGGCGTCAAGCGACGCAGCCGGCCGCATCATCGCGTGGAAGCTGCCGCGCTTGCCTCCGATTGACGAAGGCGACAGCGAGTCGACGTGCAGCAAAGTCGAATCCTGCGAGTCCGGTGGCTCCACGACGAGTAGCGGCGGCGGCGGCGGCTGTCGCTGATGTCGGCGTGGCTCTGATGGGGCATTACGGATTATTGGGGGATTCCTAAAATTCATTGCGTTTCCTGGGATTTCCCATATACTTTGAATACCCCTTGTTTCCTATGGTTTTTTTAGGATTCCCCGTATTGCTGCTGTGGGGATTCCCCGTATCACTTTTGTGGGGATTCCCCCGTATCGCTGTTTTGGGGATTCCCCCGTATCACTGTTTTGAGGATTCCCCGTATCACTGTTTTGGAGATTCGCCCGTTTTGCTTTTGTGGGGATTCCCCGTATCGCTTTGGTGGGGATTCCCCCGTATCGCTGTTTTAGGGATTCCCCGTATCGCTGTTTTGGGGTTTCCCCGTATCGCTTTTGTGGGGATTCGCCCGTTTTGCTTTTGTGGGGTTTCCCCGTATCGCTTTTTTGGGGATTCCCCCGTATCACTTTTGTGGGGATTCCCCCGTATCGCTTTGGTGGGGATTCCCCCGTATCGCTGTTTTAGGGATTCCCCGTATCGCTGTTTTGGGGTTTCCCCGTATCGCTTTTGTGGGGATTCGCCCGTTTTGCTTTTGTGGGGTTTCCCCGTATCGCTTTTGTGGGGATTCCCCCGTATCGCTTTTGTGGGGATTCCCCCGTATCGCTTTGGTGGGGATTCCCCCGTATCACTGTTTTGGGGATTCCCCGTATCGCTTTGATGGGGATTCCCCCGTATCGCTGTTTTGGGGATTCCCCCGTATCGCTGTTTTGGGGATTCCCCGTATCGCTTTTGTGGGGATTCCCCTGTATCGCTGTTTTGGGGATTCCCCGTATCGCTTTTGTGGGGATTCCCCCGTATCGCTGTTTTGGGGATTCCCCGTATCATTGTTGTGGGGATTCCCCGTATCGCTTTGGTGGGGATTCCCCACATTGCTATTGTTTGGATGCGTACACCTAAGGATGAAAACAGAATAATATTTTGAACTAATTTTAAATCCCTCAAACTAATTGAGCTTGCACTATTATTAAGGATCCAAATTTTTTTTTCTATCAAAGAGCTTAAGATAGCTTAAAAGTATCAGCTTCGGCTTTAGGGGGCGGGGCGGAGGCAGCATCTGACACTTTTAATAGCCCCGTGTTTGCGTCATCTCCCTAAGCTGGATGCTGGGCCGCCCGCCTTCAGTGTCTCTCTTTTCTGCTTCATTCTTTCGTTACATTGCCCTCGCAATGTCCTTTCCTCAAACCTGGACTTGGCAAACATGAGCAGAGGCTGTCCCTCTCTAGCCCTGACTCTCAGCAAGCCTGATCCAGAAATCAGGCTACAGGGGGGACTCAAGTCTCTTTAACTTACCTACTACCTTTGAGCTGCTCACTCTCTAATTAACCGAAGCTAACAATTTTAGCTTAGTTTTCTCACCAGCGCTCCGACGGATAAAAAGTTCGAACCAATTAAGCCATTTTAATAGCAGTTGGTTTGACGTTTATTTAATTTATGAGGAAATGTCTGTCTGAAGCTGCGTCGCTGCATACGAATGTGCAATTATTCATGCACTGGGGCACCTTTTGCATTGATTAATTAATTTATGGCATTTCCTGGGACAGGAAAATTGAGGGGACGGGGGTGAAATTGCAAGCCATGTCACTTTTTTCGTGTGCTTTCTCTTCACTAGCTAGCTTATTTCAAGTTCCGTTTTCACTTTTTAATCCAATTCTTCCATATCTTCTCTCTCGTATCTGCTTCTTTGCCCCTTGACCACAAGGCTCCTCTGCTCTTTTAATTTGCTGTTTTTTTAATCCTTTCGATCTTTTTCTCGAATGTATGTGCAGTTTCCTTGTAGCAAAAATACCACCCTCTTCATTTTGGCCATTTTTCTGGAGATCTTAAATTTAAATAGTCTACTTAGACCTTTCTCCTAACCTCCCACACTGTTCTTTTTCCCTTGCTTTCCTTCCTCCAGTCCATTACCCAAGGAAGTACTTAAGACGTCCTTGCTATATTCCACTGCGTGCTTTTCTTCCCTCCGTCCTTCCCCCTGTCTTCCTTCCCCTCCCTCCGTCCTTCCCCCTGTCTTCCTTCTCCTCCCTCCGTCCTTTCCCCTGTCTTCCTTCCCCTCCCTCCGTCCTTCCCCCTGTCTTCCTTCCCCTCCGTCCGTCCTTCCCCCTGCCTTCCTTCCCCTCCCTCCGTCCTTCCCCTGCCTTCCTTCCCCTCCATCCGTCCTTCCCCTGCCTTCCTTCCCCTCCCTCCGTCCTTCCCCCTGCCTTCCTTCCCCTCCCTCCGTTCTTCCCCCTGCCTTCCTTCCCCTCCCTCCGTCCTCGCCTTCCTACCCCCCTGTCTTTCCCCTGCCTTCCCCTTTCCCTCGCTGCTTTACATTTCTCCCCTCTCCCCTGCTCCACTTCTTCCCTCTCGTTCTCTCTTTTAATTGTCCGTCCATCCTGCATCTTTGTTTATTTGAAATCGACTCAAATTTTTCTGAGAGAAAAAACTGCAAGGAAGAAAAAAGATGAAAGATAAGGCAATAAGATCGGTAGAAAAGAAGAAAATTGAATCAAATCCCTGCAAAAGGCAACCTGAACAGAAGGCAACATCAACAAACCGTTCAGATAAAGTTGATCGACGTTCAACTGTGCAGCAAAATCTCGGGTCGAAGGCACCGAGTCCCGCCGCCAGGTCTCCGAAGAGCTGCCGGGCTCCATCGTTTGCTTTGGGAAGTCTGCTTCTAGGAGCAGCAATAGATCCGGCTCGGTTTAAGACGGAGACATAGGAGCGCGAGAAACTTTTCCTTACGGTTAGAATTTGCCCAGGGGCCGAGATTGTCCTTTGCCGAACAGCCATTGGCCGAATGAAGCACCGCCTGTCTGCGGCCGGCTCTGCTCCCTCATCAGTGCTCACCGCAGCTTCCATTTTTTCCTGCTCGTTGCTTTTTGCAATTGCTTAACTCCAGCCCAACGACTAAGGCCCAGCTCCTCAGGCTGCTCTGGGCAAATTTTGGACTCTAGATAAGCAGCTAAATTAGTTCCCTACGTGGCTTCCTTAGGATTGCATTTTTAGGGCTGAGTGCCTCCATCTAATCTTGAATAACTAACAATACCACTTAGCCCTTGATAGATAGATAGATAAATAGATAGATAGATAGATAGATAGATAGATAGATAGATAGATAGATAGATAGATAGATAGTAGATAGCGAGAAAGAGCGAGCGAAGCGAGCTCTTTCGAGCTTTCTTGCCGCAGCCAATCCCGCTTAAAATTAGCACGCACACAAGATCACCGGAAGCGATTAAGGCAGCTGGAAAGCCAATGGGCGCGGTAAGCGCTTTTATCCAGTGGAACTACCAACTGGAACCAGCTACATGCCATGCGAAAATCAGGCTACTCTCGAGTAGTGGAAAAGCATGTTGCCGCTACCGAGAAAACCTAATTTTCGTAACCGCTCCGGTGCAGGTCCTGGCAATAGATAGATAGATAGATAGATAGATAGATAGATAGATAGATAGATAGATAGATAGATAGATAGATAGATAGATAGATAGATAGATAGATAGATAGATAGATAGATAGATAGATAGATAGATAGATAGATAGATAGATAGATAGATAGATAGATAGATAGATAGATAGATAGATAGATAGATAGATAGATAGATAGACAGATAGATAGATAGATAGATAAAGCGAAAGTATCGAACAGCTTTCCAATAAAGCGAAAGTATCGAACAGCTTTCCAATAAAGCGAAAGTATCGAACAGGACATGTGAGGGGGCCACGGGACAAAATGATGACGGCAAGAAATGGAGCCGCGACAAGGCAAACTTGCAACAGATTTCCCAAAAATATCCGCATCTCCTCAGCTTCGCTCCTTCCGCTAGTCTCACGCAGCCGTGTCCAAAGCATTGCGTGCCCCGTGCAAACAAGGCCTCAAGTCTGGATAGCGGAGCTGCAGTCAGAGAGTTACTCATGCCATAGCTCATGGAGCTAATGGGAAAGCAGGAAAATTTTTCTTCGATTAGTTTTTTGCTTGGAAAAATTTTCGATGAAATAATCTTCGTTGAAACTCTGCACTAAGAATTGAGATTCTCGAAAGACGCAAGCAAAAAAGAAAAGTTATTTTTCATTCAGAAAGTGCGGATGTCTCTCGAAATGGTCACTAGTCCATTGGATTTAATTTTGATTGCAGCACCGGAGGCCCTTAGTGAGCAGTGCTGGGTACCTTAGTCTCCCATATTGCCGGGGCTCGTGACCAACCATCCCCCATGGGATAAATTCATTCCCTGGTATCTGTGAGGCATTTAAAAATTTACTTAATTGCACTTTTGAAAGTTTATGTGTCGGAAATCTTCAGTAAAACAAAAAATTAACGATTTATGAGAGCTACAGTGTTAGCCTCGTTTTTTCAATTAAATTGTATGTTGCTCTACACATTAAAAAACCCAGACGTTTTACAAATTTACATTTACTTGTACATCTGACAGTGTATTATTAGTAGTATACTATAATAACCGTATTCATAATTAATCATTACCCTACAGACCCTCGTTATCTAAGTCGAAGGTTATAATGTTTTTTTAAGTTGGAATTGAATAACCTCAAAAGGCAGAAAAAATAAAATGAGACGCCTTTAGAAACTTTGAATGGCGCAATGATCGAATTCACTGCAACTCTCACTGAAGCATGGGCCGCACAAACAGGCACGCAAGCAACTGCACCATTCAAAAGAAGAAATGTCAGATGCATTAGTGAAAACCGATTCCATAGTTCGACCGATGCAGCTCTAATCCTCATTCCTCAGACAACAAGCGCGGACAGTCAAGTTGTTATCGAAATTTTTTCTGCCTTATTTACCTAATGTAGATGCACTATCCGGCATGGATTTTGAGGACCTGCTGCCGGCATCGCACACAACAGCAAGGAGATGCACTGTAAGACAAGTTTTCTCTGTTCTTCTCTTTGTCGATCCAGCCTTTCACAGCCTAAAATTTTCCCTAAAAGCAGCTAATTACGCCTGATTGTTAGTGCTGCAGCTCCTTGTTAGCCTGACTACGTAAAAAGTATTTCAATAAGGTCAGCTAATGAAGTTGTATGCGCATTGTTGTCAAGGAAATGAAAGTCGCAAAAAATTGTTATCATATTTGCGAGATTCTAACTTTTGCATCAAAATAATGACAGCACCATTTATATTCTGGTCTTGAGCAACAATTTCAAAGCAATAGAAGACATTGTCGCAATGATGTGCTACACAGTCTGATATCTTAGCTGCATGGTACAGTCTTTGGGCCAAAAAATCCATCCATTTGATGAGTTGCAACCATCCCGTCGGCTTTTGTATCCGCACAACATGACCGCTTCCTTTCTTCAATTCCATTATCCTTTTTTCCTGATTTTCCCAGAGCAATGCAGATATATACAAGGGTTAGAGATAGCTTTCCCCATCCCCAGATTAGTCTATCAAAAGAATTAGATATTACAGACTAGTACAGTGAAAAAAGCATTAGTACTGTCACTGTAGATAGATCCTTGGTTAGAGATCATTGCTTTGAGATGAGGTTACTTGAAGGCTTTGAATCAAGTGTTTAATAAGCCACCGCGCACCTCTAGTTGCGGCCCTATACGCCAAGTACATGTAACCCTTTTCGCTACTCCCATTCCCAGTATCGCCTAAAAATCCAAAAAGTAGACGCCGACTTTTTAAAGGACGTTTAACGACAGTGACAACGAAAAGACTCACCTGATCCATAGAGACTCATTCGGCCGCAATAGAAATATCAACCAAATTGACGAAAATCAAATATTCCTCCATGCATTGAGATACAGCCGGGGCTATAGGGAAACTTGTTCTCACTTATATCTTTAACACGGAGCTAAGTAGTTGATTGCCTGGCTTCCTGAATGATCGCCCTGGTGAAATTAATGGCCTAGCTTTAGCAAACTGGCTGACCAATAAAGCTAGACTCTGAATCCGGCTACGGGATGTGTATTGTTAATCAAACAAAGCGCTGCACCATTATTATACAGAGTGCAACCTTAGCATAGTAAAGCCTTTAATTGGGATTCATCACTGCACGCCAATTGCAGAACCCACTTCGGGTGAACCAAACTAAACACTGAAATGTGTGTGTGCCCAACTTAACTGATTTCGATCCATTGGTGCATGCGCAAGTGGCAAGCTCTGGTGAAGTACTGTATGAATTAACCCAGAGAAAATACCGTATCTGTCGCGGCTGTTAATCCAATATATTTACATGTACGGGCTATATTATTTGCCTCTATGCAAACCTTGCTCTCCGAACTTTTCAGGACGATTAGCCTGCAATTTAAATGCTGAGGACGCGAAAGATGCATCAACTATTCATGTCACGCGAAATGCTTTTTTTAACGATTTAATTATTAAGTGTGACACAAAATAGTGACCATTAATACATGTATATGCAATTTAGTAGCCTAAGTTAGACTGCATTTAAAAATAATTGATGAGGGAATCGTACCTGAATAGTAAATGTTAGGCCTTTAATGTCTTCTGCAAAGACCAGAAACTTGTGTCTGCACTTAGCATGCAATCAGATACATGTCTACATCAAGGACAACTAAAGTCAGCTTTAGCGTACATTTAGCTTCAGGTGGTCCTTGTTGTACATGTACATAAAAATAAATAAGATGACATACCTGTAATTGACTTGAGAAAACGAACTTGCATAGTGCATGCAGTTAGAGCAATTTTTAGCTAAAATACGATTTTGAATTTCTCTAATTACTATCCTACGTGTACATCATGTACACTGTGTAGAAAAAAACGGACAAGCCATCTCAGTCCTCTTGAAAATCAATGTAAACATTGGCTGTCCCAGTCATGTGTGACTCATCACTAACTTTCGCTTTTGGTAGCGTTTGTTTGGGGACTCAAAGGTCTGGTGATTTGTGAATTACCTGACCCGCGAGACAACATGTTTTTACATTGATTTCAAGAGGGCTAACATAGCAGTCCCGTTTTTTGAAAAAGAACAGTGTATATAAAAATTCCATTCCTTATGGATTCCTGTAAGGCTCCGTACTAAAAAGACTTAATGTCCGAATGCGGTACTTAAATAAGCGATAACTGGTTGATAAAAACAAAATAGTTTTGCAGGATTTATCAAAGAATTATTTTTAAATATTCATCGAGGGCCAAGGGGCTCAGTCAGATTACTGCAATACCGGTCATATAATGTAATAATCAATAATAATATTATCGCACCGTAAATTGGCGAAGTATTAAAGTTGTTATTCTACCATCATGTTTAGGCAATAAATATATAATTGCAATATCTGATTTAAAAGCAGCAACACCAATAAAATTTGTTAATAAAAAAGAGGTTTAAACACGTGGGAAAATTTATTTTGCTCGAAGCAAACTCACTCACAAACTGAACTAAACCTGTCTGTTTGTACATTTAGCTTCATTTCCCCCATCCGCTTTAGACACCAAGGCTATTTTCCTTTTCCTTGAAAATACTTGTCTTCAATTCTAGTAATTAAAGGGAGATATAATGCTGTCTCTTGGTAAGTGCTCAAATTTAACTAAATAAAAATAGCTAATCGAAGTTCAGCGAAGTTTCAAAATGTATTCCTTTACCAATTTGTATACTTTGATTTCGAAAATTTTGATTGCCAGTTCTTTAGATTTTATAGTGGATATTATAGTGCTGTTGTATGATATTTTAAATATTAATAATTTATTATTTTAAGCAATTATCTAGTTTAAAGTCTAAATTTATAACTATTTTAGGTATGTATTCTAAAATAATTTATTATAGGGGCCTAGCTATAATTTATTCTATAGGCCCAATGCCCATTTTTAATTTTTATTATACAGTGTATTACACTAATACTCTATATTATATATATTTTGGTAATTTTGCAGTTTTTTTTCCAATGTTATTGTGACAATGTATTTCAACTTTTAATAAATTGAATTAATGAACAATAACAAAATGTAATACCTGTGACACTTCTAAGTCAGTCTAGATACTCTAGTTACCAGTGATGGACAAAGAAATATTTTTATTTAGTGCAACAAAAAATCACTGCTACACTGTCACTAGGTTTATTTTTTGTATTATAGGGATGCCATAACATCTTGACTTTGAGAATTGCATCCTGAAATTTCCTAAAGGATGCAATTTTGCATCCTGATTTTTTAATTGTTCACAATAAAATACCTCTTAAATAATAAGACTTAAAAATACATCCTAAATCCTAAAATTAAGAACATGATGCAATTTTGCATTTTATGCCCAGCAAAAAAATAAACCTAGCTGCTATACCCATAGATCTTATATTGTATATCTTATATGTTATTACCTAACCATAGAATATAAGATCTGTGGTTATACCATATACAACTTTGTTTTATTAATGGTCTAAAATGACTATAAGTATATAACAAATTTCAATTGATTTAATTTATACTATAGTTTTTTTGCAAAAAAATGTACAAAAAATTAATTTAAAAAACTGTTTATTTACTTTTTTTAAATCTAGCTCATTTCAAAGTTAATGGCGCTAATTGTACTAAATTTAAATTGGAAAGGCACCTGCTATTTAGCAATTGCAAAAATTTTCCTTTAAATAATTAGCAACAGCACTATTTAGTAGTGCTAAAAATAAATTTAGTGGTGCTCATCACTGCTAGTTACTCTAAATCACTCATTAGCTATGTTGCCATTAACTTTTTACTAATCCAATTTCAGAAATGCCATCTATATTGTATCTTTCACAGTTGGTACAATTTGCTAGCAGGTGAAACTTGGCTAGGGAATGAATTGTTGACATGGTATCAAGCATGCTAAGTGTAGGATTTATTAAATTCAAAAGCCCAGTAGCTAGGACAACTTTAGTAGGTAAGATTATAAAAGATAGAGTAGCAGGACATCTAGTCATGGCACTTTGCAGCTAAATATTGTAAACCTACAATACCTATATCAGATTCAAAAAGATTGTTTACCCCTTATTAACATTTTCCTACTGTCTATGACTTTTAGAACATAATACATTAGCATGAATTTGAACTCAGTGACACGCTGGCACAAATTCAAAAGTCAAAATCATATTGGAAAACAAACTTTTATGTGTGCCTATATTTTATATATTTTATATAATGATAAAATTTAAATCTTTTTAAATATTTATATAGTATTCTAAGATGTATATTGTATAACTATCATGTGCTAGCCTTATTTAGTGCCTTCTTATTTCAAATTGTACTTGGAATCTCAGTATCTACTATACTTGTACACCAAGTATACTAATGAAATATTTTGAAATTGTTTTTAGGGTTGCTATTCTCTTTCTTTAAATTGGAGACATCCATTGAGTAAATTAGGAATTTTCCTTAAAAAAGCCACCCTTGTTACTAGGGCATGTATATTGTAGAATAATATTTCTAAATAGGTGTGGTTAAATTTGTCATTTGCAAATTTGTTCTGTGTATGGTCTTTGCTATATTTCTATGTTTTACCATGCTTATCCAAGCTTGTTGTTCTTATTAAGTACTGTTTTTATTGTTTATTTTATGTGCTAGTCTTTAAGCCAAATGTTTTAGCCTAAGATAGTAAGATTTTTTTTGAAGTTGCAAGTTATACAACTAGTAAAAAGTGAAATTCTATAGTTTAAAAGCCTAGTTTACATGTATGCAATAACTAAATTGGCAATTGTTTGGCCTAGATTAGGCACAAATAACAAAAGAGAAAAATGCTAAATATAGTTTACCTGTTACTCCTTTCTTGTCCTAAAAGTTGCTGCTAGAAAACAATTTACAAGTATGGACAACTTTGGCAATAAATAAACAGCAACAAAGCAAACTTGGTGACAAACTGGGCAAATTCAGTGACACATGATAAAACTTGGTAATCTTTGACTTTCTTTGACTTATAAAGTCAATTTATAGACTGTATATGGAGTATTATAGAATATAAAAATCAGGAAGGCATTATTGAGACTTGTTAATTTTTTATTTGCCCTAGTATTAAATAGTATAATACTTTTTAAATCTTTATAATATCACTATTGCAACTAAGAATTTTAATCAAATTGGAATAAATCCATGATTATGTTTCCTAATACCTTTGTTATCATATTTTGTTAATTTATTATTTTGAAATATATTTAGATACCAAAAATCATTAACTGTGCAATTTTTAAATATTTCAATGCCTCCTAAATTACTGCAAAGCTTCTAGTTATTATGGGTCTTTGCATAACTTGCCAATGGTTTTTATTCAATTCATATGCAGTTTTTTAATTAGAAAAAAACTGATTTGCTACCTAGAAGGGATCGAAATGTTAAATTTTTAGGACTTTCATTTTTGCATTGGGATCATAGGTGTCACAAATTTTTTGGATTCTGCTTTTAGTATATTGCAATTAATTTTGAAAATAGCCTTTATTGTATTTTGTAAAATTCGTCTTACAAGGGCATGAGTTTTTGTATTGCATTAACTAATTGTAGAATGTGGCTTTATTTAAGTGAAAATCAAAGTAAGGATGATAGTAATTCTGTAGCTTTTGCTTTAGATTTGTATTTTAGGTCTATGCAAATCTATTTTTTTTCTTATTCAACAAATTAAAAATGCAAAAATTCTATTGCAGTAAGGCAAAAATACCTATTGTTCATAACTTCTCAACTTAATCTTGCCATTTAATCTAGAGAGAATTTTTGCATCTCTACCCAAAACCGAGCGCGGGAAAGCCATTGTTCTAGGCGGTGATCCCAAGGGCGAAAACTTTCTCTACGTTAATGGAAATAGCGTCTTCATTCGGAGTTTCAAGGTGAGTGGCGCCAATGCCTGTCTCTGTGTCTCCAATGCCTGTCTGTGTGTGTCTCCAATGCCTGTCTCTGTGTGTCTCCAATGCCTGTCTCTGTGTGCCTCCAATGCCTCTCTGTGTGCCTCCAATGCCTGTCTCTGTGTGTCTCCAATGCCTGTCTCTCTGTGTGCCTCCAATGCCTGTCTCCCTGTGTGTCTCCAATGCCTGTCCCTGTGTGCCTCCAATGCCTGTCTCTCTGTGTGCCTCCAATGCCTGTCTCTGTGTCTCTTCAATGCCTGTCTCTGTGTGTCTCCAATGCCTGTCTCCCTGTGTGCCTCCAATGCCTGTCTCCCTGTGTGTCTCCAATGCCTGTCCCTGTGTGCCTCCAATGCCTGTCTCCCTGTGTGTCTCCAATGCCTGTCTTTCTGTGTGTCTCCAATGCTTGTCTCTGTGTGTCTCCAATGCCTGTCTTTCTGTGTGTCTCCAATGCCTGTCTCCCTGTGTGTCTCCAATGCCTGTCCCTGTGTGCCTCCAATGCCTGTCTCCCTGTGTGTCTTCATTGCCTGTCTTTCTGTGTGTCTCCAATGCCTGTCTTTCTGTGTGTCTCCAATGCCGGTCTCTGTGTGTCTTCATTGCCTGTCTTTCTGTGTGCCTCCAATGCCTGTCTCTGTGTGTGCCTCCAATGCCGGTCTCTGTGTGTCTCACAATCTCACCAGTTGATCGTTGAACGCCCGCAGGACCCGTTCACCAAGTGCGACGTGTACACGCAGCACTCGACAGCCACCGGCGTGGCAAAATACTCGCCAAGCGGTTTCTACATAGCCTCCGGCGACGCCTTGGGCAAGGTGCGCATCTGGGACACTACCCAGGCTGAGCACGTGCTAAAAAATGAATTCCACGTGCTTGGCGGCCCAATCCGGGACCTGGCCTGGACTAGCGACAATCAGCGCCTAGTGATTGTTGGCGAAGGTCGGGAAAAATTTGGCGTAGCAATTTTAGCGGATAGCGGCGCCTCGGTTGGCGAAATTATCGGCCATTCGAAGACCATCAATTCAGTGGATTTAAAGCCGCAGCGGCCGTTCAAAGCGGTCACCGCCTCCGAAGATTTCATTGTCTGCTTCTACGAAGGCCCGCCATTTAAATTCAAGAAACAGAACGACGAGCACACCAACTTTGTCAATGTGGTCCGCTACGCGCCCGACGGCGAATTGTTCGCTAGCGCTGGCAGCGCCGGTCGCATTCTCCTGCACAACGGCAAGACCTCCGAGTACGTCGGCGAGATTGGCGATCCGGCGCATAAGGGCGGCATCTATTCGTTGGCGTTTAGCCCCGACTCCCAGCAGCTGCTGTCAGTCAGCGGGGACAAGACAGCCCGGCTGTGGAATGTCCAGGACAGGGCGCTTGTTGGTGAGGCTTGGCACCAATCAAATGCTGAGTGTGTCTGTCCTCAGGCAGTGAGCTGATCATCCAGCTGGGCACTGGGTGTGTCTGTCCTCAGGCAGTGAGCTGATCATCCAGCTGGGCACTGAGTGTGTCTGTCCTCAGGCAGTGAGCTGATCATCCAGCTGGGCACTGAGTGTGTCTGTCCTCAGGCAGTGAGCTGATCATCCAGCTGGGCACTGAGTGTGTCTGTCCTCAGGCAGTGTGCTGATCATCCAGCTGGGCACTGAGTGTGTCTGTCCTCAGGCAGTGAGCTGATCATCCAGCTGGGCACTGAGTGTGTCTGTCCTCAGGCAGTGAGCTGATCATCCAGCTGGGCACTGAGTGTGTCTGTCCTCAGGCAGTGAGCTGATCATCCAGCTGGGCACTGAGTGTGTCTGTCCTCAGGCAGTGAGCTGATCATCCAGCTGGGCACTGGGTGTGTCTGTCCTCAGGCAGTGTGCTGATCATCCAGCTGGGCACTGGGTGTGTCTGTCCTCAGGCAGTGAGCTGATCATCCAGCTGGGCACTGAGTGTGTCTGTCCTCAGGCAGTGTGCTGATCATCCAGCTGGGCACTGAGTGTGTCTGTCCTCAGGCAGTGAGCTGATCATCCAGCTGGGCACTGGGTGTGTCTGTCCTCAGGCAGTGAGCTGATCATCCAGCTGGGCACTGAGTGTGTCTGTCCTCAGGCAGTGTGCTGATCATCCAGCTGGGCACTGGGTGTGTCTGTCCTCAGGCAGTGAGCTGATCATCCAGCTGGGCACTGAGTGTGTCTGTCCTCAGGCAGTGTGCTGATCATCCAGCTGGGCACTGGGTGTGTCTGTCCTCAGGCAGTGAGCTGATCATCCAGCTGGGCACTGGGTGTGTCTGTCCTCAGGCAGTGAGCTGATCATCCAGCTGGGCACTGAGTGTGTCTGTCCTCAGGCAGTGAGCTGATCATCCAGCTGGGCACTGAGTGTGTCTGTCCTCAGGCAGTGAGCTGATCATCCAGCTGGGCACTGGGTGTGTCTGTCCTCAGGCAGTGAGCTGATCATCCAGCTGGGCACTGAGTGTGTCTGTCCTCAGGCAGTGAGCTGATCATCCAGCTGGGCACTGAGTGTGTCTGTCCTCAGGCAGTGAGCTGATCATCCAGCTGGGCACTGAGTGTGTCTGTCCTCAGGCAGTGAGCTGATCATCCAGCTAGGGGGGGGGTCTCAGGCAGTGTGCTGATCATCCAGCTGGGCACTGGTGTGTCCTGTCCTCAGGCAGTGAGCTGATCATCCAGCTGGGCACTGAGTGTGCCTGTCCTCAGGCAGTGTGCTGATCAAAGAATGGCCATGAATTGATTATTTTTAGGCGAATGGTCCTTCGGCAATACGGTCAACGACATGCAAGTCAGCTGCCTATGGTGCAACGATTACGTCATCACCGTATCCCTAGACGGCAGTTTAAACTTCCTCGATTTGGCCAATCCCGGCCGGCCAACTGAGGTAATTGTCGGGCACAGCAAGCCAATCACGGCGCTCGGCCGCAGCGCCGACGGTCGCACTCTGGTGACTGGCGGCACGGACGCTTCGCTAGTTCTGTGGGACTCGGCCAGCGGCCGTATGCGCCGCGTTGCCGGCTTGGCGCACAAGAACCAGATCCAGGCTCTGGCTATTGACAACGCCGGGCTGGTTTACTCCGTTGCTATTGACGACACTTTGCAGGTAGGCTTGTTCATTGTCGCTGCTCCTTCGGTGACATCTTCACTCCCTTCCGTCATTCAAGTAGTCAAAGTCAATGTCTGCAGCCTGTATCTATCCTTCTTAGTGTGTGACGCCTGTAGCCTGTATCCATCCTTCTCAGTGTGTGACCCCTGCAGCCTGTATCTATCCTTCTCAGTGTGTGACCCCTGCAGCCTGTATCTATCCTTCTCAGTGTGTGACCCCTGCAGCCTGTATCTATCCTTCTCAGTGTGTGACTCCTGCAGCCTGTATCTATTCTTTAGTGTGTGACCCCTGCAGCCTGTATCTATTCTTTAGTGTGTGACCCCTGCAGCCTGTATCTATCCTTCTCAGTGTGTGACTCCTGCAGCCTGTATCTATTCTTTAGTGTGTGACCCCTACAGCCTGTATCTATCCTTCAGTGTGTGACCCCCGTAGCCTGTATCTATCCTTCAGTGTGTGACCCCCGTAGCCTGTATCTATCCTTCTCAGTGTGTGACCCCCGTAGCCTGTATCTATCCTTCAGTGTGTGACCCCCGTAGCCTGTATCTATCCTTCTCAGTGTGTGACTCCTGCAGCCTGTATCTATTCTTTAGTGTGTGACCCCTGCAGCCTGTATCTATCCTTCAGTGTGTGACCCCCGTAGCCTGTATCTATCCTTCTCAGTGTGTGACCCCCGTAGCCTGTATCTATCCTTCAGTGTGTGACCCCCGTAGCCTGTATCTATCCTTCTCAGTGTGTGACCCCCGTAGCCTGTATCTATCCTTCTCAGTGTGTGACCCCCGTAGCCTGTATCTATCCTTCAGTGTGTGACCCCCGTAGCCTGTATCTATCCTTCTCAGTGTGTGACTCCTGCAGCCTGTATCTATTCTTTAGTGTGTGACCCCTGCAGCCTGTATCTATCCTTCAGTGTGTGACCCCCGTAGCCTGTATCTATCCTTCAGTGTGTGACCCCCGTAGCCTGTATCTATCCTTCTCAGTGTGTGACCCCTGCAGTCTGTATCTATCCTTCTCAGTGTGTGACCCCTGCAGTCTGTATCTATCCTTCTCAGTGTGTGACTCCTGCAGCCTGTATCTATCCTTTAGTGTGTGACCCCTGCAGCCTGTATCTATCCTTCAGTGTGTGACCCCCGTAGCCTGTATCTATCCTTCAGTGTGTGACCCCCGTAGCCTGTATCTATCCTTCAGTGTGTGACCCCCGTAGCCTGTATCTATCCTTCAGTGTGTGACCCCCGTAGCCTGTATCTATCCTTCTCAGTGTGTGACCCCCGTAGCCTGTATCTATCCTTCAGTGTGTGACCCCCGTAGCCTGTATCTATCCTTCTCAGTGTGTGACTCCTGCAGCCTGTATCTATTCGTTAGTGTGTGACCCCTGCAGCCTGTATCTATCCTTCAGTGTGTGACCCCCGTAGCCTGTATCTATCCTTCAGTGTGTGACCCCCGTAGCCTGTATCTATCCTTCTCAGTGTGTGACCCCTGCAGTCTGTATCTATCCTTCTCAGTGTGTGACCCCTGCAGTCTGTATCTATCCTTCTCAGTGTGTGACTCCTGCAGCCTGTATCTATCCTTTAGTGTGTGACCCCTGCAGCCTGTATCTATCCTTCAGTGTGTGACCCCCGTAGCCTGTATCTATCCTTCAGTGTGTGACCCCCGTAGCCTGTATCTATCCTTCAGTGTGTGACCCCCGTAGCCTGTATCTATCCTTCTCAGTGTGTGACCCCCGTAGCCTGTATCTATCCTTCAGTGTGTGACCCCCGTAGCCTGTATCTATCCTTCTCAGTGTGTGACTCCTGCAGCCTGTATCTATTCTTTAGTGTGTGACTCCTGCAGCCTGTATCTATTCTTTAGTGTGTGACCCCTGCAGCCTGTATCTATCCTTCAGTGTGTGACCCCCGTAGCCTGTATCTATCCTTCTCAGTGTGTGACCCCCGTAGCCTGTATCTATCCTTCAGTGTGTGACCCCCGTAGCCTGTATCTATCCTTCAGTGTGTGACCCCCGTAGCCTGTATCTATCCTTCTCAGTGTGTGACCCCTGCAGTCTGTATCTATCCTTCTCAGTGTGTGACCCCTGCAGTCTGTATCTATCCTTCTCAGTGTGTGACTCCTGCAGCCTGTATCTATCCTTCTCAGTGTGCGACCCCTGCAGTCTGTATCTATCCTTCTCAGTGTGTGACCCCTGCAGTCTGTATCTATCCTTCTCAGTGTGTGACCCCTGCAGCCTGTATCTATCCTTCTCAGTGTGTGACTCCTGCAGCCTGTATCTATCCTTCTCAGTGTGTGACCCCTGCAGTCTGTATCTATCCTTCTCAGTGTGTGACCCCTGAAGCCTGTATCTATCCTTCTCAGTGTGTGACTCCTGCAGCCTGTATCTATCCTTCTCAGTGTGTGACCCCTGAAGCCTGTATCTATCCTTCTCAGTGTGTGACCCCTGAAGCCTGTATCTATCCTTCTCAGTGTGTGACTCCTGCAGCCTGTATCTATCCTTCTCAGTGTGTGACCCCTGCAGCCTGTATTGTAAATTAAATTTACCTGAAATTTTTGCCTGAAATTTACATATTTCGCTATAGCGTTAAAATTTATCTGGCTAAATTTTGAGGCTCAACTTCGGCCCTAAAAATAGCAGTTGGTTTCTTCGCATTGCCTGCCATGGAGTTTCAGTGTCTCTCAAGTCTCAACCTTGCACTGCTCAAGCATTGTACTTTTTTTCAAGAAAAGCAATGTTTCTTATCTTTAAGTGAGTTCCATATTTGGATTTTTGCAGTCCAGACTAGTGTACGCCAAATATATCGGCGGGACTTTGCTGTAATAAACTTTACTAAATTGCGGCTGCTATAAGTAAAAAAGTACAATAATCATTGGTTGTCTTTTCTCAAGGTTTTTAACATGTACTTTTATTTTTTTTATTTTTTTCAGTGGGATATGGATTAAGGATTAAGGATTATCAAGGATTATTAGCCCACCCGCCCACACACACTGCCAGGTGTCCAGCTCCGCCGACGCCGCCGTACGCTCGGACTCCCCGGCGCCGCGCAAGCTTGAAAGCCAGCCTGTTGACGCCAGCGCCGCCGCAGACCTGGTCGCCATTGCCTGCCGCCAGCACGCGGTGCTGCTGCGCTCGCCCGGCGTCGTGGTTGGCACCGCCGCTGCGCCCAATCAACAGCCGCAGACCTGTTGCGCCCTGTCGCCAGACGGCGCCACTCTCGCCATTGGCAGCGCCGACGTCAAGGCGCCGATCCGGCTGCTGTCCGCTCCGCAGCTGACCGAGACTCGGTCAATAGCCGAGCACCAGGCCGAGGTCACCGCCCTGGCCTATTCGCCAGACGGAGCCAATTTGGCTGCCGGTTTCGCCGATAGATATGTTCGCGTCTACTCGGTTGCCAATGGTTACGAGCTGGCCAATACAGAGGAATGGTGCTTCCACACAGCTAGGGTTAACTGTTTGGCCTGGACTGACGATTCTAAATATTTGGCTACGGGATCCCTGGATTGCTCCATCATTGTGTGGAGCTTGGACTCGCCTAAGAAGCGCGTTGTGGCCAAGAGTGAGTTTCCGTTTGAATGACTTTGAAATTAGCTAAGTTAATGGCAGCTGTTGGCATCGCTATTAGCTTCGGTGTTAGCTAAAGTGTCAGCCTCTGCAGCTGTTGGCATCGCTATTAGCTTCGGTGTTAGCTAAAGTGTCAGCCTCTGCAGCTGTTGGCATCGCTATTAGCTTCGGTGTTAGCTAAAGTGTCAGCCTCTGCAGCTGTTGGCATCGCTATTAGCTTCGGTGTTAGCTAAAGTGTCAGCCTCTGCAGCTGTTGGCATCGCTATTAGCTTCGGTGTTAGCTAAAGTGTTAGCTAAATCTAGCCTCGCCCTATCCCCGCAGACGCCCACCCGATGAGTCAGATCACCAAGCTGACCTGGATCGGCGCCAATCACCTGGTCTCCACTGGCCAGGACTCCAACATCAAGGTGTGGCGCGTATCATTCGACTAAGCTGTCTAATTAAAAATCGCGCCTAATTAATTGACACATGCGATTTATTGTTAAACAAGCAAGACTGCATGCTGAGAGCCTTTATGGGCCTACTATATTAACATTAATTAAACCATATTTATCTGTTAGCCAGCATGTCCGCTGTTATAACGTTGACTATTATATTTGCACTAAAATTTTCAGTTTCGTTTGAGTGACGGCTTTCATTGTTTGTCTATGCTGGAAGTCGGTTGCGCTCTCGGTTTGTGTATTAAATAATTATTCAGTAGTATGCATGTATTCCCGCTTTTTGCCAATTTATGGGTATTCTAGAAAATGTTCGTATTGCTACTTACTAGAGAAAATAGTAGTATCCTAAGCACATGTTAGGTTAATATTGATATGAAGCGTTAAATTTATTCTCCCAGCCAAATAAGTTCTACACTAGAAGCCTTATTATGTATCATTTGTGTTCTCCCGCGGAATTTTATAGTTATGCAACACCGGTATTATTCTTATTGTTTGTTATATTATACATGTACAATACTAGTTTTCATCAAAATCGAAATTTGCACTACGTTTAATTCGAGTGGTCTATTTGATGCCCTTTTTATATAACTTCTCGATTTTCTGATCGATTTTTTCACAATGATATATATCAATTTTTTGCTCCTTTGAGGCGCGCGCACCGCACCGGTCAATGACTCAATGTGTTCCGCTTTTTTATATCCCTGTTCTCAGTCGCTAATGCGCTAGTGGTTTTAACCTTTGGAAAATTATTTATAGTTAAAGAACGCATTATTGACAATATCAATAAAGCAGTTTTTTCTATTTAACTTCCTAATTCGAGGTTTTTTCTTGTTTTATTTGTCATTTTATTACACATTTTCTGTCAATATGCGTTTTATTAGTTAACTTCGTACGTAGTTTCTTACTTTGCTAATTATTTTTTACATCCCATTGAAGCCTAACATGATTTACAGACTTCCAGTCAGTGCTAATTGATTAGTTTTCACTAACTAGTTTAGATGAGATTCGAGACACTCAGTGTGAGATATCCGATGCGAGACACTCGGTGTGAGATATCCAATGCGAGACACTCAGTGTGAGATATCCAATGCGAGACACTCAGTGTGAGATATCCAATGCGAGACACTCAGTGTGAGATATCCAATGCGAGACACTCAGTGTGAGATATCCAATGCGAGACACTCAGTGTGAGATATCCGATGCGAGACACTCAGTGTGAGATATCCAATGCGAGACACTCAGTGTGAGATATCCGATGCGAGACACTCAGTGTGAGATATCCAATGCGAGACACTCAGTGTGAGATATCCGATGCGAGACACTCAGTGTGAGATATCCGATGCGAGACACTCAGTGTGAGATATCCGATGCGAGACACTCAGTGTGGGATATCCAATGCGAGACACTCAGTGTGAGATATCCGATGCGAGACACTCAGTGTGAGATATCCAATGCGAGACACTCAGTGTGAGATATCCAATGCGAGACACTCAGTGTGAGATATCCAATGCGAGACACTCAGTGTGAGATATCCAATGCGAGACTCTATGTCAGAGACACCCAGTTCAAGACTCTATCTGAGAATTTTTTTGAGACACCAATTTGAACACTTGGTGTGAGACATGCAATGCGAGGCACTCAGTATTCTTGTGTCCTTTGAATTTTAATTTAATTGCAGTTGGCCATTTCTCAGATCAAAGGCGTTGAGAGCGAAGGGCAGAGCGGGCCGCGCCTCTCTCTAATTTATTAGACAGTTGCGTCTGCTTATATTTATAAAGGCTCCTGGCCTTGCTGGGCCGCAGTATATCTACAGAGCCCACCTACATTGCAGCCGCTGCATCGACTAAAGCCATGCGCCTTCTGCGCCCACTCAGCCTCATTGCCAGCCGGCGCCTCTGCACCGTCAGCGGCGGCGGCAGCGGCCTCATCTTTCGCCAACTATTCGAGCCGAAGAGCTGCACTTACACCTATTTACTTGGTTGCCAAGCGACGCGCAAAGCCGTGTGCATCGATCCTGTAATTGAGACGGCTGAACGGGACGCCAACTTGGTTAGGCAGCTGGGACTCAGCCTCATTTACGCCATCAATACGCACGTCCACGCTGATCACGTGACTGGCAGCGGCCGGCTCAAAGCCCTCCTGCCCGGCTGTCGAAGCGTTATCGCCAAGATTAGCAAGGCCAGGGCCGACGTTCACATTGAGCATGGCAGCAAGGTGACGCGGTGTGATTCGATTTGTTACCCCTCCCCAACCAGAGAATCGCCCCGTCCCTAATCAGCCGGAGAGAATCGCCCCCTCCCCCCAATCAGCCAGAGAAAATCGCCCTGTCCCTAATCAGCCGGAGAGAATCGCCCCCTACCCCCAACCAGCCGGGGGGGGGGGGCGAGTGGCTCGGCGGTCTAGCGCGTCGGCCTTGCGTGCCACTGGTCCAGGTTCGACCCCGCGTTGTAGGTTGGCTATTTTTTCCTAGCGCGGTTTCGTGTGCAGGTCACATTAATTTTTGGCCTTGTGCACGAATTGGTTGGGCTATGGACCAGTTGTGCTATTTACGCCCATGAGGGCAACCCCCCAAGGCATAGAGGGTGTACATGCCTGAGTGTACATTGCCTGGAATTACCGGTTTGTACACCCTATGTGGGTGCGTGACTGGGTGCCGGCCTGTGTGTGTCTATGCCTGTAAGACTGAACAGTGTGACTGAACGCGCTTCAGGAGTCAGCGCAATGGACAGTCATGCCCAGTCGCTGGTTGTTGGACGATGTCGCTTTAAGCGTCAAAGTGCCTGCGGCCCTCCCGCAGATTTAGCTTAGTTTAGCCCCCCAACCAGCTAGAGAGAATCGCCCCCTCCCCAATCAGCCTTAGAGAATCGCGCAGAGAATCGCCCATTCCGCACGCCGTCGCAGATCGAATTCGGCAAGCTGCAGCTGGAGACCCGGTCCACGCCTGGCCACACAGACGGCTGCCTAACCTACGTGCTGCACAGTCACAGCATGGCCTTCACCGGCGACGCGCTGCTGATTCGAGGCTGCGGACGCACCGATTTTCAGCAGGGCTCGCCAAATCAACTGTACGACTCGGTGCACAGTCAGATATTCAGCCTGCCGGAGCACTACCTGCTGTACCCGGCTCACGACTACACTGGCCAATCGGTGACGTCAGTAGCGGAGGAGAAGCGGTACAACAGTAGGCTAACAAAATCCAAGGCCGAATTCGTCAAAATAATGAACAATCTAAATCTGCCCTATCCTAAGCAGATTGACGCTGCCTTGCCAGCCAACATGATCTGCGGCATGCAGGATTGATTTATTGATTGATTCAGTGGATTATTAGATGCCACTTTTACTATTTACAATTAATGATGATATTAACTGTAAACCTGTTGCTTTTTAACCACCCCCTTCCCCTTTCAGCGATTTGCCAGTGAATAAAAATAGATTCGATGAAAATTGTTCAGATAATCGGATTGGGATTGTCTACCAATTATTCTTTAGCTCGCCTACAAAATACATCATGTAGTACATGCATTGCCGTAAGAATTTTTTATTTTGGTTTTTTAATTCAAATTTCCCTTTATTTCTACTGATTTAGTAGTAAGTTGAGGCTGATTTTACTATTACATTGCTGATTTACTTATTTACAGATTCAGTCATACTTTATTAGCTGCTTGTAAATTAGTTTGCAAGGGTTTTTTGTGACTTTTATAAAAAAATTGTAATTTAGTTCATTACTGCTGATGTTTCTTTTGTTATTTTCCTTCACTATAAAAACTTAACAGTGATTTTTATAGTACTGACTGGCGAAGTTCCCTACCCAGTGGGGATCAACAAACCCGCCTATCTGAATAAATTGTACACGTTTTGGTGCTTTACTAATAAATTAATAATGGAAAATAAACAAATTTCAACTTCAAATTGTTGATTTTACGCTTGTTATAATTTCTGTTTAATTTTTGTCGGTCTTTGTCTGTGTTAATTAATTCTGTAGCATAAATAATGTAGGATTATTATCTCATGCGTTCAATGCATGGAAGCTGTGATTTATTTTACATGCATATATGCAAGTAAGATGTGGGTATTTTTATGCAGCTCAAAAAACTAGCTTCTGGCACGTGCATAATAAAAAATATTTAATAGATAACTTTAAGAAGGCATTTTTAGCCTTGAATTCTCTTCCCTAAAGGCTCGTTTACTGTCGTCAAATAAGTAATTTTTTGTTAATTTCACGTGATTGTCAAACGAATGGTCGGAGAATTAATGTGTGATTTGTGTGTTCGTGTGTGCGATTTGGTTTCATTTGATCGCGGGTGTGAATCAGCCTTAATTGGCTGATTTCAATCAACCTTAATCGCGCTTGCATCCCATCTCGCTCCATGGGCGCGTCTGACCATTCAAGCAGTAGTAGACTCTGAGACTCTTCTGATTGGTTAACGCTCTGGGCGAGCACGATTCTTTGGATGGTCCCTCCCGTACGTAAATGTACATGTAAATTCAATCGGGTTAGAGGAATATGCAAGAGCTACACTCTGTACGGACCTAAACTGCTCTACAGCCAATAATGGGTTTTAGAGCAAATATATATTGAGCCTCTTCACGACAATCGGTTCTAGAACCAGAATAATTCTGATTCCAGAACCAGAATCGATAGGAAAATGAAGAGCACCGAACAGAACGAGTGCATTATAACCTTTACATACATCTAAAAAGCATGTAATTCAATGAATTATCAGTAAATATTTTCTGTCTATGACTTTGAGCCGTAAAACTATTTTTCGAATTTTAAAGCGCGTAAAAAGTGGTCCTCAAAATAATTATTCTGAGTCGGTTCGAGAAATTTTCTCGAACCATGTTCCAGAACCAGAACCTAGTTCCGAACCTTGTTCGAAAAACAGAACCATCGATATGAAGAGCTTCGAACCAGTTCCGAACCTGTTCGGTTTTTCGAACCAGCAATATGAAGAGGCTCATTATCTGAGTTAACATTACTGACATTTAACCTCTTTCAACACCGTTCGTAACGTCAAGAGGTATTTTATAAAATTTTGCAGGACTGAACTGCTTGATTTACTCTCGTGAATTTGATATGCATTTTAATTTTTGTTAAAACAAGATTTTTGCATTTTAGGCATGCAATTTCAAATGCAAAATGCAACGCCTGCAGGCCCTGAGGCTTTGAGGCCGGACGCGTTCTGTTCTAAGTTTTGAGTATTTTTTTCGACGCTGTGACGATGTGACTTGTATCTACTGGCTGATATGCCGCTCAATATTCCGATCAATATTTTCGTTTTACTTTCCTAATTATAACTATAACTTTCGTATCATTGCGAATTACGATGATGTTTTGCTGGCGCAATTCGGCAATTCGTTTAAGAGGTGGCACACTTTGATATAGGCGTCCATTGCAATTAAACCATTGGCTGCAATAGGGAATATAGTATGTTAGGCCTATGCAAAACAAAAAATTGTTGCTAGACAATTAAAGCAACAAGGCTGAACTATTTTAGGAATACCTACTGTACAACCATAACTTGTTGTAATGTTAGTTAGAATACATTTCCAAATTGCGATTATGGCATTAAAAAGTAATGTGAATGGGCCTTCATTGATGGAAAGTCTTATTGCATTTTTAAGCTAAAATCTTTCACTCATGCATGGGCCTAACTCATTGTCCATATTTATTTGCTGCATGTGTAAATTACTCTAGGCTAAACAAAAGATAAATGTAAAATAAAATAAACTAAAAATAAATAAAATGTCAGTTAGGTTAGTACAACTTGTATCCATTTAGTTGCATTAATCTTTTTTTTCATTTCCTGCATGAACCTTTTTATATTGTCCATCATAGTTCTAAAACCAGAACCATTTTTAAAGTATAAACTTACTATAAACAATTGCTTGTGAATTGATTCTTTGTATTTATTTTCAATAAAACAAAGTTTATTTTGATTTAGGAAAACATGTCCAAAAGACTTTATGTAAAGTAAATATGATCACAAAGGCCATTTATTGACTAAATAGCTATTTTTCTTGTAAAATTCTAGTTCTAGAATTGCTTTCTAAAAAGCCTTTATTGTAGGCAATTAGTGTTGCTAAAATGGTATCTTTTCACTGAAGGGGCTAAGCCCATTATACAAATGGCTATTACCAAGGTGGCTTATTGTCAAAGCTGGGTTTATTTTTTTGCTGGGCATAGGATGTGAAATTGCATTGCATTCTTAATTTTAGGATGCAATTTCAGGGTTTGGGATGCAATTTTTTAAAAGTCTTATTTAGGAGGTCTTTTATTGTGAAGAATAAAAAAATCAGGATGCAAAATTGTATCCTATATCAAATTTCAGGATGCAATTCTCAAAGTCAAGATGCAATAGCATCCCTATACAGCTATAGCACAAAAAATAAACCCAGTGTCAAAGTGACTAGAATCTATAATAATGAAATTTAACCTAATGTCAAGTTACTTATATACTTTTTCTGCAATTATGGTAGCTATTGAACTAAGGTATAACAAACTACTAATAAAAATTCATAGCAACCAAATGAAAAAACTAAAGAAGTATGCTAAAGAAGTTTTATTTATCATGGGACATAGTTAAGGAAAAAACTAAAATAATAATGCTTTTGCGCTTGGAGTACCTATAGTTCATATCTAAAACTTAAATCAAATTGATAAAGTTATTACTAACTATTAGGATATATTTATTTGAAGATAAAAACTACTAGAAAAAAATAAATTGTTGCTTGAAATTTATAATAACAAAGGAAAAATCATCTAATCAAACAATCAATAGCTAAGGTAAAGATTGCCAAAAACATGATTGAGTTCTTCATTTTTGCCAATTTCGCAATAGCTTTTTTTGTAGGCTACATCAGCTACCTTTTGCCTTGTCACTCATTCCTAATTTAGAAGTTTTATTCCTAAAGTCCTATCCTATTCATCCAGTAGAGCATCTAGAAACATTTTTATATCTTATTTTAGAATTAAGTCTTTAGAATTCAAAAAATAAAGACCAAGGAATGCCTTTTTACCTAAAGAAGTAACCTCCTAAAGGGCCCTCTAACGTTTTTTTTCATTTGCAGCAGTTAAATTAGTCTATTGGAAAATATGGCTGTCCGAACCGATTTCGAAGGTAGCAGCGACGTCGGCGTGTTCGCCACCCTGACTAACAAATACTGCCTGGTGGCTATCGGCGGCTCCGAGAACTTCTACTCAGTGTTCGAAGGCGAACTAGAAGAGATTCCCGTCATTCACACCTCCATTGCCGGCATTCGGAGCATCGGCCGAATGACTGCCGCTAATAGTCACGGCCTGATTGTGCCATCGAATACCACTGATCAGGAATTGCAGCACCTGGTCAACTCCCTGCCAGATGGTGAGTGTTCGGGAGTTAATTTAGTTAGATCCATTTGTTGTTACTTCTATTCACAGATTTAGCTGCTAGTTTATTATTCCCATTCGGAGATTTTGGCTGCAGCAGTTGATGCTCCCATTCAGGGATTAAGACTGCAGCGGTTGATATTCCCATTCAGGGATTTAGACTGCAGCAGTTAATATTCCCATTCAGGGATTTAGACTGCAGCAGTTAATATTCCCATTCGGGGATTTAGACTGCAGCAGTTAATATTCCCATTCAGGGATTTAGACTGCAGCAGTTAATATTCCCATTCGGGGATTTAGACTGCAGCAGTTAATATTCCCATTCAGGGATTGAGACTGCAGCAGTTGATATTCCCATTCGGGGATTTAGACTAGAGCAGTTGATATTACCATTCGGGAATTTAGTCTGCAGCAGTTGGTATTCCCATTCGGTTAAGCCGTTTGCCCGCTCGTCCCTCAGGTGTTGTAGTGAAGCGCGTCGAGGAGCGCCTATCCGCCCTAGGAAACATCATCGCCTGCAACGACTATTGCGCGCTGGTCCATCCGGATTTGGATCGCGAAACAGAAGAAGTTGTTGCGGACGCTCTCAAAGTAAGTCGGGATTTCTTTTATTTTTCAAAAATTTGGTCATGTTCTCTTACTCTACTCTCAGTAGGCAATCCGCGAATACTATCTATATAAAATGCGCACCTAGGTGGAGGTATTCCGGCACTCAATCGGCGAGCACCTACTGGTTGGCAGCCGGTGCGCACTGACTAACCGCGGCGGCCTAGTGGACCCGATGACACCCAAGGCCAGCCTGGACGAGCTGGCTTCCCTGCTGCAGGTGCCATTGGCAGCCGGCACAGTCAACAAGGGCTCGCCAGTGATTAGCGCAGGCCTAGTTGTCAACGACTGGATTGGCTTCTGCGGCGTCGACACCACCGCTACAGAGCTTGGTCTGGTTGAAAGCGTCTTCCAACTAGGGGATAAGTTGCCCTCGTCGGTTGCTGCCAATATGCGCGACGCTTTGATTGACACCATGGCCTAAGCTGGCGCCTGTATTTAACTGTTGTTTTTTATTAGTACATTGTTTGCGTTGAAATTTTCTCGCCCGCTGACAAGCGAGAGATCCCAGATAGCTAAATAGAGTCGCGTTGCTACCCGGTTGCTATGCGACTGGAAACACGTTGTCTTATTGACTCTGTCTGTGTTGAATCTGGTCTTTAAAAAACTTATTGAAACTTCCTTTTCCTCTGGAATTTTCGGGTGTCAATCAAGTGGAAATCTGTTTAATTTTTTGCCCTAAGAAGCAGCCGCCGAATTGGAAGTAAAAATTGAATTGCCTACGTTTTGTTTAAACGCTTGGCTTAGTTAGGTGAAGCTGCCCGCTTACTATACGGTATGGCTAGCTGTCATTGCATTGTAATTGCCATTTGCATTCAACACTGCACTAATAATATAATAATAATATTCTTATTATCGTACTACTTGGCACTATTTCAAATGAGATAGTAGTGTGTGCGCAATTGTTTGGTAATTGAGGATTCTATTTTTTTCCTATATGAGGATTCGTAACGTGTCATTGAGGTTGCGATATACTAGCTGAAATACACTGGATTCGCGTAATTTGTGCTTGCTACTTCTACTCAACTCTGTGTGTGCGCCTGGCCTCCATTGGTGGACAAAGAAACTGTCGGCCCTGCTTTGTTTCTTACTTCTTCCTTTATTCGAGAATATTAAAATCAGCTATTTATGGGATCTCGCATTTCCCACTGCCTGCATTGCATCTCCTCTCCCACTGCCCGCATTGCATCTCCTCTACAACTCTCTGCATTGCATCTCCTCTCCCACTGCCCGCATTGCATCTCCTCTACAACTCTCTGCATTGCATCTCCTCTCCCACTGCCTGCATTGCATCTCCTCTCCCACTGCCTGCATTGCATCTCCTCTCCCACTGCCTGCATAGCATCTCCTCTCCCACTGCCTGCATTGCATCTCCTCTCCCACTGCCCGCATTGCATCTCCTCTACAACTCTCTGCATTACATCTCCTCTCCCACTGCCTGCATTACATCTCCTCTCCCACTGCCTGCATTGCATCTCCTCTCCCACTGCCTGCATTGCATCTCTTCTCCCACTGCCTGCATTACATCTCCTCTCCCACTGCCTGCATTACATCTCCTCTCCCACTGCCTGCATTGCATCTCCTCTCCCACTGCCCGCATTGCATCTCCTCTACAACTCTCTGCATTGCATCTCCTCTCCCACTGCCCGCATTGCATCTCCTCTCCCACTGCCTGCATTGCATCTCCTCTCCCACTGCCCGCATTGCATCTCCTCTACAACTCTCTGCATTACATCTCCTCTCCCACTGCCTGCACTGCATCTCCTCTCCCACTGCCCGCATTGCATCTCCTCTACAACTCTCTGCATTGCATCTCCTCTACAACTCTCTGCATTACATCTCCTCTCCCACTGCCTGCATTACATCTCCTCTCCCACTGCCTGCATTGCATCTCCTCTCCCACTGCCTGCATTGCATCTCTTCTCCCACTGCCTGCATTACATCTCCTCTCCCACTGCCTGCATTACATCTCCTCTCCCACTGCCTGCATTGCATCTCCTCTCCCACTGCCCGCATTGCATCTCCTCTACAACTCTCTGCATTGCATCTCCTCTCCCACTGCCCGCATTGCATCTCCTCTACAACTCTCTGCATTGCATCTCCTCTCCCACTGCCTGCATTGCATCTCCTCTCCCACTGCCTGCATTACATCTCCTCTCCCAGTGAATGCCACAGCTGAGCAGTCTTTATTTAGAGTGGCATGCATGCTAGGAAGCAGATCTCGCAGTGCAGCACTGACTGCACCCTTTGCCTAAATTAGACGGCCCTGCTTAGACGTCCACGAGCTTGTCAGTGATTATTAGCTTGGCCCTCTGATTGCCGATGCCTGATCTCCTATCCCTAACTGGCCAAATCACCAGAGGCCAAGCTGAAACTGGGAAGGCTCGCGTCTCTGTAATTAAACAGTTGCAGAAACTGCTACTCTCTATTTGCACTGCGTCACGTGACGCGAACAGCAGATTTGATCATATTTTTTATGCTATATTCCTGTTCTATTCCTAAGTATTCGAGCTTTGCAGCTTGTTTAGCGAGCTTAAGCCTAGCAGCGAAGTTCAAATTATGTCTTCAGCGTCGCTCCTCTTTCTTACAGGCTTAATCTCCTTAAGATTCTCCTCCCCTTCTTTCTCGCTAAATTTCCGAATCGCATATTGCAACGCTAAATTTTAGCTAATTCCGCCTCGGAATTAAGTCCGCTAGCATATATGACCACTGCTTACTGCTTACTGCTTGTCTCGACAGCTCCGAGCTGCGGAGGCCGAAGTCCCATGAGGATGGATGGAGACGGGCCTCAGTTTAGCTCGGGCGCAAATCTCTGCCCGAGTGTCGGATCCCTTTAAGAATGCGCCACTTTCCCCACCTCCACCGAACGGGCCGGTGCAGCCTCGGCCTTCCCCCCCCCCTGTCTGGCCTGCATGGGAACAGGATGGATGATGATACGGTTTGGAAGCGCATTTTGAGCTTCCTCTCCCCCCTATTCCCATCTTCTATCTGCTGCTCGGCTCGTCCCAAGAGGGGAACCGGTCGGGAGAGAAAGAGACAGAGATGTGGGGGGAGGACAAAAAAGAGAAGAAAGAGAATTTTCATGTAGACCCCGCGGCGAAAATGAGGATGCCACGGAGATGGGGGAGCAGGAAGGAATCTGAATTACTCTTGTCCCTGATGCGCCTCCCTCCGTTTTCATTTTTGTTCCACTTTAGTTAGCTTTGCAACAGCGGGCAGCAGCGGCCCTGCCTGCCTCTTGAACTCGCAGTGCGTTTCGATTTTCAGGCTACCCGCCTGTTTACGGATTCAACGGGAGTTCTTTGAGGTCGCTTGAGTCTCTAATAGTTTCGCTCAGGCCTCTCCAATTTTACCTACTCAGCACTTGCTGTCCCTCAGTTGTAACTTTAAATTGTTGTCTTCATTTTTCATGGGACTTTTCCTACTCCTTTATTTCCTATTCCTATCTATCTATCTATCTATCTATCTGTCTGTCTATCTATTTATCTATCTGTCTATCTATCTATCTATCTATCTATCTATCTATCTATCTGTCTATCTATTTATCTATCTGTCTATCTATTTATCTATCTATCTATCTATCTATCTATCTGTCTATCTATTTATCTATCTGTCTATCTATCTATCTATCTGTCTATCTATCTATCTATCTATCTATCTGTCTGTCTATCTATCTATCTATCTGTCTGTCTATCTATCTATCTATCTGTCTGTCTATCTATCTATCTATCTGTCTATCTATCTATCTATCTATCTATCTATCTATCTATCTGTCTATCTATTTATCTATCTGTCTATCTATTTATCTATCTATCTATCTATCTATCTATCTGTCTATCTATTTATCTATCTGTCTATCTATCTATCTATCTGTCTATCTATCTATCTATCTATCTATCTGTCTGTCTATCTATCTATCTATCTGTCTGTCTATCTATCTATCTATCTGTCTGTCTATCTATCTATCTATCTATCTGTCCATCTATCTATCTATCTATCTATCTATCTATCTGTCCATCTATCTATCTATCTATCTATCTATCTATCTATCTGTCTATCTATATATTTATCTTTGTATCTATCTTTCTACTCACCAGTATTTTTATCTTTCTGTCTTTCTATTTTTGTCTATGCATAGCCAGCTAATAAATTTTGTTGAATCCAAAAAACTTATTTAATTTTTTTATACAAGCAGATGCTAATGTAGTTCTGATACTCTCTTTGCATCCTTTCTTTTCCCGTTTTCTCCTCCTTCCCGAATCCCCCACTTCGACATAGCCGGTCAATTATGATGGCATTCGGCTAAAGTGGCCACCGGCCTGCTGAGATTCAACACTTTGCAGAAATGAAGATGCGCCGTCACGCGTGCGCGAGAGGGCAGGAGGAGGCAGCGAGATTGATGGGGCAAGGAGGCTGGCTGAGCTCGGCGAGACTTGGAATGGAGGAGGGGGCAGCAAGGGGTCGGCGGCAGCGGGTGTCGGGTTGCCCGATCGCTACGCTATGGATTGAAGCCGCAGCGCTAGGCGAGCCAGCAGCCGGTGGTGGCCCATTAGCCAATTATGCACAAATGACCGGGATAATCACCTGCAGACAGGTGAGCCCGGCCTCATCCTGCGCCGTGCACTCGAGCACCGAATAAGCGCGAATGGGGATGGGGAAGTAGGGCTTAGCTGCAGATTGCCATCCACCTTTCATTTCATTCCCCCTTTTCAGTCGTTGCCCCTCTTTCCTTTTTCCCAAATTTTCTTGCTTTAATGTGCTCAAGCCTTCATTTCCACAGCATGCTTAGCCAGGATGAGCGGCAGTAGTTCAAATTAGCCAACCCCTTGTGTAAGTTGAGTGCATCAAGCTCTGCCTGCATGTTGCCGCGTGTGCGCGCGCGCGATGAAAGACAGAAAGAAAGGCGGGAGAGGCGCGTCTTCCTAAGGCAGCGACCCCGCCAGAGTGAAGGTGACCGGGGCCAGCTTTGAAGTTGCGTAGGGTTGGACAGGCGGCAACGGCAGCAGCGATTCGGAATGGCTTAAAGCGGATTTCGAATATCTGCTCTCTCTCTCTCTCTCTCTCCCTATCCCAACTCAGCATTCCTGAATTCATCAGACCTGCCTCATCTCAATCCCCGCCGCCCTCTTCGCCTCTTTTGGCGGGCCTCACTTTTTTGCTACAGTCTGCCAGCCAGCCAGCCACATGCATGCGATGAAGTAGGAGGATGAGGGGAAGGGGGTCAAGGCAGGCTAGGAGGGGGATAAATAGCAGACAGGCCAGCACGATTGAGGCGGGTGGCACTTTCTAGAACAGTTCACACCGAACCAACACTTTTTTCCGCCCTCTTAGGGCGCTTTTTTAGGCTGCTCGCTTTTGTTGCATTATAGAGCCGAGAAGAAATCCGAACCGGTCGAGTTACCTCTTGAACCTCCGCCCCCCTCCCCATCCGCCCTATTTCCGCTCGCGAAACTCTAGCAGCGATTCCGGACATCGCTACTGAGGACACGCGGCCCCGACCAATCAATCGCTCTGAGCTCGCTCAATCAGAATCCATCTGGCTGGCGCATTCCTATGCAGAGGGACTCTGGCTAGATTTGAAACTGCAGCGCAAACTAGCAAGACGCTGAGACCCTTCCTAGCTATAGCTAGTCACGCGGTGCCTCCCCTTCTGCGCTCGCTCCTAGCCTGCTAGGCTGCTAATTATTCCTCGGCCCCGAACTTCCCCTTCCCTGCAAAGCGTCTCTCCCGCCATAGAGACAAAGCCGCCTGCTGCTCCGCTGTTGCCGCTGCTGCCCTCTAGCCTGAAGTGAAAGCGAACCGGGGCAGGCCCAGACAGTCAGGGAGCGCTGCGAAGACAAAATTGCCGCTCGGCAGCACCGCCCAAGCCGTTTCCCTACCCGGGCCGGGTGTCTGGAAAAGCAAAGTCTTCTTTCTTTGCTAGCTTTGGCCAGAGCCTGCTCGCTCATTAGTTTGCATCATGCCCGCAACTAGGAGATAGGAAATCCATCCGTCAGAACATGAGCTTCAACAGCCAGGAGGCCAGCCCGGTGAAGCCCAGCCTGCTCACCGTGGTCAATTCGCACAAAATTCTGCGAGCTAGACAATCAACTTTCACGCCTGAGTGGCTTCAGCGACTGCGTCAGTTTGGCGTCGGAGCTGCCTGCGGCTGCGCCAGCTGCAGCGGTGGCGGTGGCGGCGGCGCTATCGGCGTTGTCGGCACCACCGAGGGCAACGAAGACGGAGAAGACGACGACTGCGAGAAGCAGCTGGTCAAGCATCAGCTTCAGCTGAAGCCGCGCGACATTCAGCTGCCTGACTTCGCTTGCGAGCTTCGTCTGCCCGACGACGATGTTGCTGACGTCGCTGTCGATTTGGCGGCGGACACCCGCCGGCTGGCTGTCCTGGCCGACTGCTTCCTGCTGCTGCTGCGCGCTGGCCCCCGGGCCGCCAACGCCGTCGGCGACCTCGCCGAGCAGGCCGAGTTCGGACTGTGTCGGGCCAGCTGGACGGCGGTGGTCGCCGTGGCCGACGCTCTGGCAACCGAAGCCGCCCTCTGCCTTCGCGGCGTCCGTCTTGAAGCTGAATCGGCGGGCTACGGAGGGATCCGGCTCGTGTGGCCGGCTGGCCATGGCGGCTGTCGGCCAGCAGCGCTGCGGCTCGAGCCGCTGACCTGCAGTCCGGCCACGCTGCTGGAGCTGCTGCTGGCCGCCAGCCAGCTCGACTCCCGCGGCCTCCTGGCCCAGCTGCCGCCGGAGCGCGGCGCGTCAACATGCGGCGACTCCCTGACGCACTCGCCGTCCGCCACGCTGACGCCACAGCATCAGCCGGCACCGCCGCTGCTGCTGCTGCCGCTGAACAGCCAGCAGGCGACGGCAGCAGGCGGAGCTGCCCATCAGACTCAGCAGCCGCAGCCGCAGGGGTCGCCGCAGGCTCAGGCGCTGCTGCAGTCGCCGATGGGTCAGCAGCAACGGTCGCCGAGATTCTTCAAGCGCAAATTCGACTCGCTGTGGGCCTTCTTCGGCACCGGCGGTGCGCCCGTCGCCCAGCCGTCTAGAATGTTCTACGCCGCGCTGAGCCTCCCGGAGCTCGAGTCCTGCCTGCACGTGGCCCGGAAGCCGCGGGCCAGACGGCAGAAACTCTGGTCGGTGCTGCACACCAGGACGATGTACTTTTTCAAGCAGCGCTCGGCTGCCTGCAACGCCGAGTTCGAAGTCGACCTGCTGAACCTCACCGGCCTGGAGGTCACGGAGGACGCGGCGGCCAAGGAAGCGGCCAGACGGGACCCGCTGTCGCCAAGCGGCCTGCGCACCATGACCCTGCGGTTCTCTAATTCGAAAAAGTGCATCTACCTGACCCCGCTGGACAAGTTCGACCTGCGCCGCTGGGTTGACGGTCTGGAGCGTCTGTTAAACAGCTCCGGCGACATCGCTAGCGCCGGCGGCCGCGGCTCGCAAGGGACGCTTGACGAGGACGGCCTCAGCCGGCTGCAGGCGCGCCGCCTGTCGGGCCTGAGCAACTCCTTTCACAATCTGTCCTCGGCCGGGGCGAGCCGGTCAGCCTCACCGCCGCCAGGTGCGGCCGGCGCTGCCGGCGGCGGTCTCGGCGTCGGCGGCGGCGCGGAAGTCGGCGGGGCCGGCAAAGTGGCCGGCAAAGACGGCCGGCTTGGGGTGCCTTCGGTGAGTGGCTGACAAACACCATTTTTCGGCGGGTAAACGGCGGGAGCAAATATAGCTGTAGTTTAGTGGCAAAATGCTTCGTCATCTAATGAGTATTTGAAATCTACAATTTTTCAAAGAATCTGAACAATCGCGAGATGATGGCGTCGTGCAACAATTTAGACGAACTGAGCGGCCGGCGTGAGTTGAAAAAAAAACTTTTTTTCGTTTAATTTAATTAAATTTTTTCCTGGGAGCACACGGTGCGAGAGATTCTTACTGCATACACTGATTCGTTGCCTCCCACAGAGTCCCCAGTGCGCAACAAGTTCAGCCCCGTGGGTCCGGCCGCACTGCTGAGCAGCCACCAGGACGGCGCGATGGCCGGCATGCCGATGCCCATCATCACCGTCAACTGCAGCGACGACCTCAGTCTGCAGAGAGACTGCGACGACGAGGAACAAGAAGAAGAGGACAACGACTGTCAGGTTGGCTGATTGACAGCTGGAGAGCATGTCAATGGATTCGCTACTGTAAACCCCATCCTAACCTATCCTACTCAACCCTGATTTAATCTATAGCTGCTCTAATCCACCCTCCTCTAGTCTATCCTACTCAATCTACCCTACTCTAATCTATCCTACTCTAATCTAAATCCTGCTCTAATCTACCCTGCTATAATCTATCCAACTCTAATCTACCCTTACTCTAATCTATCCAAATATAATCTATCATACTCTAATCTACCCTACTCTAATCCACCCTACTCTTATCTATCCTACTCTAATCTATATAATGCTCTAATCTACCCTGCTCAAATCTACTCTTACTGTAATCTGTCCTGCTCTAATCTCCCCGTTTATCATTCACCATATTGCCATTAACTAATATTTAGTTTTGCTGCCCCAGTCTGCACAGCAGTTGCTCCAATCAGCTCTATTTCTGTTTTTCTCCAGCTAAAAAAGCTAGAAATCTGGCGCTCGTCCTCTGAGTCAATCGACCAGCTGACGCCGGAGGAGATCGCCGAGTTGAGGCGTCGCCGAATATCTACAGAAATTCAGGTGATTGCTTCCGACATCCGACTTCTTTTGTGTGCGATGAAGATAGAACCAAATTCAACCAGTTTATCAAATCGATTTCCAGCTGCAAAGCCTGCAATCCGAGATCAAGAAGCGCGAGGAGCATCTGTCCGCTAAACAGCTGCAGGCTCTCAACGTTCAAATGTCGGACCTGTACGAGGATATCCAGGAGCTGAGCACCACCCTAGCTAAAGTGCAGAAACGAAGCGGCTCTGGCGGCGGCTTCTTTGCCAGTTTTAAAAAGAAGAGCTTCTGAGCTCTTGTGCGGCCTCAGTTATTTTTGGTTGTTCTAACCGATTTTTCCCGCGTTGAGACGCAGATGGCAAGACAGAGAGGCAGGGTCAGGCGGATATAGGCGACCAGATCAGACTATGTCAGAGATACGGGCAAGCAATAGTTAGAGGCGAAGACACTCATTAGATAGGCAGGTAGAGACAGACACTAGATAGATGGGTATAGGCAGACATTAGATAGATGGGCACAGACAGACATTAGATAGATGGGCACAGACAGACATTAGATAGATGGGCACAGACAGACATTAAATAGATGGGCACAGACAGACATTAGATAGATGGGCACAGACAGACATTAAATAGATGGGCACAGACAGACATTAGATAGATGGGCACAGACAGACATTAGATAGATGGGCACAGACAGACATTAAATAGATGGGCACAGACAGACATTAGATAGATGGGCACAGGCAGACATTAAATAGATGGGCACAGACAGACATTAGATAGATGGGCACAGACAGACATTAGATAGATGGGCACAGACAGACATTAAATAGATGGGCACAGACAGACATTAGATAGATGGGCACAGGCAGACATTAAATAGATAGGCACCGACAGACATTAGATAGATGGGCACAGACAGACATTAGATAGATGGGCACAGACAGACATTAAATAGATGGGCACAGACAGACATTAGATAGATGGGCACAGACAGACATTAAATAGATAGGCACCGACAGACATTAGATAGATGGGCACAGACAGACATTAGATAGATGGGCACAGACAGACATTAAATAGATGGGCACAGGCAGACATTAAATAGATAGGCACAGACAGACATTAAATAGATGGGCACAGACAGACATTAAATAGATGGGCACAGGCAGACATTAAATAGATGGGCACAGGCAGACATTAAATAGATGGGCACAGACAGACATTAGATAGATGGGCACAGACAGACATTAGATAGATGGGCACAGACAGACATTAAATAGATGGGCACAGGCAGACATTAAATAGATAGGCACGGACAGACATTAAATAGATGGGCACAGACAGACATTAAATAGATGGGCACAGGCAGACATTAAATAGATAGGCACGGACAGACATTAAATAGATAGGCAGACAGACACTAGATAGATAGGCACAGACAGACATTAGATAGATAGACAGACAGACATTAGATAGATAGGCAGACAGACACTAGATAGATAGGGACAGGCGGACATTAGATAGACACGGACAGACACTAGATAGATAGGCACAGACAGACATTAGATAGATAGGCAGACAGACATTAGATAGATAGATGGGCACAGGCAGACATTAGATAGATAGATGGGCACAGGCAGACATTAGATAGATAGGCACGGACAGACACTAGATAGACAGGTAGCGACAGACATTAGATAGATGGGCACAGACGGACACCAGATAGAGGCCTTTCACAAAACATGGACAGGCAGTATATACTCGTAGATGTGGAGGTATGTTAGATAGATTAACCTAGGATGGGCAATTACATAGATACAAAGATAGGATTATGATAGGCCCAGAGACATTTACAATTTAATTTCTTGAATATTTCTTTATTTTGCTTCTTTCACAAGCCGAACATTTGTTTCGGCAACTCGAGAACTCGAGGACTTTATGGTCCTCGTAAGAGGACCATAAAGTCCAGGTTACTCTTACACTAAGCAATTCCTGTCCCTGAATGCTAAAATTGTCTAAAATATACTGTAAAATTGAATGCGCTGGCGGTACGCTCGTAGGAAGAGATGAAATTTTTAATGCAAACCAGAAAGCCATCATATCTAATTTAGCAAAATCATGCTTTCAATGCATGAAATATTGACTTAAAATTTTTCAACGCAAAAACTAATAGAAGTCAGAGCAGCCCGTTTCTTTATCTTTTCTTTTCTTGTAGGCTCTCTTTGAACTCAGTCTCAAAAGCTGATTTACCTTTTAACTAATGCGCTTTGAGGGTAGCCATGTGAATTCACCTGTACAAATTTGACGCTTCTTCTGTCTGGATGATTGCTAGCTGAAGTCCCTAGAAGGCCTTTTAATCCCACTGGCGTACGAGTACCACAAAATTTTAGTTTACGAGAAAATCTGACTACCATGAATATTAAAATTTTAGTTTCAAAAAATACATCAAATTAAGTGTTGAAATGGTTTGAAAGCTCGAAGGTTGGAAATCGATTTTTAAATAAAAAAAGATTATCTATTACAAAGTATGACTCTGCAGCTATAAAGCGGACTGGTTAAATTTTTTAGTTCATAAAAATTTTGCAAACTAGAAAACTTAATTAAAATATTTTGTTTTAATGTTACTATAAATAAGAATATTTGTAAATTTTTTAAATTAATTATTGATTTTTTTTTTTGCGTGCGCCAAAACTGCAGTGTGTCACCTGTTGAAAGTTTTAATATGGGGTCTCACCTGTGATATTTCGATAAAAAATGCGAAATTTTCTACTTGAAGTAGAGTAATGACGAAATATTCTAATATTGCCAAGAACATGCCACTTTCATAATTAAATTTTTCACTGCCTGCTAATAATTAATTACCCCTAGTGCAGTCCCTTGGGATTCAGCTCCGGGACAAGAAAACAGCGAGTGGGACGTGAAATCCATTTAATTTGTACTTTTCTATCGAGTTGGCGCTCACTTCATGGAGGGGGCACATCCAGAATTCTTCTCTGCAGGGCGAGACTACTTGACACTAAGTCCTCAGAGTAGTGGGAGGCCAGTTGGTTGGTTCATTCATCCCTACTGAAGTACTGAGGCTCGTATTATGAAGTGGCCACTCTCTTGAGGCTGAACCCCAGGTGAGGAGTAAGAATTTACGCAGATTCCGTGAGAATCGCACGAGTTAGATGGCGATCGAGTTTTTCTATTTTAAACTCAGAAGGATTTGACATATTTTTTTAATTTTCTTTCATGAGAGATGTCTTATTCGATTCTAATCTCATTTTGGAATCTAATCTCATTCACCTGGAATTTCTTCCACCTGACATCTCATTCACCTGGCATCTCGTTCACCTGGCATCTCATTCACCTGACATCTCGTTCACCTGGCATCTCGTTCACCTGGCATCTCGTTCACCTGACATCTCGTTCACCTGGCATATCGTTCACCTGGCATCTCGTTCACCTGACATCTCATTCACCTGGCATCTCATTCACCTAGCATCTCATTCCCCTGGCATCTCATTCCCCTGGCATCTCATTCCCCTGGCATCTCATTCACCTGGCATCTCAGTTAGCCATGAAACTGTCGATGAAGAGATGCAATTAATTGGGGGGGGGGCGAGTGGGCTCGGCGGTCTAGCGCGTCTGCCTTGTGTGCCACTGGCCCAGGTTCAATCCCGCGTTGTAGACTTGTAAGTTCGCTATTTTCCCCTAGCGCGGTTTCGTGTGCAGGGGGTGACATTAATTTGGGGCCTTGTGCACGAATTGGTTGAGCTATGGGCCAGTTGTGCAATTTATACCCATGAGGGCAACCCCCTAAGGCATAGAGAGTGTACATTCCTGGAACCGCAGCTTGTACACCCTATGTGAGTGCGTGCCTGGGTGCCGGCATGTGTGTGTGTATCTATGCCTGTAATACCGTAGTTAGTGTGACTGAACGCGCTTCAGGAGTCAGCGCAATGGACAGTCATGCCCAGTCGCTGGTTGTGAGACAATGTCGCTTCAAGCGTCAAAGTGCCTTCAGCCCTCCTGCAGATTTAGCTTTATACATGTAATGAATATAAAAATCGAAGAAAATCAGTAAAATAAAACAAGCTCAATATTTGCGTTTGCCAAGGTTTGCAGTTTATTCAAAGATGTTAAAGCTGCTACTCAGTGTTCCAGCAGCTAATAATTCTCGAAGAAAATAATCTGTCTCGCTCAGGGATGACAGTCTGAGCATTTCTCTTTAAAAACGATTCTCGCCTTGTCAGAAATTCGGCGCTCGAGTTCCGGGTTCAGAACAGGTAGAAAGTCGACTCTGTGAGTTGCTTTTAGTTGCAGCGGGGTCGAATAAGCGATAAATTAGACAGGACACACGAGACTAGGGAGTTGACGGAGAAGCGGAACTTGATTAGCTAAGAATTAAATTTCAGTATAGATGAGTTTAACAAAAATTAACGCGACTGTAAATCGTAGGGAATGACATTAAAAACTGACTTTGATTATTACTGTTGCTACCGCATCTAACGGGAGGGAACGGATTGGAAAAAAAGTAAAAGAAATTCACGTGCGCCGAAGAATTAGGGGATTTAGCATGCAGCAACATAGGCCTAATTTTTTTTCCTATAGAAGAAGCCAGACAACAAAAATATTGATCGAGGATCACAGAACAAAAATAGTAAATTTATATGCGAAATCTGGGTACTAAACTATTCGCCAAGTCTGAAATTTTCTATTTTGTTAATTCCAAACGCTTTTAGGATCGAATAAATTTTATAGACTCTAACACTTCAATAACGTCCATTTATACTATGGCGAATAGCTTAAAAGGGGATTAAAATATTGGACACCACGCAACAAGGGGGACACCGAGAGACGAACACAGTTAAAATATTAGCGAATTTGTGCGTTAAAATAACTTTTCAGGAATTGTGTTTTTCCGTAAAAAGATATTTAAAAAATTGGTTTTAAATATCAATAGATTAACAAAAATAGGTTCACCTGCTACGCGCTGTAGCTGATTTTTCGTTTAACAAAAAAATAATTTTGTTTTAAAAAAAAGAGACGAACAAATGACGCAACGACGATTATTAATAAATAATAACGCAGGCGACACGAATACCAGAAGACCTGGGAGGGGAATCTGTGCGAGAGTGGAAATAGAAGAGTGAAGCAGACGGATGTTTGGGGCGGGCAGAGCAGTGGTCGTGGGCGTTCCAAAAAGTCCGGTTATTGTTGAATTAGCTCAGCTGACGCCTTTTACTCAGCCAGACGGTGCCACTCGGCGATCTGCTTGCGCGGACAATTCATGGCCTCCTGCCAGTGCTTGTCGGCTAGTTCGCCTCGACCGAGGCCCAGCTCCAGGCGGCCGATGACCTCATTCTTCGTGACTCGATCCCAGTCCAGCACGAGCAATTCCAGGGCTAGTTGGTGCAAGCCCTCATTAGGCGGCACTTCAAACACAAACGACTCGTTGTAGACAGGATTCAAAGTGCGCTTCTTGACGTGGGTCTTCTTCTTGGCGATGCGCTGTCCGTTGTATTGCAGATAGAGTTTCACGTAGGGGTCGCCTGGAATGAATTATAGAATTTGATTTGTCTTCTGTGAAGCACTCAGTAGCATATAAACAATCGCCTTCCGTCCTTACTCTTAGCTAGCTCTAATACGTACATTGCCTTGGCTGGCTGGCTGGCTGGCTGGCTGACTCTAATACGTACATTGCCTTGGCTGGCTGGCTGGCTGACTCTAATACGTACATTGCCTTGGCTGGCTGGCTGTAATACGTACATTGCCTTGACTTGCTCTATAAACACTTGCTACGCTCGTAATTGGCATAAATTTTCTTTAAAACCAGTTTTTACTACATTTTTAAAGCTCTACATAGCCATAAAGTACGAGTTAGGTCTTATTTTGGATTCAAAGCTGCACAAATTAAAAAAACCTTTAAAACTTTCTTGGCGTTTTCTATGCCGGGTATTATCGGGGAAGCACTGGGAATCGAAAATCGGCTGGCTAGACTAAGCGTCAGAGGCGGGGCTCACAGACGGATCAGATAGATATAAACTGGACAGCGACACTCCTTTGAAGGGGGGCGCTTCATGGAGGCGGTTCCCTGCTGGGAATTTATGCCTTCCCGAGCCGAGAAAAGTGTATCATTAATAAAATAATTTTATATAAAGAGAAAAGAGGGAAGAAGAGCTAGGAGCTCTGACGCGAGGACCTTCTAAATGAGTGAGAAGGGACAGACATCCAAGGGGATTACAGAAAAGTGGGATCGAGCGGCGGATTAGAATGAGAAGCCCCACCAGCCAGCCGCAAAAGCGCTGGGGTTTGGGCGGAGAACCCTGGAGACAAAACGAAGATAGGAAAAAAAGATAGGGAAGAAGCTGGACCCACCCAAAATTTTTGGGTCTGCCCTGCATTTCGTTAGTCTCCTCCCAGTGATGGCCAACTCCCAGTTTCCCCTCGCCCATCGGCTACTCTTTGCCGAGTGTCGTTCGCGTGTCCCACGCAACATTGATGTTAAAACTGCGCGCTGAACAGAGGCAGCTGGGGACTATTGGAGAGAAGGCAGTAGCTTTTTGTCTCTCCGCCGCCGCTTCCGTGATCCCGCACCAGGCGACCTTTTCCTGTGGCCAGACTCGGCTCTGCCGCCTCAAAACTCCCGGCTGTCAGAAATCCCCGAGATCTCTCCCCCCCTTACCAGCCAGTCCAGTCACGTCCATCTTCGGCAGGTTGCGGGCCTTCAGCACAACCACAGTCAGTCGGTTGGCGGCTGGCTGGTGGCACAGGCTTACCAGCAGTTCGCCACGGTTCTGGTTCTTCACCTGCGAGTTGGTTTGGATTTCGGGTGGTAAGCTAGTGGAGATGAGCTTTCCCTAGAACTTTTAGTGCTATTAGCTTCTGTAGGTACGGAAAGAAAATACAAGGCATATGTACGAGAATTGTGAAAATGCCGAAGCAAAAAATAAATAAATGTAGGGACTTTACCGATGGACTAACGAATAGACAAAAGATTTGGATAAGCGAATGGAGAACAGAGATAAGCGTTTGATAAGCGAACAGAGATAAGAGTTTGATAAGCGAACAGAGATAAGAGTTTGATAAGCAGACAGAGATAAGAGTTGGACAAGCGAACAGAGATAAGAGTTTGACAAGCGAACAGAGATAAGAGTTTGACAAGCGAACAGAGATAAGAGTTTGATAAGCGAACAGAGATAAGAGTTTGATAAGCGAACAGAGATAAGAGTTTGACAAGCGAACAGAGATAAGAGTTTGACAAGCGAACAGAGATAAGAGTTTGATAAGCGAACAGAGATAAGAGTTTGATAAGCGAACAGAGATAAGAGTTTGATAAGCGAACGGAGATAAGAGTTTGATAAGCGAACAAAGATAAGAGTTTGATAAGCGAACAGAGATAAGAGTTTGATAAGCGAACAGAGATAAGAGTTTGATAAGCGAACAGAGATAAGAGTTTGATAAGCGAACGGAGATAAGAGTTTGATAAGCGAACAAATATAAGAGTTTGATAAGCGAACAGAGATAAGAGTTTGATAAGCGAACAGAGATAAGAGTTTGATAAGCGAACAGAGATAAGAGTTTGATAAGCGAACAGAGATAAGAGTTTGATAAGCGAACAGAGATAAGAGTTTGATAAGCGAACATACCGGTATGCTCGTATATAAGTTTGTGTAACCAAACAGAGAAAAGTTTTGGTTAAAAACCGTTTAGATTTTCTAAGAAAAGACGACAGCTCAAACAGTCAACCTTGAACTGCCTCGGCTGGATCTCCCTGGTCACGCTCAGCAGGTCCTCCGTATCGGCCTCTCCCATCGGGAACAGCACCTCGCCGATGATGTGATCGCGCGAGAATCTATCGAAGCTGAGCACAACGAAGTGCAGGCTGGCGGCCTTGACCTGGGCCGGGCGCATTCCGTAGAAGCTGAAGGTCTCCTCGTACACGGGGCTGCAGGTCTTGCGCAGCACGCGGGTCTTCACCTTGTGACGCTTCTCCGGCAGCAGCTGCAGCTTCACGTACGGATCAGACGAGCCGAGATGGGCGTCCTTGGCCGGCAGGTCCTCGCACCGGACGATGGTCACCAGCAGGGTCTGCTTGCACTTGTCGTAGAGAACAGAGAAGGTTAAACTGCCCAGACTGCCGACCGCCTCCTCCGCCTGCGGCCCCGTGTCCGACACGGGCGAGTTGCCTTCGGACATCATCTGCAGAGCGTCCGGGGTTGTCGGCGACTCGCCCGGACGCTGCTGCTGCTGCTGTTGCTGCTTCTGCTGACGCTGCTGCTGGCTGTGCAGCGACAGAGTCCGGCTGATCTTCTGGGCGCGGCCCTCCTCGGCCAAGCCGCGCTTGATGACGCTGGACAGGCGAAAGCCCGGTGACTCTTCGCGCCGGCGCTTCAACGATTTGTAGCCGTAGGCGGCCAGGCCGGCCACGGCGAACACCGCGCCAACCGTCAGGGCGACGACGGCGCCGATGCTCATGCCGCCCAGGCTCACTGCGGGCAGACGGCGGTCGGGTCATGTGTCATTGGTTCGTGGGTCATTGGGTCATGGATCATTGGGTCATGTGTCATTGGTTCGTGGGTCATTGGGTCATGGATCATTGAGTCATGGGTCATTAGTTCGTGGGTCATGGATCATTGGGTCATGGGTCATGGGTCAGTGGGTCATGGGTCATTAGGTCATGGGTCAGTGGGTCATGGGTCAGTGGGTCATGGGTCAGTGGGTCATGGGTCAGTGGGTCATGGGTCATTGGGTCATGGGTCTACCGCTGGATCAAGCGCATTGTGGAAATCGAGTACTACCGAAGGCAAGTAGCTTTCATTATGACGAGAAATATGGTAGCAACATCAAGCGACTGTCTTTAAAGCTTGTAGCTTTTCAAAATTTTCAAAAAACTCACCTGGCTGCATGCCGGCATCAGCTGAGCCTCGAAAAGAATTAGTCAATGGTGCCATGTTCTTGTTTAAATTGAATTGTCGCTGACTTCTGCTGCTTCTGCTGCGCTGCTGCTGCTGCTGCTGTTGCTGCTGCTGAGTGTCGCTCAATGAGCCGCTTATTCTCTGTGGGTCCTCCAAAACATGCAGGCAGGCAGACTGAAGAATATCAAACTATGAGTGAATCAAACGGTGTGTAAATTGATGCAGAACTTGCTGGCAGCAGTGAGTCGCAGTGATGGCAGCTCAGCGTTGGCTTTTCCTTCAGTGCTGCTTTGTCTGTCGGTAAGGCGCCCCGAAACGGTTCCTGCCCAAAGCACAGCGACCAGCGGGAGGGGGCAGCGCGCAAGGGAGAGCGCGCCTCGGGGGCGAGGGCTGGGAAACTTATAGCTCAGCCGATTGCGTCTCAGTGCACTCCATTCGCCAGCCTCCGCATCCCTGCATCTCCGGGGCCTGTGGTAAAACGAGTGGCGGAGAGGCGGAGAGAGTGTGTAGAGGAGGGAAGAAAAGTAAGGGATAAAAATAGCATCGCCTGCTCCATCGCTGGGATGCTGAGAGGCAGCTCTATGAGAGGCGGTGAGGGATGAGGGACGCGAGAACGCAAGGCTGAAGAAAACGCCAAGGGAAAGGCGAGAGAAACAGGGAGTAGGCGAGCAGCTGTACTCAATCCAGCCTTCAATCCAACCTAGTTGGGATCGGGCACCAAAGTCGAGCAGCCTCCATTCCCCTGTGCTTTTCTTTCCCCCTGTCCCCGTCCACTTACTTCCTCCTACGCAAAATAAGAGCCGCATTGCCCGCAGTGAAAAAGAGGAGGAGAGGCAGGCAGGCAGGCAGGCAGCCACGCAGCTTCCCTTAATCTCTTCTTGTTTTTCTCTCCCACAGTTCTTCTTCATCGCTTAAAGCGACGCCTCCCTCCGACCCGGTTCCGGCCCGGGAAGGCAGGCAGGGCAGGCAAAACCCAGGCTTGGTTGCTGCCTTTGCTTGCTTATCGAAGCGAGTGATGGGGCGAAGGATGAAGTGCAGGGCCGGGGTAGGAGGTTGCGGAAGGCGGAGAGAGGGGGGGCGCGTGAGTTCGGGGATCTCGGGATCAGCTGAGTTCTTGGGCGCCGGCACTCATCACGCCACAACCAAAGCCGAAATCTGTGATCTGCGGGATGAAGAGCTCGCAAATCAGTGATGCTGAGTGAGGGAGACATCGGCGGGCCCTCGCCTCTGCATGCCTGCAGCATTTGTACCCTGTATGCTCACCTCTCTGTAAGGGAGAATTGCGGAGGGATTTTAGGGGAAAAAGAGAGAATGAGAGTGAGTGGAGTTTTGGGCAACCGGATCTCCTGTGTTCAGCTCCTGCCTAGCAACCAAGCCTCACTCCGGCTGGCTCAGTAATCACCGGGGTAGCGCCGCTTCTCCTTCAACCCTTCTCCCCAACCCATCCGATCCCACATTCTCACGGCATGGTGGTACTATTTTGGGGTGCGGGATGCGGCCGCATTATAACAAAATTCTTTTCGCGAGCAGCTTTGCACGGTGTACTTTTATTACAGAGAAATATTTCTTTCCCCACTAGATTTGCGTCATCAGGGTAGCTAAGACAAATCTTTTCACAATTTCGAATGTATTGCAGTTTTTGCGCGTATATCTATTTATGCGAATTCAACTCAAATCACGAGCTGTCCATTGTAGAGAAATATTAGGCCTACATAAAACATTATATTTACGTTTAAATACATCACAAACGAGTCAATTTTAATAAAAATATTTCCCTAATACTAGTAAAACACACAGCAATAAAAGAAAAGCATAGCTACTAATGAAATCTGTTAAAATAATGTCGGAGTTCGTCGAGACAATCATTTTAGCCCTAAACTCTGGGCATCATTTAGGTCTCAAGTGTCAGTTTCAAATCAAACAAGTATATGACGGTTTGATAAATAGGGTGTCAATTTTGTGGTAGACCAAGACAGTAAAACAATAAAAAAGTGAAATAATTTGCGGCGGACACAATACACGCACGGCCAGTTGAACCCACCCCCCAGATCACGATGAAGCTTCGCCTCGCAGTTTCTCCAACTCGCCGGTGGCCTGTTGAGTAGAACTCTGAGCCACCGCGCTCGCTATCATTGCCTGCGTGTTCCACCTGGAATGGGCCGTCGGACAGTTAATTTATTAGTCAGTGTTTCTAGCAGCATTTTGACAGTAATTCAGGGGTCAGTGTGCATCGATAATTCTTAAGTAGTCCCTCCACTCGTACATTTTGGGTGAGGTTGGCGCCGATGGAATGACGCCAGATTGGTCATTTGGGGGAAGGCGTATGCTGGGGTAATGTACATTCGGGTGATTTTGGCGCTGCGGGGTGGTGCACATTGATTATTGGGGGAAGGCGTATGCTGGGGTAATGTACATTCGGGTGATTTTGGCGCTGCGGGGTGGTGCACATTGATTATTGGGGGAAGGCGTATGCTGGTGTAATGTACATTCGGGTGATTTTGGCGCTGCGGGGTGGTGCACATTGATTATTGGGGGAAGGCGTATGCTGGGGTAATGTACATTCGGGTGATGTTGGCGCTGCGGGGTGGTGCACATTGATTATTGGGGGAAGGCGTATGCTGGGGTAATGTACATTCGGGTGATGTTGGCGCTGCGGGGTGGTGCACATTGATTATTGGGGGAAGGCGTATGCTGGCGTAATGTACATTCGGGTGATTTTGGCGCTGTGGGATGGTGTACATTGATCATTGGGGGAAGGCGTATGCCACAGAGAAATGTACGTAAGGTTGGTGCAGCAGAGGATAATGTACATTGGTCTCGGTCTTAAGGGGAAAGGCGTATGCCGGAGAATAGTGTACATTTGAGAGAGGTTGGTGCTGCTGGAAACACAATGGTAATGAATAAAACTAAATCTAATCGAAAATATTGCTCAGCTACGAATAACACGTGCATTTTATATGAGGCCACAGGGTGCAGTTAGATGTTGAATCAATCAAAATCCCATGATCCGGACTTCTCGCTATAAAACTGGCTACTCACACTGGCTAGGCACAGTTGGTTATTAATTTTTGCGTTTCGCGCGAACAGATACATAAAAATACCGAGGATACGCGCGCTAAGAGATTCGATAGAAAATAAATTGAAAAGAAAACATTCATGGAAGTTCAGGTCAATCAACTGAAAGATCTATTTCAATATTCAGACAGTATGCCGATGATTTTTAAGAAAGTTTAACCAACTAGGAAAACTCAAGAGGCTGAAAGTGCTCTAGAAAAATCAATAATCATCTCAGATTTATTGCGTATTTCAAATTCTAGGAAAATTTTTCAATCGACGAAGCCCGTACCTGCACTGTCGCTGTTGTATAAAATGATGCGGAAGTGGCATTAATCAACATTGCCTCGTAAGTTTCAGATACTTTTTGAAAGAGCTCAAGATTATGAGAGGATTATCTAGTTTTTTAAGGGACGTGACTAACCCGGGAAGCAGAGAGGGGCGGAGGCTCGGATACAAGCTATTCGCAAAAAACTAGCTACAACAGACGCCGAGCTTGTGTGAGACATTCTATGTTATTATGGAAAAAATAGCAGATGTGAGGCGCGGAGCAGCTGAGCTATCATTGCTACATCATCAAGCTGGTGCCTGACATCTGATCGCCTGCTCTAGTAGAGATTAGCGAAACTAGAACGCGCACACACACAGGTAGAGACATAGCCATGTGCTGCTTCTGTTACCCTGCTCTGGTCTCTTGTGCCTGCGATTCACTCTTAGTTTTTCTGTATTTGCCTCTTATTTAACCTGCTTATTTCACCATGGAGGTGGCGATAAGCCGGCTAGTGTCCCACCTGAAATTAAATTGAAATAAGCGGAAAATGGAGCACCGAATGCTTTGGGGGCAGGACATTCGATGCCCAAAGATCTAACAAAGCTTAAAAGTCAGGAGAGGTTGAGAAAACTGCGTACATGGAGTTAGGGGTACGTACATGCATGCACATTACCTCGGTTTTCTATCCCCATTGTTAACTCCAGCGACCAGCCACCTCACGCCTCTCCTGTACAGCCTTTTCCTTCCCTATCCCATGAGTACAAGAGTACATTGGCACAGTTTTCTAACATCCATAATTTCTACCCCATGTGAAAACGACATCGTGCCGTGATCCTCCAGAACCTCACGCCACTTTAATCTCAATTCCAGTTCTTATCTAACTCCACTAGAGGTTTAAGTACGTTCGCAACGCAATTTTTTCCAGAATTTTCCCTTAAGAGTACCCCAAAATGAAATTGTTTCATTTTTGTACTTGGATGTACACAGAACATGTACTTAATTAAGCCTGTAGATTTTGAAATTTACATAAAAAATTACATAATTAAAAAAAACAGAATAAAAATATGCATTCCAGTGAGCAGTCGGATTAACCCAACTCACTGCTTCTTCTTTTCCTTTTCCTTGACTTCCTTCTCCTTGCCGGAGGCCTCCTTGAGCAGCGCCGGAGCAACGAGCACCAGTCTGAGGAAGGCCGGCTCCGGCCGGGTGTCACCTGGAAACGGCGGCTGCGAAACGTCGCGCACGCACAGCACGTATTCGCCTGGCCGGGCGAAGCGCTCGTCGCCCAGACGCTTCTGACGTAGCCGGATGTCCTCTGTTGCCGGGAAAGAGTGAAGAAAAAGGAGAGAAAATATCTTTGTCACATCGATACATGATGCACCGGAGTATGGCGTTTTAATTCCACAAATTCCAGCCTCCTACCATCCCATCTCCTGCCGTCCTATCTGCAGTCCCATCTCCAACAGTCCCATCTCCTACAGTCCAATTTCCTACAGTCCAATCTCCTTCAGTCCCATATCATAGAGTCCCGTCTCCTACAGCCCCATCTCCTACAGTCCAATCTCCTACAGTCCCATCTCCTACAGTCCAATCTCCTACAGTCCAATCTCCTTCAGTCCCATATCATAGAGTCCCGTCTCCTACAGCCCCATCTCCTACAGTCCCATCTCCTACAGTCCCATCTCCTACAGTCCCATCTCCTACAGTCCCATCTCCTACAGTCCCATCTCCTACAGTCCCATCTCCTTCAGTCCCATATCATAGAGTCCCGTCTCCTACAGTCCCATCTCCTACAGTCCAATCTCCTTCAGTCCCATCTCCTACAGTCCAATCTCTTACAGTCCAATCTCCTACAGTCCCATCTCATTCAGTCCCATCTCATTCAGTCCCATCTCATTCAGTCCCATCTCATTCAGTCCCATCTCATTCAGTCCCATTCATTCAGTCCAATCTGCTACAGTCCCATCTCCTACAGTCCAATCTCCTACAGTCCTATCTCCTACAGTCCAATCTCCTACAGTCCAATCTGCTACAGTCCCATCTCCTACAGCCCCATCTCCTACAGTCCCATCTCATTCCGTCCCATCTCCTACAGTCCCATCTCCTACAGTCCCATCCCCTACAATCCCATCTCCTACAGTCCCCACCCGGCTTCTCTTACCGTCCCTATCTTTGCCCTTCTTCCTCTTAGCCGACGCTGCAGCTGCTCCTTGCGCGGCGTTTGCCGCCGCCCCGGCGGTCATGGAGGCTGTCGATCCAGCGCGCCCCGCGTCCAGGCCTGGCACGGAGAGGACGGCGCCGTCGCGCTCGTCCAGTACGGCGTAGGGCCGGTAGAGCGAGTGCGCCCGGGGCAGCACCAGGTTGGCGAAGCTGGCCCTGCCCTCCAAGGTGGCGCCGACCGACACGCCGGGAGGCGGAGGCGGCGGCGAGTAGGCGCGGAAGGTGGCGGCGCCGGAGGCCCCTTCTGCGGGTTGCGATTTGCCGACAGTTTGGTTGGGATGCGTGAGACTCGAAGCGTGTTAAATTTATTGTTTTTTGGAGCGTGATATCGTAGCTGCGAAAAGTACAGAGTGAAGTTAGCCCTTCAATGTTATGAATCAGAGTCCGCATGATGAAGCACTTCTAGCTTATCTATAAAGGCAGCGGGTTTAAAGAAACACTCAATGATAGCAGAGGCTGTAAACTTGGCCTTTATTGAAATAGATAAAAATCTGCAATGCCTACAAGCTCGTATTTGCTCCTGTAGCAGGCACGCGCGAACAAATTTTTATTTAATTTTATCGCTTGCTGCTTCTCCAATACCTTCGCCTGCAGTTACGGCACCGGCAGCTGCCGCGGCCGCCAGACTGTTCCCAGACTCTGCCAGCTCTGCGCTTGAAGCTGCCACCTTCTCGCCGGCCGCATCTTGATCCTGATCTGCGGCCGGGGCCGGCAGTGTCGAAGCCGCTGCTTCTGCCGCGGCCGCCTCCGCTTCTAGGAAGGCCTGGTAGGCGGCAGACTCAGACAGTGGAAATTCCACGACTTGGTAGCCGCTGCGGGAGGGGACGCGGTCAGTGAGAATTAGAGTATGTGAGTGAGAAGTCGAGTATTAGGCCGGTTGTTTACGATTTTATAAAATTAATTCTGAAGTGAAGGTGCCTGCGGAGTCAGGAGGGTAAGGTCTGAGGTGGATAAAATGCGAGGTGGGTGCGTAGTGATGTGACTGCGGTAGTGAGGCGGGTAAGGTGTGATTTGGCTGCGGAGTGAGGTGGCTGCGGAGTGAGGTGGCTGTGGAGTGAGGTAGGTGTGGTTTGATTTGGCTGCGGTAGTGAGGCGGGTAAGGTGTGAGTTTTGTGGCTGTGGGTGTGAAATGGTTGTGGGAAGGGACGGCGTTAGTAAGTATTGTATAAAATATTCTCGCATTAGGTCGCATCATGAAATTAATTGAGTTCGGTAAGGGCGCGATGTGTGTTGCCTTGAGGTGAGGTGGACGCATGAGCCAAAAAAGTTTAAAAGTACAGCAAACATACGCGCCTCCTATACGTGCGTAAATTTGTCATTTACAGCTCTTTTACACGTACATGTAATAGAGCTGAGTTGTGTAAAAAATATTCTTCAGTCTTCTATCATCTAATTCATCAGCTAATTTGACAAAAAGTTATTATGCCTTTAATGAGCTTGTACAAGCTTATATTTGGAAAATAGGCGCCTAGCACTGATTAAATCCGGGTCTGTGTTCGAGGATTAGCTCTAATCCCACCAGGAAAAGCAGGGTTGTTTGCTTTCTGAGCAGAAATATTAAGACGATGTTTTTAGGGCTAATACGCTCGTACCTCGAAGGCAACGGCAGCACGCGATTTAGCGAGTTGTCAGGAATTTCTCGGGCTCAGCTGACCGGCCCAGCGCAAATGATCAAGGCCACCAATTATCTTCGCAGATATCTGCGCGATTATTTAACGGCAAGCCAGCTGCGCAAGGATTTTCTTCAAAAAAATATCGTGACCAATCTTATTTGCCTTTAATCTTCTTATCCTTTGGGATTTTTCCAAAGTCAAAGCGGCACCTAGATCGTCGTCAGAGTCCCACCGGTTCGGAAATCATGCATGCAATTATCCCATTTTTTTGTTTCTAGGACCAGAAGAGGAGAAGCAAAATAAAAATAAGCAAATGACTTTTTCGTGAGAACGATAGTTCGTTGGCAATCTTTGTATTTTACCACAAAAATCGGCACTAACGTGATAATTTCTTTTAAAACTAATATTTTGCACTTACAACGGTGTCTGGAGAGGCTCCTCAGCAATGTCCTCTATCTGGTGGAACAGGGAGCTGCCGTTTGACGGACGATGGTCTTGGAAGCCTGCGAAAACTTGCAGCTGCCGGCCGCTCTCTGCTCAATAGGGAAAAACCGGGTAAAGTGAGTGCCAAGTGAATTAGAGATTCAAACTAGAGGTGTTTGAGAAATGATATGGTTGCAGAGTGAGATGGGTGCGGGGTGAGACTGTTGCGGAGTGAGATGGGTGCGGGTGAGACTGTTGCAGAGTGAGGTGGGTGCGGGGTGAGGCTGTTAAGGAGTGAGGTGGTTGCGGGGTGAGGCTGTTAAGGAGTGAGGTGGGTGTGGGGTGAGGCTGTTAAGAAGTAAGCTGGGTACAATATAAAGTAAAAAGATTAATAACGCTCTAAAATCGAAGTGGCTATGAGTTAACGCTCAAAACTTACCGACATGCATAACCTGGCCATCCTCGGACAGAACCTCAACCTCCAGGCTAAACGATTCTCCTTGAGTTAGATGCAGCGCTCCGTGAAGATGATTGCTGATAATGATGCGGCCAGCCTTGTTCACTGGCGCGTTACTGCTCCAAAGGCCATCGTAAATAATTCCTGAGCAGTGAGCCATACGGCCCTGTCCGTGGAACATATCGTTAAAAAATTGGCCCTGTGGAAAGGTGTGATTGCTCAGAATGTATGACATTCTTGAAATAAGCATATTTGCCTCCTCGCTTGATGCAATAGCATTTTATATTATGTTTATAAACAGTAGAGGTATGAACGGGCCATCCAATCCTCACCTCATACACGGACCCATCGGCAGCCTCCAGACAGCCTTGGCCTTGGCGCTTGTCTCGGATCCAGTCGCCCTCGTACTGATCGCCGTTACTGCAAATAAATTTATTGATTTTTGCACCTTAAGCTTGCTACTAATAGTAGACAAATCGTTATAGACAATCGCAAAATCTTAAAAATCTAGAGTATCATTTCTCAAACACTTTTAGTTTTTAATTAAAAATAAAAGATTGGATTAATTTGCAACAAACCTGTAGCGCATCAGGCCTCTACCGTGACGCCTGTGGCAGTGGAACTCGCCTTCAAAGACCTCACCGCTCGGATAGGTTAGCCGGCCCCTGCCATGGTACTGATTCCTTTGCCACTCGCCTTCATAGCCGCCGCCCTTGGCGTACTTGATCACCCCGCTGCCGTGGTACTCGCCATTGAGAAACTCGCCGGAATAGTCGCTGCGCTGGATGGCGCTGTGCTTCACCCCGGACCCCGTAATCTCGCCATCGCGGAAGGCGCCCTCGTAATAACTGCCGTCGGCCATTATAAGCTTGCCGTGGCCTGTGATGTATGGTTTTAACAGTGGAGAAAAGCTATGAGAAATGGTAGACTCATGAATGATAAAATACATGCGAACTTAAAATACGTAAATGAGGAAGAAACAATTGTATCATAATCACCATGCTTCTTTCCGTCCTTCCAGTTGCCTTCGTATCTGTAGAATCCATTCTTAAATTTGTAGACTCCGAAGCCTGTTGCGTGGGAGGTTATTCCATTGTTTAAGTATGCTTTCAGCGCCATTAATTTTTATGTTTAAATTTTGCCCAGCTCGTAAAGATCATAAAATTTTTATTGTGAATTTTGAACTGATTTAGACTATTTTCTAAAACAATATCATTAAAAACAAATATATTTTAAAATAATTTGAAAAATTAATACTTTTTAGTGATGTTTATAAAAAATTCTATTTTAATAACGTTTTAATATTTAGCTTTTTATTTCTGAAAAAAAATTTTTTAAAGCATTCGTTTCTTAGTATAAATTTTGTATTTTTTGTAGAATAGACTGAATGATAAAGTTGCGCCCTGAAGAATTGATACTGCGTGCATTTGCATTTTAAAATGGAAGTAAACAACCTTTAAAAATTATGATATAAAAATAAACAAATAAAAGAACATAGTGTTTTAAGCCTGCATGAAGTCAGATGCGAAGGAAAGCATTTGTATCGGAATATTTACGTACATTCGAAACTTTCAACACTAAAATGCTAAACGGTAGCCCTTTGCTTACCATTTTTCTGTTGATTGGCTTTTTCTCCTATGTATACATCTTTTATATCATTTTCCACCATTTTAATCCTTCTATGTTTAGAATCAAGGCTGGATTAGTACGTAGCTATGAAAAATTGTGCAAAAAAGTGCATTTTTCGAATGTAAATTGTAACTGCACTGTTTACATTAGTAGTTAATAAATAAGTTATTCTAATAGATAATGCATTATTTTAATTATTTAAATGTCAAGTGGTAATATAAAAGGAGAATCAAACATGCCTTGCAATCTTAGTGTTTAATTGTGTTATAATTTTTCAAAAGAGCTTAAAACCGTGAAAAAACGCACAAAATTTGCTTAAAATAGAAGACAAATTATTTCTGTCCTTTTTGAGTAACATTAAAATATATTTCTGGAAGTTCTTCATACCAAAAATATAAAATATTGCGCCGAAATCGTTTTTATTAAACTAATGCTGAATTTTTTCATTAATTTTTTTGCTTCAAGACCCATAATTTCACCGAGCATTGTAAAATAAACCAATGGAATATCCAACTGCAACGGATAGATAGTACATAATCTTTTAGGTAGTTCTTACGTGACTTGGTTCAAGCAAAAAAGCAAATTGCGGCATTTAATTTCACTCAGTAGTAGGAGCACCTATAATAATTAGGGCCGGTGTTTCTTGAGTTCGATCAATGGTTTACTTTTTTTAATGGAGAATCGGGACGAATTAATTAGTCTTAAGCTTCATACTAATTTAAGTGATCTTTTGTAGCATGTAGCGAAATTGACTGCATCACTGTTAAGTTTGTATATCTATGTAGTTCGTTTATACAGCAACATTGTACCTGTTCGTGTACAGCAGTGTTCCTGTCTTCATTGTTCAGTAAAGACGGTCCCTTACTGCAAGAAATCAATATATTGCATGTTTGGCTTAATAGTCTTAACACCAGCGCGTGTGGAAATTAATAATTAATGCCAACGGTGTCGCCGTCTTAGGACTGATCGCGGCAACTAAGATGGCGATCCATAGGGGACAGCGAAGTAAGCAAGGTTCTGAGCGCCGCCGGCAGCGCTTCAATGCCAGACGCAAGAAACTTCGCAATGATGCTCGCCAACTCTAAAAAGACTTGCGGCCTGCCCGGCTGGAGCCTCGAGTGCCTTGACTCAGCATCAAACTCGGCACCCCGCACTGCACGCACTCAAAATCAGCGCTATGAGGAGAGAAATCCGACCTCGGAATCTTAGTCCTGACTGTCCAAGAACATCGCAGATGCAATGACGAGAAAGTGGACCTGGGCCTCGGGTGGCAACTTAAGGCAGCCCCTGCCACTCCTCGGGGCATTGGAGGTGTTGGTTTCCTGCTCTTGCCCATTGCGTCAAAGGCTCTGCTGGACGTTAGGTTCCTTTCTGATCGCCTACTCAACAAAAACTGAGGCCTTTACGACTCCTTAGCCCAGCTGCTCGACTCTATTCCGGCCCGGGATCCTGTCTTCATTGCCGAAGATTTCAACGCGCCCCTAACTGCAGATGGACGCCTGCGGCATCCCCAACGTCAACTATGACTTCCCGCTCAGTTTCATCCAGGCAAGGGATCTGATTGCTGTTAATGGCACGATCTTCGGCAGCGTTTCTGCAAGCTTCCGACTTTCTTCGGTGCAAACGGGCTAATCACCAGACTCGACTGGATTCTCTGCCCCTATGTATTCAGGAGCAGGACATGCAGAGTTATAAACATACGTCCCAGCTGCATAAACTCCTGTGATGTCAACTTCCGCTGTCAGAAGTTCAAGCCCACGCCGCCCACCCTCATTGGGCTGACCTGAGAAACCCAGCGACCCGGTAGGCATTTCTGCACAGGATGCTTGCTGCAACTCCGGCCCTAACCGAGTCCGCCGACTTCTTCGCAAGGGCCGTCGATTGTGCTGCCGATGTTCTGCCCAGGCGGAGAGCACATCAACCAAAGGCGCCGTGGGACAATGATTCTGCAATTATTGAGGCGAGAAGGCACGTGCAGAGCATTGCTGCTACTCACAGCTACGACACATTTATGCTCAGCGGGCTGAAGGCTTTATTGAAGAGGCGGTGAGCGACATTCAACTGGCAGCCGACAACTGGACCCTGGAGGGCTATCAACCGGCTAACTGGCAGGAAGCCCAAGTCCAGGACAGTTGTTGGCGCGGACTCTCGAGCACCGCAAAGCCCAGCTGGTCGCACACTATTCCGAGGTGCTGAACGCTCCCGCTCCAACTGCTCCTCTGCTCCCGATTCCGGACTTCATCCCAGCTCAGCCCGGTACCTTCAACACCGGCCCAATCACCACTGATGAGGTTCAACGGGCTCTTCGGACCATGCGCGCTGATGCTGCAGCTGGAGTGGACGCGATTCCACCTAGAGTCCTGAAAATGCCCGAGCTAACTCCTGCCACCTGCCAACACACTGGCGCACCTCCAAGATTATCTCCATTCCACAAAAGGGAGGTTCCACCAGCCTGGACAACCAGCGGGGCATCGCGCTGGAATGTACCATGGCAAAACTACTGAACTCAGTCCTGTTGCCTAGTCTTAACATGCTGCTTCTCGATCTACAGAGCGGCAGATCTACTACTGAGCAGGTTGCCGCTATCCGCTGTGTGATCGACGCGTGTAAAGCCCACCAGCGATCCGTGTCGATTGTCTCTGTGGATTTTCGGAAGGCCTTTGACTCGATGGACAGACCAGCTATCCCCTGGCTGCTATCTCTCTAGGGCGTCCCCTCTTCAATGATTTCGGGAGTAATGGACCTCTACCGCGACTCCAGGGCTTCTGTTCAGACAAGCGATGGTACAACGCAGGTTTTCAGCACGAGCTCCGGCGTCCTTCAGGGCGACACGCTGGCACCTCTGCTTTTTACTGTATGCCTTGACTACTTCCTTCGTCGTTGTCTTTGCGATGACGTCAGCTACGTACTGGTCTCGCGCCGAAGCTCCCTGTACCCTGCTGTGTTGCTACCTGCACCTGCACTCGCCAACGCCGACGACATTGCGCTCCTCTGTCGCGATCCTGCGACTGCTCAGCGGGCCCTCTCTAGACTATGCGAGGAGAGCGCGCGGGTTGGCCTCATTGTGAACGGACCCAAGACCGAGGTGCTACACATCGGCTTCGAGAACACCCCTGCATTGACTCTGCACAACGGTGACGTCATCTCAGAGTGCGAGGATTTTCGCTACCTCGGCTCCCTGGTGCTGAGCCCCGACTCGATCGTTGCCGATAGAAGGGCTCAGGCTTGGCGAGGAGCCCACCTGCTCAAAAGCGTCTTTAACTCGGCCGCGAGAGACGTTCTAAAGATCCGCATCTTTCGCGCCGCTGTCGAGCCCATCCTTCGGTACGCCATGAAAGCCGTGCCAATTTGACAATTACCGACACGCGAGAACGAAAACTGGATGCGCTCTACAGGTCTCTGCTGCGCTACGCTTTGGGTGTGCACTACCCCCCCCCCGTGTTGCTGCCGTCCAGGGGCGGGCCGGCGTACCGGCCCTCAGCGTCACCCTTCGCCGACGCCGCCAGATGCTGCTGGGCCGCTGTCTCCGAATATCGTAACAATACATCGCCTTACACCTCCCAGCTCTGAAAAATCGTGCGGCTGCATATGCGCGAAAGTATATAGAAAAACTGACTTCTGAAAAATCTGCTAGCGGGTCCATGGAAGAGCGAGAGGCGGCGTATATTAACAATTGTGTTAACAAGTAATTAAGCGCTACATACTCTGGTAATAGCTGGAATATATAGCTTTATTTTCTAATGAAAATCTTCTGGCGGCCAGCCAGAAGTGGCACTGTGGCACTGGCACTGTAGCCATCAAAACGGATGCTGTAAATGCATACTTCATACACAGTAGAAGGGAGTTGTAGCCTAGTGGCTAGGGCGCCTGCCTTATGACCGGAAGGTCGTGGGTTCGAGTACCGGCCCCTAGGAGACAATTGTGCCCTTGAGCAAGGCACTTAATCCCGCATTGTTTCAGTCCACCCAGCTGTAATTGGGCACCAGCATATGCTGGGTAATAACTGATCCTGAAGCAGGCCCATCTTATCCTGTCACTGTGCGGCTTTGTGAGTGAAGATTCACTGTTCGCCAGGCAGGTTCAAAATGAAAAGATGGAGCTGGCAGTGGGGTGCCTACCATGCCCGAGAGTGTTTCAGGTGCAACGGGTGTGCAGTCTTCACCTGCATCAGCACCCGCGCTACAGGTTTATCTGTCAGCGTCTGTTATTATTATTCATACACAGTCCTCTAAGGCTAATAGCAGAGAAAGGCGTAGCTCAAAATTCAAAAAGCTGCTTCTAAGAAAATCGTACACGCCAGCCGAGCCAGTTGCTAGGCATAGCAACATGTACGCATCACTTTATAGCAAGTCTGTAACACATGTGGAAGCAGCCAAGGCTTCTATAAAGAAGCTGTCACGCCTTGCAACTGCACGGCTCAATTAAGTTCAACAAGCAACCCGGCTGCAGAGGGAAAATAGTCAAATACAGTGTACAAGCATAGCGTATTGATTCTGAGCAATAAGCTCCGGTTTTGGAAGCTCCCTGAGCTATAACTGCATGTAGCTCTCATCCAGAACTCTTTACTTTGTGCATATTTGACTTGGGAGACACTGTGTAGGCTACGTGTGAAAAGGGAACACGTGTCATATACCCAAACACATTCGTTTTTTAACATCATTAAAAAATGCTAAACTTGTGGGCATGCCATTAAAAATTTGCCCCCAGAGTGACAATCGAAAAAAGCCTAAGAGATCTTCTCCCAGGCAGATCCGTCAAAATTTGAAGCCGTTTTGATAGGTTGCACGCCGGTAAAAAGAGCAAACAATGTTTTTTTTCGTTTTAGTCATTTAGTCATATTTGGAGACGATTTAGTCATATTTGGAGAAGACCTAGGTGAGCTACAGAAGGGGCTCGATAAAGTGGCTGAGTTCTGTCACAATAACATGTTAGAGATAAATATACAGAAAACAAAGCTCCTAAGTTGTAATACTCACACAAAAGCTACTGGTAGGTTGATCCTCCATGGGAAGCTTGTAGAATCAGTTCAAGAGTGGAAATATCTGGGCTTCCACCTGAACGCAAAAGGAACTGCTGATACACACATTATAGAAACGTGTAAAAAAGGCGGATACCCAATCGCTCTATTGAGAAAGTTAGCGGGGTTTAAGGCAGTAAGTTACAAACAACTGAAATTATTTTGTGCAGCTATGATAGAAAGCATAATTCTATATGCGTCTGAAGCCTGGGGGGGCCTTCGTTACATGGAACTTAGGACCTTGGGATCGAACTTTAGTAGAAAGAATAAACTTTAGGATTTGTAAAGCCCTACTACAAGTACATAGCAACACAGATAATAGTGGAGCGCGCTCAGAACTCGGCAGATTGCCACTCCTGCACAACATCCAAAAGAGAACCATTTCATACTGGTCTTCTCTGGCGAAGCGTCCAGATTCCATAATTTCGAGATTAGTCAGCGATCCCGCATACAAAGATGTAGGGATAAGATTAAAAATGAATAGTGATGTTTTGCGAAACACCAACACGGGAGCTAGCATTAGGAAAAATTTCAAAACGCACAAAGAAAACTTCGAGACTCAATTTATGACGCACTGGAAACAAAAAACTCAAAACTCTGCCAAGTTAGGGCACTTCTATTATACTTTTAAATGCTTTAACACTCCTGAGAGATATTTGGAATTCTTAGACCCGGAGTCAAGGAAGCTTTTTTCAACTTTTAGACTAGGAAACCATAGGTTAGCCTGTGAAACCATGAGATCAGTGAGACCAAAAGTTCCGTACGAAAACAGAATTTGCCCAAAGTGCCACTGCGAAGTAGAGAATGAGATACACTTTATGCTTAAATGCACCTGGGAGGAATATCAATTAACGCGAAAAGCGTTCATTGAAAATGTTGCTAAAAATATGCAGAACTTTAGCCTTCTGACAGATGAAGATAAAGTATTCTATCTGATGACACAGGAAGACAAAAATCTAACGAAGGAGCTAGTAGAATTCATTACAGAGATGAGTAAAATTAGAAATATATAGCTAATACTACTGCTCTGAATACCTACTGAAGTATTGCGTTGTAAATTTTATCAATCCCAAATATTAATCGTTCTTATCAGTCCACCAAAAATAATCGCTCTGTATTATCGTATTGCTTATTCATTTTTTCTCGTTTGTTTTTTTTTTATACAAATAAAAATAATAAAAAAATCAGCACCTTTTTGCGTGCGCTAATAATAATAAAATAATAAAATAATAATCGTTTGCAGCTCCGCATGTGTAGATTTTGGGATGCATGTGCACAGCAAAATGCAGTTGAAAATTTAAAGCATGCAACAGGTGCAATACATTCAGCGACATTTTCCCACATTCAATGACTACTACTTCCGTGATGCTATAGATTAACAAAGAATAAAAAAGCGTTAATTTAAAAAGTACAGCACCCTAGACATCTATTTCCGAATGCTTGAGAACAGTTTTAAACAGCTATAAATTAATCACACTTAGCTCACGTGCCAATACAGTACAGTAAGAATCAGCTACAATAATCCCTCAGATTATTGCTCACTATAGTAATTCCTAGTAACAATCTGCATCAGATTGGTGAGGCTGGCCTTGACCAGACAGGCTTGCACTAAGCTGAAGGCCAGCATAAACAATAGGCGCACAGTACTGTAGTGCGTAGCAATATCCGGATAGCAGGTGACAACCTTCTCAGTGCGATAGTAGCTGTCAATGCACCTGTCGCAGCAGTAGAGAAACGGGTAGGGATACGTGGTGCCCTCGCCGCAGCAGTAACTAGGACAACGGTAGGATAGATTCGACTGACCGAGAAAATGTTCGTAGCAAATTTCGTCGGCCAGACATGTCAACGGCTGAATGGCCACAATGCAAATGATGGAGCTGATGGAGACTGGGTAATTCATTTTACAACTATAATTGATTAGTTGCTTTCTTGAATGTGCTTAGACTTTTTAGCTCGCACATGCATGCATATTAGCTAATTGTCAGCATAGCATTGGCGTAGTTCTACAACCATAGACTATTTTTAGGATCTAAGGATTTAGGATTTTAATGAGGATATAATGATTTAAAGACACGTGCACCCCTCCCCTCCATCAGTAGTCTCTGCGTCATCATGAATCTCCCATCTTCGACCCAGGGACACCTTAAGTAGAAGGGGGACACTTCGTTTCTTGGAAAGTTTCAATTTTCGCGAAAAAATACACAACGGAGATAGGAAAGTTGCAGTTTTTCGACATAAATTTAAATATTGCGCTCGATTGGAAGCAGACTCCAAAAACTTTCCTAGAAACGAAGTGTCCCGTCCTTCTACTTAAGGTGTCCTTGTAAAAAACTTGCCTGTGAGAAATATGCATGCACGGGCACCAACTTGAAAGCAGATGATCATTTTTAGAATTTTTAAAGTCGCAGTTTTCGCATTCTAAGTTTGGATTTAGTCCTGCATTCTCAGCATTGGCCCAGGCCAAGATAACAAGACTTAGCCAGCCAATAGACAAGCGTTGGTAGGCGGTTTCAAATGCATAAATACACTCAACACATCAGCCGAAAAACTTTCTCCGCACTGAGTCGAAAGAACACGCGCCGCCTTTTTGTGAGAGACGCCGCCACCGCATTAAAGTTTTTCACTGGAAACCCGCTGTTAGCTCAGGAGGGCCATAAATTCGAAATAAATTGACAACCAACAAACTGCAGTGTCCGGTCACCCAGCCGCTGCGATCTGCCTCATCAGGTGAGTCTGAGTTTCACTGGAGACATATCTATGATTCCCAGTAGGGTCACTCTTCTGACATGGCGTTAATTCAAATTTTATTCCTTCTTGGTAGAGCCTTTCCTGTCCGGGTTTGCAATTCTCAGTTCGGTGATAAAACACTAGGACAGATAATTAGAATCCGCGCAAAGTTATGGTTTAGAAATGCTCAGCAAAATGCAGCTTAGCGCTATAAAAGCATCAACCTGCAACTGATTCTGCCTTTGGTCGCCGACTTTTTCCGCCGACAACATTAATAATGTTCGGTGATTTGATTTTATTGCACGCTTGATTTCTGGCTTGGTAGCTGTGAATTATTATCTGTGACTGCTCGGGTGGCTTGAAAACTTAGCATAATCCCACTAATAAAAGGCTTTGTCGCTTCCGCGCTGCTATTAATGCTCTGGAATGATGCGAATCCCAAGACGGGACTCTTGTCTCTTTTGCTGCATAAATTTGGGATAATGTTGCAAGAAGAAAAGCAATAAAAACACTGGAGCGTCTAAGAATGTCGACATCTGTGACCCTATGGCTACATGACAACTAAGGGAGTGCAGAGTTCAGGAAGTGTCAGGATGGGGAAGATTTCCCTGACAAGGTGACGATGGCTGGAGCTGCAGGATGTTGGGGAGGGTCAATGTCAACCGGCTGCGGGGTTCGGCAGGAAAGTTGGCGCACTTCAAAATGTCCGGTTAAGCAGCCATTGCTTCCGCTACTGATAGGGATAAGCTGACAGAGCTGAAGCTCCGTTGAGTAAATAGGGGAAGATGCAATTCTAGACACCTTGAGAACAGGCCGGGTTTGTCATTGATCGACGAGAGAAAAATAAAGAGACCCAAATTCAGCATGCTTTTCTCTGCGCTGAAGTGAAAATCAATCGACAGCATTGGCAACGAGAGTTCTGTCCTGGATGCAACCCGGCGTTTCGTATTAAATGTAACCTACGACAAGATGATGAAAAGGCCAACTTAGTTGCATTTATTCGAATCCCTCTTATTTACTTGTTTCGTTCTCGACTGGTAATTCTACGACTTAATTCTAAGGCTTACTTAAGATCTAAGTTCAACTTAATCCGAAAACTTGAGTACTAAATTGTATTGCACTAAAGTACCCCTTGCTAATTTCCCAATAATATGTATTCAATGCAGGTACTCGTAATTGCTAAACAACTGCTCGAAAAGATGCTAAAGCTTTGCCTACTTCTGCTCATTCCGATGGCTTGGGGAGCGTCGCATAAAGAACCAAGCAATGGACCCGCATCAATGAGTCGGCGTAGCATTTTCTCTGGCGTTCTGGGCAAGCGCTCCGGGCCGCTCGCTGAATTTTCTACATCGCCGGATGAAGATGCTGAAGAATTTGACGTTGATGCCCCTAGGCTGTTAAGTAAACGAGAGATTTACTCTGGCCTGCTTGGAAAGCGAGCGATGTACTCTGGCCTGCTTGGAAAGCGAGCTATGTACTCTGGCTTGCTAGGAAAGCGAGCGATGTACTCTGGCCTGCTTGGAAAGCGAGCTATGTACTCTGGCCTACTAGGAAAGCGAGCGATGTACTCTGGCCTACTAGGAAAGCGAGCTATGTACTCTGGCCTACTAGGAAAGCGAGCGATGTACTCTGGCCTGCTTGGAAAGCGAGCTATGTACTCTGGCCTACTTGGAAAGCGAGCGATGTACTCTGGCCTACTAGGAAAGCGAGCGATGTACTCTGGCCTGCTTGGAAAGCGAGCGATGTACTCTGGCCTGCTTGGAAAGCGAGCGATGTACTCTGGCCTGCTTGGAAAGCGAGCGATGTACTCTGGCCTACTAGGAAAGCGAGCGATGTACTCTGGCCTGCTTGGAAAGCGAGCGATGTACTCTGGCCTGCTTGGAAAGCGAGCGATGTACTCTGGCCTGCTTGGAAAGCGAGCGATGTACTCTGGCCTACTTGGAAAGCGAGCGATGTACCCTGGCTTGCTAGGAAAGCGAGCGATGTACTCTGGCCTGCTAGGAAAGCGAGCGATGTACTCTGGCCTACTTGGAAAGCGAGCGATGTACTCTGGCCTGCTAGGAAAGCGAGCGATGTACTCTGGCCTGCTTGGAAAGCGAGCGATGTACTCTGGCTTGCTAGGAAAGCGAGCGATGTACTCTGGCCTGCTTGGAAAGCGAGATCCACAAGCATCTGGCGAGGAAGATACAGTGCAAGGTTAAACTTCAATGCGTTGACCTAATATTAGAACACTCGCAGATAAAAACAGATGATTAATCCGAACTGAGAACTTTCTTAGCCAACGAGTAGTAGAAGAAAAGAGCGATCCCCTTGGATCATGTCGTACAGATGCAAGTCCGAATGGCATTCGGAATACGAAATAAACTTGCATCACTGTCTCGAAATAAACCAGTCAAAAGCGCGGAATAAAAATAAAATGTTTTCCTTAGCATTGAATAAAATAAACCCGTTTCTTTTGCATTTTTAAAACGGAGGTTAAAACGGACAAGGAAAAAATTTGCCGGATGGACGTTTGCCGGCCAAGGTTAAATCGTCAAACGTACACCTTACGTCTATATGGTTTTATCCCATAATCATACATGCAGCAGTGACTTAATGTCTCTGTACACGAAGAAGCAAAATTGCCAAGTTATGCCTACATCTTAAACCAAAGCAAGTAAGCAGTCCAAAGGGAGCACGAGATTTGCCCGCAATGGCCCTTCCCATAAAGGTTTTGCCTGCCACGATTATCTTCCGAACGAGATTTTCCCCGCGAGTAAATTTTCAACGAAAATCTCGTAGACCCACTTGCTTAGGTTGCAAATCGTTTGCAACAATTTCACCATTGGCTTGCTTTAACTCTATTGCGTCCGAAGCAAGCAGGTGCCAATGATAATTCTAGGAATCGAATCACTAAGCGCAAACTTAACGCACTAGAGACAAAAAACGACACTCTTTGTGTAATTAACAATATTTGCGAATCTCAACGGAAAGTACACAAACATTTGCCATGACGTGACTAATATATTTAAAGTGCCAACTATTAAAACATAATTTAGGGCAGCATATTATTATTATTATTGTTAGTCAGTTTAATAGGCAATCTAACACAGTGCCCCAAGCGGAATAAACAAACTGAAACTACAAAGCAGACGAAATTAACACCGAGTTAACACCCACGCGAGGTTTCGGTCAGGCAGGCCGAACGTAATTCATTATTATTATTTTTAAATTTTGTCCTAAATATCCCTAAATTTTACTTTTAGTAGTAGATTTTTGTTGTTTACGGCAAAAAGTATGTAGAAATCCCACTAATGAAGAAAATTGCGTAAAAGTTAAAACAAAGCGTTGATTTTGAATTAACAAACAGCGACCGTCGCCAGGTCAGCATAAAATTTCCAATATTTTTGTTATTCACGAGTTTAAACACATAATAAGCATAGATTGTTGTTGATGAACTTATCAGACAAATCTCAGAGAACATAGTAGAGCTCGTGCCGCTTATAACTATTCTTCTCGTCGTCAGGAACGCTAGGATAGCCGCTAACTAGACAGTCCGGGTTGCCAATGTAAACAGTATTGTACACTTTCCACATCATGTCGCGCACTTTGCGGGCAGGATGAAACAGGCCGGCTAGGCAGTACTGCAGCATGCGGATGTGGCCCAGGCTAACGCGGCAGCCTTCAACAACGGACATGAAGGCTTGGACAACGTGAGGCGAAGTTTCAAATACGTTGGGCCAGGCGAAGTTGAGCAGGTGGGTGAGCGCGTCCTCGCAGCCGAACCCGTAGACTCCGAGGGCCATATGGCCAATGGTGAACATGGCTGTCTGCCTGTGCACCAGGTCTCTGTCCATCAGGGCGTCCTCGAGCAGCGGCACAACAGCGTACACATAGTCCTTGCCCATCTCGCCAATGTACTCAAACATGAACGAGAGCGACTTGAGCACGCCGTTCTGCACGTTGAGCTCGGGCACGCGGTATTCGTTCATTAGGCCGGGCAGGACGGTGAAGGGCGAGCAGTTCTCGGCTACGATGGCGATGGCCACTGTGGTGCACACCCGGTTCTGGCGTTCTTGCACCTGCGGGTGACATTATTGAGCAATGTTTAGTGCCAGCTAATTTAGATATTCAAGTTTGGATGATTATCAGGAGATACTGGATAATACCAGCTGATTTTCAGGATGTTTTCAATGACTGCTGACATTTTGTATGATTCCTGTTCTTGGTAACGTTTAGGATGATTCCCAGGCGACGCTTAAGATTATTCTTAGGCGTTGCTTAAAATGCTTATCAGGTGACGGTTAAGGTGATTCTCAGATGATGTTTAAGATGATTATAAGGTGATGTTTAAGATGATTATCCGGCGACGCTTTAAATGATTCTCAGGTGACGATGTTTAAGATGATTCTCAGGTAATGTTTAAGAGGATTATCAGGCGACGCTTAAAATCAGTCTAATGTGATGTTTAAGATGATTCTCAGGTGATGTTTAAGATGATTATGAGGTAATGTTTAAGAGGATTATTAGGCGACGCTTAAAATGATTCTCAGGTGATGTTTAAGATGATTCTAAGGTGATGTTTAAGATGGTTCTCAGGTGATGTTTAAGATGATTATAAGGTGATGTTTAAGATGGTTCTCAGGTGATGTTGAAGATGATTATCCGGCGACGCTTTAAATGATTCTCAGGTGACGATGTTTAAGATGATTCTAAGGTGATGTTTAAGATGATTCTAAGGTGATGTTTAAGATGATTCTAAGGTGATGTTTAAGATTATTAGGCGACGCTTAAAATGATTCTCAGGTGATGTTTAAGATGATTCTAAGGTGATGTTTAAGATGATTCTAAGGTGATGTTTAAGATGATTCTAAGGTGTGGCGGTCATCGGCACGCGGCGCGGCAAGAGTGCAGCCGCACTCACGCTACAGCCCAGCCAGCCTACCCAATGGCTTACGCCGCCTCGCGGCTAGCGAGCACCAACCCCCTGCTGGCTAGGTCGGGGGGTTTCTGATTGGCTGGGGGGTGACATTGATAACTTCGCCACTTACTGTATGCGAGCACCACCTCCCCACACGCTCAGTCTAGTCTCGCTGCTACTCTGCATGCATAAAAACAAATAAACCGTCAGCCACGCTCTGAACCTTTTCTCTGCGCAATTACTGGCCTCGCCAAATATATGCGAGCCGCTCTGATGTTTAAGATTATCAGGCGACGCTTAAAATGATTCTCAGGTGATGTTTAAGATGATTCTAAGGTGATGTTTAAGATTATTAGGCGACGCTTAAAATGATTCTCAGGTGATGTTTAAGATGATTATCAGGTGACGCTCAAGGAAACATTTTGGATGTCTCTTATATAAAAGATTTTGGATAATATTAAGAGGGCGAATAAAAAGCAAAGTTTTAAGGCTGATAACCGAATCGAATCAAAAGTGCCACTAATAATGAAATTTTGAGAAAAGATGGAATGATTCGTTATAAAGATAAATGTGAATGTGATAATCTGTTCAGGTCTGAGCCTCACCTTAAGATTGTTCAACAGAGTAGCCAGCACATCGTGCGGACCAATAGCCTTGGCAATGTAGCCGAACGTGTTAACAGTGGCCCGCCGGATGCTTTTCTTGTGCGCCTTGAGCAGTTCGAGCAGCTCGAAGCAGATGCGCATCCATTCTTTGACGCTGACAAACTCGGAGCCCCGATCGGCTATGCGGCCAACCAGGTCGATGCAGTTCTCCTGCACCTTCTCGTGCCGATTCTTCAGGATAGGCGTCAGCCTAGGCAGCAGATCCTTGATAGGCGGCGTCATTTTGTTCATGCCGATCACGTTGACGATGGCTTTCAAAGCGCCCAGTATGGAGCCGAGCACTTCCGGGTATTCTTCGCCGAGGTATTCGTACAGTACTACGCCCAGGTGGCCCATGAGGCGCTCCTCCTGGCAGGCTTTCATAACGCCGGCAATGCGGCTAATTAGATCGGCAACCTGCTGGCGAACCTTGGCCGACTTATTGTTCAATCGCCAGAGAATGTTGCCGCAGATCTGGGGCAGGTAGGGCTTCACCCGTTTGCCAAGGGCGTTGACCAGAGTGCCGAAGCCATTCAACATCACGGCGTCCTCGTTAGTCTGCTCCGAGAAGGCGAACATAACGCCGTCGACTAGTTGCTCTTCAAGACGGGCGTCAACCTCGGTGGCGCCCAGATTACTGAGCACCTTCTCAACCGTGTCCATCACCATCTTGCGGTACTGCTCGGACGGCTCTTTGAGATCGTCAACAATTCGATTGAGAATTTCGGCCGAGCCAACCTTGTTGGCGATTTCAACTGTGGTGTCCACCAGCTGGCGATAGTTGCGCCTGTCCGACGCCATCTTCTGGGTCCAGAAGTGCTTGAAGAATGGCGGCAGGATGTCCTTCTTGATGTAGGCCGGCTCAACACCCTCCGTGGAGCAGCACTGTTTGACCACTTTTAGCACAATTTTCTTCATCTCTTCGTCTGGCGATTGGAATTCGCGAATTAGAATGAGCATAACCTCGCGCGTGTAGTAGTTAGCGTATTCGGCGTCCATCAGCGGGATCAGATAGCCGATGGCTTTGAGAAACGCGGCCAGACCTTTGCCGCGATGGGTCCGGATGCCTTTCCACAACGGCTTGAGCACCGTGTCGAACGATTCGATACCGTAGGGCGTGGCCGACTCGGCTAGGGCCGCCAAAGCCAAGGCGGTGATGGTCCGCACCTTCTGCTGCTCGTCAACTAAGCCGAGTTCAATGATTTCAACTAGGGAGCGCAGATGCGGCAGCACGGCGCAGCCCATCAGGATGGCTATCTGTTGCACAATCTTAATGCCAGTGTGCCTAGCCTGCCAGCTGCGCTTGGACTTGCACACGGCTTTAAGAAACAGCAGCAGGCTGGGAATGCCCAGCGCTGAGGCCACCACGGCGAATGCTCTGGCCGTGGTGTTCCGCACGTACTCGTCCATGTTCTCCAGGTCGGGCCGCATCGTGGTGATCATAGTGGCTAATCCGGCCGCCTTGGCCAGATTAGAGATTATCTCACGGCCCTCAACGCGGGCGTAGTAGTCCTCGTCAATGAGCAGCGGCTCGATCACAACTAGGATTTTGTGAACAAAAGGCCGGACTAGATCGTCAAGCTTGTAGAGCACGCGATCGATCACTTTCACTAACAGGTGACGCTCCTGATCCTCCAGCGTTGGCGACATCAGCAACGGCAGGATCTGGTTGAACAGGGGCCCGGCGCCGAACTCTCTGGCCTTTTCGGTGATCTGACGGAGCGCCGATTTGCGCATCGGCGGCGTGCCGTTCTTGATCTTCAACAGCAGCGTCATTATGCGGCGCTCGCGCAACTCGTCAGCGGACAGGCTGTCCTCGTCAACGTCGTTAAGCAGCTTGTCAAAGTACTGCATATCGTCCGGCTTCAGCATAGGCAGATTGGTGCCCTTGGGCTGCATGTCCGGCAGAGCCGAGCCAGTTGATGTACGAACATCCGGCGTGGCCATTTTGAAGCCACCGGGCGTTGTCAGGGGAGTCGGCGTGGCGGTCAAACGACGCGGTGTACGCAGCGGCACGTAGCCGGCTGGAGGAGCGAGGATTTTATAGCCCTCGGGTAGCATGGCGTCCAGATCCTCGTCGGATAGCGGCCGATTCCGATCGTCCAGCTCCTTCTGGGCGGAGAACAGCTGCATCTGCTCCGGCGTCATCGCGGCAGCTGCCACCGCAGCGCTAGGGGTGGCCATCTCCATAGCCTTGACACCCATGGGAGTGACGCCGCTGGGGGTCATGACCCCGCCAGGAGTGAAACCGCTGGGCGTGGCCGAAGCTGGCGTGGCGACGCTCGGCGTAGCGTCGGCGGCTTTCGACGGCGTTTCACCAGGAGTTTCATCCCAACGGGAGCGACGCTTGCTAGCCTGAGGCGTCTCTTGGATCAAATCGACCGCGGCGCGTTCAGCCCGCGGCGTCTCGCCCCAGCCGCCCGGCGTTGCCTCGTCCCAACGGTTGCGCCGGCCCATCGGCGTCGTAGCCGACGGCGTAGCGTCGAAATGGCCGGGCGTCTCGCCGCGCGTCGACATGTGCACGGGCGTCTCCGCCCACTGGCGCTCGTTAATCAGGCCAGGAGCCGGGGTGGCGTCGCCGCCGCTGATTCGGCCGGGCGTCTCCGCCCACTGGCGCACGCTGGCTGACGGAGTGGCGGCGCCGCCAGCCGACGGTGTGCCGGCATCGGCCTCGAAGCCAGTCTGAAAATTTCATTCTCATATAATTAGTTGGCGCATCAATTAGGTTGATAGGAGAGCACCGAGTGCAAAAATAGGTTTATGGCAGTCATGACAACAACTCAGTGCATAGCAACCATGACAACTCAGTGCATAGCAGCCATGACAACTCGGTGCATAGCTACCATGACAACTACGTGCATAGCAACCATGACAAGTTGGTGCATAGCTACAGTGGCAACTCAGTGCATAACAACCATAACAATTAGGTGCATAGCAACCATGACAACTAGGTGCATAGCAACCATGACAACTAGGTGCATAGCAACCATGACAACTAGGTGCATAGCAACCATGACAACATGGTGCATAGCAACCATGACAACATGGTGCATAGCAACCATGACAACATGGTGCATAGCAACCATGACAACATGGTGCATAGCAACCATGACAACATGGTGCATAGCAACCATGACAACATGGTGCATAGCAACCATGACAACATGGTGCATAGCAACCATGACAATTAGGTGCATAGCAACCATGGCAACTAGGCGCATAGCAACCATGACATGGTGGATAGCAACCATGACAACAGGTGCATAGCAACCATGCAATTAGGTGCATAGCAACCATGGCAACTCGGTGCGTAGCAACCATGGCAACTAGGTGCGTAGCAACCATGACAACTAGGTGCAAAGCAGCCATGGCAACTCAGTGCATAGCAACCATGGCAACTCAGTGCATAGCAACCATGACAACATGGTGCATAGCAACCATGACAACATGGTGCATAGCAACCATGACAACATGGTGCATAGCAACCATGACAATTAGGTGCATAGCAACCATGGCAACTCGGTGCATAGCAACCATAAAATACATGACGGTCATGAACTTTTGAGCACAGCCAGCTTGTTCCTCACCTTCTTAGCCTGCGGCGTGTCGCCCGTCTCGGCCGGGACGTCCCAACGGCCGCGCTTCTTGGCCGGCGCGGCCTCCTGCTGCGGCATGACGGTGCGCAATTCGCCAGCCTTGGCCTTCTCAGCCATCTGCTGGCGCAATTCGGCGTGCTGCCGGCTGAGCGCCTGAGATTGCATGATGTCCCGATAAGTCTGCAGACTGTTGTCCGGCGTTTTTCCGCCTGTAAATTGTTGGGAAAAGGTTTTTTGGGGGGCGGAGAGGGGAGGGGGCAAAGCGGGGGGGGACAGAAATGTAGTTACGACTCTAACAAATTCGGTCACAAAAAAATCGAAAATCTTTCGTTAGTTCTTAATTTTCCCATTAGAATTTGTTACCACAGGAAGCCATGACGCAGCCTACAAAAAGACCAGAGATACTAAAAATTCGCTACTAAGTTTCACTTTTAAACGAAAAAAAGCCAAACAAGCCGTCAGCACGCAACGCCAGAGCTCAGGCCAGCAGGAATGACCGCCAAAACAGTCGTCAGGCAAATTTACGCCGCGAGGCGAGCCGGTAGACAAGCTACAACGGGTACTAGGCGCAATTGCATTATAGTGGCTATGAGCTGCAGTCTGCATTAATTAATTTTGTTAACTTAAACACAGCCTATCCTCAGCTTCATGCTCCTGATTGAGGCTGACCAATTGAAGCACTTGAGGTGGCAAATGCCTTCGATTTAAAACTCTGCAATAATTTGATGACTTGGGAAAACAACAGACTGATAGAACAATGTTGGCGTTACAAACTGCAGCACACAAATATGATTTATGAAACAAACCTCCGTAATTTAATTACAGGCCGCTGACTACCGATTTGATTCGAAGATCTAGTTGGCGCCCAGTCCAGAGCCCAATTGAGAGTATTTTTAGGCTCTGGGATACTCTGGGTCTCAGCTCAAGGCGGCTGACGCGTCGCTAACAGATGAAAGAAAAATGGGGAATGGGGAAAAACCGTGGGGATTATTAGGGAGACGAAAGAAATCTTCTTTTTAAAGCAAACGATCATCTAGATTTCTTATTCCTATGTGTGCGTTTCCATATTTATGCAAATACAAAATGCAGCCAGCAACTAATTCTCATAGCCACTATTAAATTGCGTAGAGTAGACGTTAATTGACTGCTGTTGTATGAAGGCCATTTTTTCACATAAAAATCACATTTTTAGCAAATTAATTTGTTTTATACAGAAAACATTTTCATATCTGCTTTGTGTGCCTAATGTTTTGAACAAACTTACCATCCTGAAACATGTCCGCCCGAGCTGGAGAAATCATGCTCAAATGCATGTTCTTGCGGTAGTCCTTCCTACCTGGTGGCCTGCGGATTGCAAAGGCAAACAACATTAAATTAATATTATAATAATCTATGAGACTGAAAGACATTAACAAATTTTATTGCAATTTACCATAAACCAAAACAATAGACATGTATTATTTGTACACTTTTTACAGCTTGAATAAATCAAATTCTACTTGTTTTGTGGTTAACTATAGTAATAGCAGGAGTTTCTATCTTATTAAAATTAAAATTATTAGTAATACTTTCACATTTTTAAGAGCATGTAATAGACTATTTAAGCATGAAATTAATTATAAAGTTATCTTTAGATAACATGGTTCTAACTTGGGACCTTTTCATTTTGTCAATTATGGTTCTTTAACCAGTAACATTTTTCAAAGTATAACTTTTTAGTACAAATTAGCTACAATTTAGAATTCTTTTTATTTTTTTCAAAAATAAAAAGAAGCTAAATTTACTTGTAATTAGCAAAAATTCTTATAGAAGATTGATCATACCTAGGAGAATAATAAGAAAGTACCTTTTTGTTAAATTTCCTTTTTTCTTATAAAATTCTAGAATCACTTTTTGAGATGCCTCTTGGAAGTTTTGTCAATGGTAATAATTCATTCAAGGCTTTAAGTCTAAGACTTAGTAAAATATATTAAAAATATTTTATACAGCAATTCAGAATCTATATAATAAAAAGTGCAAGAAAAAAGTAAACTGATTAAAATTTTTAAATATCTTTAACTAGCTACATGGTAAAACTTGGGACTACTAATTGTCTATTCATATAATTGTAGATTATTGCAATCTTAGCATTTATATTTTACTTGATAGCTAGAGTCAAGAAGTCTATTTTCTTATCCTATTTGTCTATTTATAAAACTAGACTTGTATACTACTATGTGCCATAGACTTTGTCCTAGGCTTAAAATAAACTCTTAGCCTTATATTTATTATTACCATTAATCAAACTTTTAAGTAAAATCCATATAATCTTGATATAACTTTATAATTTTTAAACTTGGACTTGGTTGAAAGTGCATGTAGGCATGTTTAAATAAAAGTATCAAAATAATTATAAAAAATGGAACATGACAATGAACCTATGCATATCCCTTTACAAATTTTTGTTTTAGCATCCAAGCTATAAATTTCTATGATAACTACTAACTAATAAGACTAAACTATATACATGGGCATAGCCAAGGGGGGTCATGGGGATCATGACCCCCCCTAGATGGCTGATGTAGACTAAATTTTTGAAATTTGAAAATGTTTTTTTTGTAATGTCACAATTTAAAGCAAAAGTTGTAGAATGGAGAATAGGGAAAATTTAGGCAAAAGTAGTTGGCAGGACCTTTTTTGGTCCTTCGACATTTTTGTCCCAGTAGTTGCAAATTTTTTGACCCCCCCCCCCACCGAAAGGAAATCCTGGCTACGCACCTAAGTAATATAGTCAAAACAGCATTTGTTTTTATTGCTATCTTTAAAAAAATGACTGCTATTTTTTATGAAAAATGCTTAAAATTTTGCTTCACTTTAAAAAATAGGCCCTATGGTGTATGGCTATGGAAATTGAAATATATTATATGTACTCCACATAAGATTAGATTCTGATAAGGTCAGATAGTAAAGTATGAAACATTACAATGCTATTTATAGGCAAAATATACTACTTTAGCATACGATCATAGGTTAGTTTATCTAAAATATAGATTATAAATATTCTAAAACATTTTAATTATTCAAGGCCAACACTAGGCAGTTTAAAATTGATGATTGATAGTAAAAGGCATGCAAAACATTACATGTAATATGACTGAATTCTTTTTCGTCTACTTAGTGAAGTACTTACGAGCCATTTTGAGCCATGTTAGGGATTCTTATCTTCCAATATTCTTAGATGTTTACTTTACGAGTGGGTTATTGCAAATCAAGTTTTAATTTTTAAGTTTATAAACGCTAATGCAGCAGCGAATTGTTTACACCATCGAATGCGATTTCAAAACTAAACGCAATTTTTAAGAATAGAAATTTTGACAAAAATCCTAATTTTAAATATTTTAAATGTTTTTTTAAAGACCAATATGTCTTACTAACCTGAAAACAGATTTTTCAGCACCTAGCATGATGTTTTTTTGCTTTAATGAGGCACATAATAATTTTCAAAAATTAAAACAGCAAGATACTGCACATGACGTTCGAGGAGTCGCGCCCCCACCCTCCTTTTCTCAGACTTTAGTTTTGCGCGCGCATTCGCCTAGCTGGCATGTTATTTATTTATTTCGCTAATGTCTTTACCGTCCGATTGATTTATTCTGATTGGCTTAAATGCTTTTCGCTATTTAACCCTTTCTAAAATGTACGTTATTTGAATATCGACTAAAAATGTATTTTTTGAACCGCTCCCTTTCGGTCCCTCATGCATCTTGTGCCGGCCGCGTCGCGTTAGTAGCTCAACTTAAGAGCTGTGTTTAAAATCTAAATTGCCGCCTTCTAATTTTGTGAGTGCTAATTACCGCTACACAAGTCGCCACGTCACAATACTTTCATTTCCCAAGAGTAATTCAATTAATTTTGACGCTTGTCTTCCCGCTCTAATGGCTCACCCGACAAGTCCATATTCTTATTTTTGATAAGAACAATTAATTTGAAAAAGTCAATTTGCTGGAAACTTATAATAGTTCATTAGAAATTCATGCCTAATTTTTGTGTAAGGCAACCCCCTAGGACAACTTAAGTAGACTCCTACATGTACGCAGCTTTAACTAAGTAGCTAAGCAGCTACGTAACTTTAAGTGCTCCTTGGATAACCTACGGTAAATTCAGCTTGTTACAAGCTAGGGCAACTTAAAAAGTCTTTGGCTACATGTACATTGGATCACTTGAAGTTACATGTATCATGAAGCTTAAAGTCTTACTTAAGTTATCCTTGGGCTACATATATGGCGTGTAATAGCCTAGTTAAAAGCCTGCCTTTCTGGCGCAGAAAGCGCGGCGCATTTCATTCGTGACTGCCCCGTCTTTACCCAGGACAGGCTTAAGTATCTCGGACCAAACCCGGACCTCTCCGACGTTTGCAGGCCCGAGAATATCTGCCAGCTCGTCCGTTACCTTCGGGCTACCGGGCGAGCAAACATCCACCTCCAGGATCTACCGGAGGAGGACCACGCTGCAGGACCCGGCGCCACCGGATCCCCCTGCACGACACCGCAGCGCTAGCTGCCCGTGGTCGCCAGGGGTTAGCGCAATGGACGGCCACCGCCCAGTCGCTGTATCCGGCCCGGCCGGATGCCCCCTGCAGCTAAGTCAAGTAATTCAAGCCTAGTTAAAAGCAGTGTGGGTCCAGTTAAAAGGCTAATATGTTTTGTTCTACGGAATAAAATAATTTGGTTGTTGGGTTTCGGCCTTGTCGTTTTACCGACGCGGCCTCAGAGCACCGATCTTATTGCCTATATCGACAACTCTGGCCTCCCATTCCCGATCTCGAGGTCAGCCCCAGGGGTAGCATGATAATGTGGCGAGCGGCTAGGTCCTATGCTAGGAGAAGACAGCGAGAGACAGACACGGAGATAAAGAAAGGTAGAGAGCCACCAGCCCCAGAGGGAAGCTGACAGCCCCGCCGCCACCAACTTGTGTGGACTGCATCACCAAACAGCCCTATCGAAACCAAGTTCCCGACTAATTGAGGCCTGATCTCCACCTACAACTAGTGTCTTTTAGCTGTCAATCTCGAAGTCATAGCCGACTAAGGGACACTGCAGGGACAAGATCGCACGACCAAGGCAGGCTCAGAGAGGACTTGTGCAGGGGGTTCTTGCATGGATCGGATTATGTGGACTCGGAAATGCACTATTATATACTAAGAGGAGTGGATAGGGAATATCCCAGCTCTTAGCCTCGATGCTTCAACTAACTGCCGCAAAGCGATGAAATGACCTAATTAGCCTCTTCCGAAAGCGCGCCCTAACTATACTAAAGATTACATTAAGTTACATTAATAATTTGGCTGCCGCGCCGCCTCGAACTGCACTAAAGTACAGCCGAAGCTGAGTCCTCAATCTGGACTCTGATTGCATGAATTACTGACTGACTGACTGCATGACTGGTCCGCCTTTGGTCCACCATGACCGGCGCCAACTAATTAAGCTGCTCATGTGAGCCAGCATGGCGAGTAAATAAAGAGTCAAAAAGAGTATAAAAACTGAATTATTTAGCTTTCACACCTAATCACTTTCAATGCCTATGATGATCAGAGCAATGAATTACTTTAGCGATATATTATGACTACTTAATATTTACTGTCCTAAATCAGCACAAAATAAGCAAAGAGAAAAACGCGCCAATTCCTATTAAGCTGCCAAGAAAGGGGACCGATCTAGGATACACCCGATTAGGCAAGATCAAGTGACCTCTCACCAGACCAATCAGATTACTACACTTTAGACCGTCTCGTACTCCACAGTGACCGAGGTAGATCTCGAACTCGACCGTTAGTACGTGTCGCTCTCGCCTAATCTCGACAATTGGACAGTTGCACCTGTTCTCTAGCTGTGCTGATAAAACGGCTGATGATAACCGTGACGAAGCTGATCGATGTTATTGATCGCTGATAACTTTGGGGGGACTCGTTGACTAAAGGGAAGCTGTTAAGCTTGATGAACTAAGGGGCCGTCTGCCCAGTCTCTACCGAAGATGACAAAAACGGGAAAACTGTAGAGCGTGAGAGCAGCAGAGCGTCTGGAGATGGAGCGCGCTCGACGGCGCCTTTAAATAGGCGCGCTCGGCGCCGATTTGTTAAACTGATCGCCGATTTTTCCAATTGGTCAGGCACCGTTTGTTATAACGGTAGTGTAATTTTCTGATAGGCTGATGGTCTGATCACGTGACCCTACCCGATCAGGGGATCCTAACCCAGTCTCCGGGGATCATAAATCACACGACAGATGGCGCCAAAAATGAAAATTTACGAGCAAAATGATTTATGGGTTTTCGCAGCAGATTATCCTACAGAGACGCAAAAACATGCAGATTAATCCTTTTAACGCGTAGAAGTTGAAGAAATTGAAGAGAAAGTTCTAATCCTAAATCCCAAAGTACTTTTAGGGGTCAGAAATCTAGCTGTCAAAAAGTATCGAAAAAACCAAAAAGAGAACAATAGAATTAGGGGGGAAGGATGTCTAGCTGTCAAAAGAGAACAAAAGAAGTCGCCACAGTCACGTGTCCCGCAGACGTCCTTGACAGCAGATAGGGGTCAGGCATAGAAATCTAGATCTAGATCATGATCTAGATTTCTATGGGTCAGGCTGTCTAGGAACAGTGATTTATGGCTCTAGACATAAAGGACCTAGAGACCTTTACTGGTCTGTATGAAAATGAAAAAGGACCGGGGTTAAGCGTCACACTACTGCCCATCAGTAGAGGAAAAGAGTGTGGCCGAAAAAAGGAATGCGACGCGAGCGAAAAAGTGCGTCCCCAACATGGTCATGGAACATGGCTTCGGCAAGCAAATTTGGCAAGAAAACTTAGTGCAGACAAAATTTGTCTGCTGCGACGATCATCTGGGTCTATGATTGTTGCTCGTCGAAGTTTGCTTGTCGAAGTTTGCCCTTCGAAGGTTGCTTGCAGGAAGATTGCTTGCTTGCGCGAAGTTTGCATGCATGCTACTGACAACTTATAAATATTTTCCTGATGTAGTGCAGTGTCAATTAAATGCATGAATTACTCTTGGACTACTTGGGGTAGAAGGACGGGACCCTTCATTTTTTAGAAATTACTGTGTATTGCTCACTGTCGCCTACCCATCCTGTGCTAAATTATAGAGATATTCAGGCGCTGAGGTGAAAGAGGAAAGTTAAGGCCAATTTTTCGTGAAACATCCGTTAATACACACATAAATTGCGGATATGAAGCAATTAACTTTCAGAACGATCACTATAATTTTTGCTTTTTCAGGTTACTGCATATCCTTACAGTACAAGCTAGATAGATGCTGTACATGTATTGCATAAATGTACATGTATAAAAATGCACATTTACACGTTAATAAGCAAAAATCGAAACCAACAAACGTCGGCAGGCAAACAACCGGCAGGCAAACATCCGGCAGGCAAACATCCGGCAGGCAAACATCCGGCAGGCAAACATCGGCCGGCAAACTGCCCGCAGGCAAATGGGGTGCTCCCATTTGACTTGCGCTTTTAATGCATGCAAGTAAATGTTAATTTTTTATGGATGAACCATATCAACGCAAAGAAACGTCTCGAACAATATTGAAACTCAAAAGTTGATTGCTGGTGCCAGTAAACTGAATAAAAATTTATTTTAAAAAGTTGCTCTGACATTTTTTGAAGGTAGAAAATTTTTGCGGATAAAATAGAGGCATAAAAATATTAAAATATTTTTAACAAAAATATTAATTTTTATATCATTGAATAAATATTCGATAGTTTTATATAAATAATAAGTAAGTCACTGATCAAGGGAAACTATAGCGATAATTACGAGTTATTAATCAATTTATAATTCGGACAAAATTCCAACAACTTAACTATTGCTCAAGTTACTGTTCTTTCATTTGATTATTGCCAATATAATAACGTCTACTAAAAACGATATTTTAGCGGCTCTCAAGAGCAAACGGAGAGAGAGCAAAAACTTAATTTATTTTTTCTACGCACAAAGGTGTTATATAGCGCGCGACCAGAGGGCAAATGGGGAGGTGCGCATACGAAGCGTGAGTCAGTCAAAACAAGCTTAGCGGGCCGTTTGGCTGGGCGCGCCAACGCCCCAGATAAGCAGACTCATAGTTTCAGTGCAACTGCACTGACGTGAGCTGGCCTGGCCTGGCCGAAACGATATATTGTTTTTTGCAGGAGGCACATTACTTTGAGCCGGTAGAGAAAGGCCTTTCGCATATGAAGTTATTTATCTGGTCACAAGGCTTTGTTATCAGGCTAGAGTTCCAGGATGAATTTTGCGAATTGACTTTCAGAGCAAAGCAGTTTCCATCGGCGTCTGTGCCGTTGTTAATCCAGAAAGTCCGACTCTGTTCTGTAAATGAAAAATCGATTTTGTTAATTTTGTTAAAATTTTTAAATTTCATTCGCTGGAATTGTAAAAAGTACATTTGGCAAGTAAATTTATAGGGAGGCCTACTTTAAATATATTTCATTTTTTACATGAAGACTGATCGAGTATTCCATGACCTGATTCTTAAGATTCGCTGAAATTGGCTTTGAACTTTGCCAGTTTGGTTTCTCCGATCTCTTCAAACAAATTTAAAATGTAGGAAACTCACGTCCGCTAATAAAAATCACATCCCGGATCTGGTTGATCACACACAAGGAGCGCCGATCAAACACAAGTAGCACCCATCACACACACAGAGCGCACATCACACACAAGCAGCGCCCATCACACACAAGGAGCGCCCATCACACACACAAGGAGTGCCCATCACACACACGGAGTGCCCATCACACACAAGGAGCGCCCATCACACACACAAGGAGTGCCCATCACACACAAGGAGCGCCCATCGCACACACGGAGCGCCCATCGCACACACAGAGCGCCTATCACACAGTCCGTAAAAAGGGCACCTCGTTGTCCCCTCCATGGAACGGGGCAAACAGTTCAGCCCTGCCCAGCCAGCTCACCGCATTCCATCCATTGCTGCCCGAATCGCCACCAGACGAACTGCCACCAGATGATCCACCGGGGGTCGTTTCAAAATCCCATCTCTCGCAGTTGGTCCGGCAGCAGGGAGTCACGCCGGCGATCAGCTTGACGCATTCGCAGTCGAACAATCCGGCTGACGAGCCCGGCAGCATCTGGACGACGTTAAAATCTTGCTGTGACTTAATGCACGCAACGATGCAGGACAATCGGCCGGGCTGTCCAAGGATTCTGGCCCTGGCGTCGGACTCCTGGAAGCAGGCGTCGGGCTGTAGCTTCAACACTGCCCAGCCTGACTTGGCACTAGCGAGGCTACTCAGTACGGCAAGGATGGCAACACTGAGCATCGGTAGCCAGCTCAGGTGCAGCCGTATTGGCTTGGTCATTGCAGTTGCTCAGAAATCCTCTCGTTAATGCGGTACAGCTGTGAGTCTGTGAGTAAAGTTATTGGCCATGACGAATTTTCTTTAAATTTATCAGTAAAAAATCGAATAAGAAATGCAATATAAGATTGGGATTGAGAGTGGGGTTGTTCACGGAGTCAGGGGTACAGAATGTTCGCAGAGGTGTGAGGAGGGTAGAGGTGCTCGCAGAGAGGTGTGAGGACTGAGGGTAGCGGTCCTTGCAGAGGGGTGAGGACTGGGGGTAGAGGTGCTCGCAGAGGGGTGAGGACTGGGGGTAGAGGTGCTCGCAGAGGGGTGAGGACTGAGGGTAGCGGTCCTTGCAGAGGGGTGAGGACTGGGGGTAGAGGTGCTCGCAGAGGGGTGAGGACTGGGGGTAGAGGTGCTCGCAGAGGTGTGAGGACTGAGGATAGCGGTGCTCGCAGAGGGGTGAGGACTGGGGGTAGCGGTCCTTGCAGAGGGGTGAGGACTGAGGGTAGCGGTGCTCGCAGAGGTGTGAGGAGGGTAGAGGTGCTCGCAGAGAGGTGTGAGGACTGAGGATAGCGGTCCTTGCAGAGGGGTGAGGACTGGGGGTAGAGGTGCTCGCAGAGGGGTGAGGACTGAGGGTAGCGGTCCTTGCAGAGGGGTGAGGACTGGGGGTAGAGGTGCTCGCAGAGGGGTGAGGACTGGGGGTAGAGGTGCTCGCAGAGGTGTGAGGACTGAGGATAGCGGTGCTCGCAGAGGGGTGAGGACTGGGGGTAGCGGTCCTTGCAGAGGGGTGAGGACTGAGGGTAGCGGTGCTCGCAGAGGTGTGAGGAGGGTAGAGGTGCTCGCAGAGAGGTGTGAGGACTGAGGGTAGCGGTCCTTGCAGAGGGGTGAGGACTGGGGGTAGAGGTGCTCGCAGAGGTGTGAGGACTGAGGGTAGCGGTGCTCGCAGAGGTGTGAGGAGGGTAGCGGTGCTCGCAGAGGTGTGAGGACTGAGGGTAGCGGTGCTCGCAGAGGTGTGAGGAGGGTAGCGGTGCTCGCAGAGGTGTGAGGACTGAGGGTAGCGGTGCTCGCAGAGGTGTAAGGACTGAGGGTAGCGGTGCTTGCAGAGGTGTGAGGACTGAGGGTAGCGGTGCTTGTTAGAGGTGTGAGGACTGAGGATAGCGGTGCTTGCAGAGGTGTGAGGACTGAGGGTAGCAGTGCTCGCAGAGGGGTGAGGACTGAGGGTAGCAGTGCTCGAAGAGGTGTGAGGACTGAGGATAGCGGTGCTCGCAGAGGTGTGAGGAGGGTAGCGGTGCTCGCAGAGGTGTGAGGACTGAGGGTAGCGGTCCTTGGAGAGGGGTGAGGACTGGGGGTAGAGGTGCTCGCAGAGAGGTGTGAGGACTGAGGATAGCGGTCCTTGCAGAGGGGTGAGGACTGGGGGTAGAGGTGCTCGCAGAGGTGTGAGGACTGAGGGTAGCGGTGCTCGCAGAGGTGTGAGGAGGGTAGCGGTGCTCGCAGAGGTGTGAGGACTGAGGGTAGCGGTGCTCGCAGAGGTGTGAGGAGGGTAGCGGTGCTCGCAGAGGTGTGAGGACTGAGGGTAGCGGTGCTTGCAGAGGTGTGAGGACTGGGGGTAGCGGTGCTTGTTAGAGGTGTGAGGACTGAGGATAGCGGTGCTTGCAGAGGTGTGAGGACTGAGGGTAGCAGTGCTCGCAGAGGGGTGAGGACTGAGGGTAGCGGTGCTCGCAGAGGGGTGAGGACTGAGGGTAGCAGTGCTCGAAGAGGTGTGAGGACTGAGGGTAGCGGTGCTTGTTAGAGGTGTGAGGACTGAGGGTAGCGGTGCTTGCAGAGGTGTAAGGACTGAGGGTAGCGGTGCTTGCAGAGGTGTGAGGACTGAGGGTAGCGGTGCTTGCAGAGGTGTGAGGACTGAGGGTAGCAGTGCTCGCAGAGGGGTGAGGACTGAGGGTAGCAGTGCTCGAAGAGGTGTGAGGACTGAGGGTAGCAGTGCTCGCAGAGGGGTGAGGATGGAGGGTAGTGCTTTCGCATAGGAATCTGCACTAGGATAGTCTTACCTTGGTTTATTTGGCGATTCTCCAAATGCCAGGAATGATGAATTCTTTGAATTGCGTCTAGTATGCGCATATATATCACGCTTGTTTCCATGACGATAGCTAATGAATTAATTAATCCTTCCTTATCTGTCATTTAGTTGCCATGCAGACGCTGATTAGCTGTCTATTGTTTTAGTTTAGCGCAGATGCAGCACTTATGGCACTCAATAAGGTACACATCCTAACTTTGTTCGTTCAGCGAGAAACAATTATACTTCAGGAAATCTCCGATTTTGTCATTGCGGCCAATAGTAAATTCCCCGGAGTAAAAGCGACTGCAATTCACTCTGATTGCATCCACAAAACAATGAAACAGCTAATGAACACAAATTGCTCTCGATAAATTGATAATAGGCTGCTGCGCATCCGAGGAAAACGAAAATCGCACGAGATTGATTGGTTGTAAAAGTTTTCCTATTCATAGATTTAACTCAAGGGTGAAAGCCTCAAGGGTGAGGGGGTCAAGAGAAAAATAAAAACCAACGATTTCACCATCTTCAAGAGGCTTCTCTTTCATTCTAACAACAAAATAAGTAGAATACTACTTATTAGTAGTCAAGTACGAATAACCTTTCGTATAATCCATTCTTCAAATAGGTAAAAACTGCGAACAAGAAGAAAGAATGCCTGTCCGGAAGAAAATTTGCATCGCGCAGTTTTAGATCTGCTTTTGATAGAAAAAGTTCTCGGGCTGAGTCTTCCTCCAGTCGCAAAGGATATGTAGAAAATTAGCGCTGGCGTGCCGGCTGGCTGCGGGGGGGTTGTTAAGGACGAAACAAAAGCGGAGTTTTTACTCGCCGCAGCATCTCGCCTTGTCTTCCTCTTCTTCTATGGACGCAACAGGACAATGGCCAATGATGGCAGTTGATGGCAACTACTGCTTATGCACTGGGAGAATGCATGGGGGGGGGGGTAGAATTCACTTCCCATTGTGGTCGCCTGGCTCCGTCATCCAAACTTGCTAATGTTGTTAAAATGCAGCCACACTAAGAAGGAGCTGCTCTTCAAGTCCTGCCGGAGGTTAGAGCGCTGGCTAAACTGGTGGTAAGTTGAAAAAACTGGGAGTTTTAAGCTGTTTCATTTCTCCCTCACTCTAGCCCCTGGCCCTGCTGACAGCTCCCGGCGCTCTGTAATCCCAATTATTCCAGACTCCCCCTCGGAAATCATCGACTTGTCCAAAAAAAATAATTGGCCATGTACAACAACGGCGGCTTCGAAGCTGAGACATTCGGCGACACCGGCAAATCGCTGGCCAGCTTGGACTTCCGACGCGGCGGCAGCGGCGGCTTCCGTACCACGGAGCTCAACGGCGACTTTGGCGGCTTCGATGCGGCTGACAAAAAGATGCCGCTGACGACCAGCGCTGCTGACGTCGAAGAAGACGATGAGGCGCCGAATCAAAATAAGGGCGCTTTTAAGCGCTGCATGAAGCGATTCTCCTCAATAATGTTGTCCCACCTGGGCACATTTCTGCTCGTGCTTCTCTACACTCTCATGGGCGGCTTTTTGTTCTCCTACCTGGAGGTTGAGAACGAAATCGCCGGCTGCAAGGAGAAGTCAAATAAGTACATCGACAAGCTGCAGGAGTCGGTAGACCGGATTTACAACATGGCCCAGGGCAGCAACGCCACACAGGCCAAGTCGGCCATACTGGAAGGTTTGAACCAATTCGCGCAAGATATTTTCACTCTTGGCGTCGACCCAGCAATGAACTGCAGTACTTTAAATACGGCTGAGAACATGCCTAACTGGAATGTGGTCAATGCCGCGTACTTTTGCGTCACTATTATTACCACTATCGGTGAGTGACCGTTTTGCATTGAATGCGTATTGGGAATTTGTTTTGAGACAAATGGGATAAAACTGGTGACATTGTTGCTAGGACAGACTGAATGTCATTGGAAAAATAGTGATATAATAAGAAAAACAAGAGGTAACGTAGCAGATGATGCTGAGTGACAATATCAGGGGACGAGAATCGACAGTATCATGGGAAAAGGAGTGACAGCATCATGGGAAGAGGAGTGACAGCATCATGGGAGGAGGAGTGACAGTATCGTGGGAAGACATGACAGTATCATGGGAAAAGGAGTGACAGCATCATGGGAAGAGGAGTGACAGCATCATGGGAAGAGGAGCGACAGTATCATGGGAAGAGGAGCGACGGTATCATGGGAAGAAGAGTGACAGCATCATGGGACGAAAAGTGACAGTATCATGGGAAGAGGAGTGACAGTATCATGGGAAGAGGAGTGACAATATCATGGGATGAAGAGGGACAGTATCATGGGGCGAGGAGTGGCAGTATCAGGGGAAGACATGACAGTATCATGGGACGAAGAGTGACAGTATCATGGGAAAAGGAGTGGCAGTATCAGGGGAAGACATGACAGTATCATGGACGAAGAGTGACAGTATCATTGGAATAGGAGTGACAGTATCATTGGAAGAGGAGTGACAGTATCAGGGGATGAAGAGTGGCCGTATCATGGGAAGAGGAGTGACAATATCAGGGGATGAGGAGGGACAGTATCAGGGGATGAAGAGTGAAAGCACCAGGGGATGAAGAGTGACAGTATCAGGGGGCGAGGAGTGACAGTTTTAGGGGTAGACATGACAGTATCAGAAGACGAAGAGTGACAGTATCATAGGAAGACATGATGACAGCATGGCAACTAAAAGTGTGACAATATCACGGGAGGAATTCCAGGAATACAAACCAGAAAACGACACATTCGAAACTCGTATGAATTCCGTCACCATGGTTGCAGGCTACGGTCACATCAGCCCCGTCACCCAGTGGGGCCAGATTGTGTGCATGATCTACGCCATCCTGGGCATCCCGCTGATGCTGCTGTTCTTATCCAAGATTGGCGAACCTACAGCCATGCTGTTCCGCAGCTTTTACCTAAACATCTTCTGCTGCAAGTGCTTCGTTAAAAAGCTACCCAACGAGGCCAAACTGATGGAGGCGATGCAAGCGAACGGTGGCAACGCCCAGACCACCTGGCAGCAGGTGGAAGAGGGCGACGGCAAGCGGCCCCCCGCCAAGGTGAGCCGTCAATCAACAACTGATATAGACAAATTGTCTCTGGAAAAAATCAGCCGCAAACTCTAAATGTTTGATCCGTTGCACAGGTGACGGTCATTGAGGACGACGAAGAGGAGGAAGAAGATGAGGAAGACGAAGTTGTCAACATCCCCATCACAGTGACCATCATATTGCTCATCCTGTATATTCTCATGGGAGCCGCAGTGTTCCTAGTGTGGGAGAAGGACTGGTCTCTGGTTGAAGGCACTTACTTCTCGTTCATCACGCTGAGCACCATTGGATTCGGTGACTACGTGCCGGGGAGGAACGGGCCGTTCAATGACGTGAGTGCGCGCCTAGCTGATTAATCTCTATAGAATGAATGAAGAGGACAATGCAATATTTTGGATTTTTCCCAACCGGCAGAGCTGGGTCATCACTGAGCTGATCATCGGCTGCATCTACTGCCTATTTGGCTTAGCCATGCTGTCGATGTGCATCAACCTCATCCAGGACGAGATGCAGGCCAAGTTCCAGTGGATCGGCCGCAAGATCGGCATGATCAAGAAGGCGCCAATTGAAGAGCTGGAAGACGACAACGAAGACGAAGAAGACGATGACGAAGAGGACGGCAGCAGCGGCAGCGGCAGCGACAGCGCCGAGGACGCCTTCGAGGACGCCAAGTCAAGCAAGACTTCGTCGACCTCTGCCGCTCCGACATCCGGTCGAAGCAAGGCGACAAGCGGCGGCGGCGGCGGTGGCCGCGGACTCAGCGCCGCCACCAGCAGCTTTGCCTGACGGGGTATTTGAGGACTCAGAATGAGAAACAAATGCGACTGTGAAAGTGTCAAAATTTCTGTGAAAAGCCAAATGCACTTTTTTATTTCTCAAAAAAATCGATCCTTGGGCTGTCGAAAATTTTCAGAAATTTCGTTGTAACTGTTCTATTCCGTACTCTGTACTTTCTGAACTATTTGAAAAGATTTTTTGGATATAATATTTTGCAGTCCCAAACTCAAAAAAATGTACTTGTTAAAAACGCCTCTGAACATCTTACTCTCGAGTCCTAAAATGATCTGAATCGTACCACGGATGTTGCCAAAATATTCGAATTGTGAAAACAAATCTTAATCGTTAAACTTCTGAATAAATAAAAAGTTTTTCTTTATCTCTTAACTCGAATTCGAAAAAAATATTTTAGTTAAATAAATAAATATTTTTTCTGCTGATCATTTGTCATGGCTAATTCTTTAAGTAGATGCGCTTGGAGTCCAATGCTCAGTTTTAGTTTGTTTCCCACTAAAGTTTCCTATGAGCGCCGCGTTGCTATTAGCAACCCGCAGGCGCTAGGGATGCGGGAAGACACGGGAGTCCTCCACTCGCCCACCCGCCCAGAAGAGCCTATGTTGCAGCAATTCTTGCACTCCACTCAGTCAGCCCGGCAAAAAGCAAAATCATTAAAACTGCATAGTAGGTGAGGCATAGACGCTGGGGTCCCCGTCTTCAAGTATAGAGAAGCAGCAGGCATAGAAACTTGAGAAGATGTGTAACTTTTAGTTAACATCCACGGATTTCAGTGTCGAATAGCTAATTTTTACGAGCTAAGTAGAAATTTCAGACTCGCAAATTTTCTATGTTCATGGAAAAATAAATTAATGTAAACTTTTGTGAGCAAGCAGAAAATTTTGTATGAGCTGAAAATGCTATATGAAAATGAAAGAGAGTATTTATTTAATTGACTTTGAATCATATTTTTAAGATAAATTTCGATTTAATTTACCTACTTAAAGTAGGAGATGGCGATTTTGTTTGGTCATCTTCAAATGGAAACAGGTCAATTGGATTATTAAAAAGCTGCTTCTTATTAGTGCCTATCGGAGTATTAATAATTATAATTAACTGAAGTACAAAATACCAGCGCGTCTTTACTACCCACTCCTTGATAAAAGCCGTCACAGAGGGCCGGATGTAGCCCGTTGTGAAAGCATTAGCTAATTAATCTTGAGCAAGACTCATCCAATCATGGACCTGAGAACAGAGAGCCTTTGAAATTAATAAAGAAAACGTTGGGTTAGCCAGCAGCTGGTTGCCGCAGAATGAGTCGAACTCGCATGTTTTTCTTGCTCGCAAGCACCCCTATTGGCTAGCGTGACTCAGCAGAAGCAACTGGCCCAGCTGGGGCAACCCTAGATTCTAACCAGCAGCGACTGGCTATGAACTAGACAAAGAGACATGAAAGCTAAGAAAGGCATCTTAAGTTCGTTCTGCAAGAAATAGTGCGCCATAGTGAGCTTGAGCTTGACCCCCCCCGAACTCATCATGCGGCCATTGAGTGACACTAACTCCAAGCCTAATCCTAACCCTAACACTCACCCTAACACTCACCCCAAGCCTAACCCCAAGCCTAACCCTAACCCTAACACTCACCCTAACCGTAACACTCACCCTAACACTCACCCTAACACTAACCCCAAGCCTAATCCCAACACTAACACTCACCCTAACACTCACCCCAAGCCTAACCCCAAGCCTAACCCTAACCCTAACCCTAACTCTAACACTCACCCTAACCCTAACACTCACCCTAACACTCACCCTAACACTAACCCCAAGCCTAATCCCAACACTAACACTAGCCCTAACAATCACCATAACCCAAACCAGCACTCTAACACTCACCCAACCCCCATGCCTAACTCTCAGTCTAACCCCAACCCTGGCCGCAGTCAAAATTCCACCGTTAGTTCTATCGTTGATTTCACCGTCGCCAAATCCCGCGGCGTGGCTCAAACATTCAGGCTGTTCGCAGGCAGCACCACAGCTCACGGATTTCGCCATCTGAACGATCCGCTGCGGGCCCTCCAGATAGCGTGGGTGCTGCTCATCACGGCGGCTTTCGTCGCCTTCACCGTCCACATGGCGCTGTTGGCTGTGAAATTTTACGATCAGCCAATCACCACGAAAATTAGTCCGAAAGGTAGCCGCTACGTGGCGCCGGACATCACCGTCTGCAGCCGTATGATGTTCGCCATCAGCCGCTTGTTCAACGACTCCGGAAAGATAGAAATCAGCCACAGTTTCAGGTGATTTGGTTTCTTATTTCAGTCGAAGCCTTAGTCAAGAGAAAAGAGACAGCTTCTGTCTAGATGCCTCTTTCCTTTATGCTGCATGCCTCACAGACCTATTTACGACAGCGTCCAAAAAGTGAGAAAAATTCTTAACGGCAGCGTTCGGCGCTTCCTCTTGGACACGTACGGGGACTACGAGTTCGATACGGATATGCTCAGGGCTGAGGACGACGGGGTCTACAACCTGCCAAGTAAGGATTGCTAGTTTAGTTAGTTAGTTAGTTAGTTAGTTAGTTAGTTAGTTAGTTAGTTAGTTAGTTAGTTAGTTAGTTAGTTAGTTAGTTAGTTAGTTAGTTAGTTAGTTAGTTAGTTAGTTAGTTAGTTAGTTAGTTAGTTAGTTAGTTAGTTAGTTAGTTAGTTAGTTAGTTAGTTAGTTAGTTAGTTAGTTAGTTAGTTAGTTAGTTAGTTAGTTAGTTAGTTAGTTAGTTAGTTAGTTAGTTAGTTAGTTAGTTAGTTAGTTAGTTAGTTAGTTAGTTAGTTAGTTAGTTAGTTAGTTAGTTAGTTAGTTAGTTAGTTAGTTAGTTAGTTAGTTAGTTAGTTAGTTAGTTAGTTAGTTAGTTAGTTAGTTAGTTAGTTAGTTAGTTAGTTAGTTAGTTAGTTAGTTAGTTAGTTAGTTAGTTAGTTAGTTAGTTAGTTAGTTAGTTAGTTAGTTAGTTAGTTAGTTAGTTAGTTAGTTAGTTAGTTAGTTAGTTAGTTAGTTAGTTAGTTAGTTAGTTAGTTAGTTAGTTAGTTAGTTAGTTAGTTAGTTAGTTAGTTAGTTAGTTAGTTAGTTAGTTAGTTAGTTAGTTAGTTAGTTAGTTAGTTAGTTAGTTAGTTAGTTAGTTAGTTAGTTAGTTAGTTAGTTAGTTAGTTAGTTAGTTAGTTAGTTAGTTAGTTAGTTAGTTAGTTAGTTAGTTAGTTAGTTAGTTAGTTAGTTAGTTAGTTAGTTAGTTAGTTAGTTAGTTAGTTAGTTAGTTAGTTAGTTAGTTAGTTAGTTAGTTAGTTAGTTAGTTAGTTAGGTTAGTTAGTTAGTTAGTTAGTTAGTTAGTTAGTTAGTTAGTTAGTTAGTTAGTTAGTTAGTTAGTTAGTTAGTTAGTTAGTTAGTTAGTTAGTTAGTTAGTTAGTTAGTTAGTTAGTTAGTTAGTTAGTTAGTTAGTTAGTTAGTTAGTTAGTTAGTTAGTTAGTTAGTTAGTTAGTTAGTTAGTTAGTTAGTTAGTTAGTTAGTTAGTTAGTTAGTTAGTTAGTTAGTTAGTTAGTTAGTTAGTTAGTTAGTTAGTTAGTTAGTTAGTTAGTTAGTTAGTTAGTTAGTTAGTTAGTTAGTTAGTTAGTTAGTTAGTTAGTTAGTTAGTTAGTTAGTTAGTTAGTTAGTTAGTTAGTTAGTTAGTTAGTTAGTTAGTTAGTTAGTTAGTTAGTTAGTTAGTTAGTTAGTTAGTTAGTTAGTTAGTTAGTTAGTTAGGTTTCGTTAGTTTTCGCTCTCTCACGCATCACTCCTGCCAGACCTTGTCATCCGCGACACCTACGGCATCCGCCTGCTGGCGGAGTTCAGCGCCAACCCATCTTCCATGCTCCTCTGGTGCGCCTACGGCATGCTGGCCTGCGATCGGGCCGACTTCCAACCAGCCGCCCTGCCAGCCAGCCCGGCCTGCATGACCTTCAGCCGGGCCCGGTTCCGCTCGCGCAGGCCCAACATCACCGTGAACGAGCTGAATGAGCTCCGCCTGGTGCTGTTCACCGATTCGTTTAACAGCGACCCGAGCGTGGCGGCCGGTCCTGGCTAACCTGCCCGGCGACTGGTTCAACATGCAGAGCAGCGGCGGCGCCGTGGCCTACGTGCATCAGCCGGGCACCTACCCCACGCATGGCAACCGTATTGAGGCTAGCAACGGCGAGGAGACTATTGTGGACATCCGGTAACCGGACTGCTCTGTGCCTGCAAAATACGCTCGCACGAGCTAGATGCATATAAGGAGAAAAGAACATTGTACTATCCGACTAACCCTCGATAAGTCGCAGCTGAATCCCAACCCTGATCCCCGATGAGTCACAGCTGAATCCTAACCCTGATCCCCAATAAGTCACAGATAAATCCCAACCCTGATCCCCAATAAGTTACAGATGAATCCCAACCCTGATCCCCAATAAGTTACAGTTAAATCCCAACCCTGATCCCCGATAATTCACAGATGAATCCCAACCCTGATCCCCAATAAGTCACAGACAAATCCCAACCCTGATCCCCAATAAGTCACAGATAAATCCCAACCCTGATCCCCAATAAGTCACAGATAAATCCCAACCCTGATCCCCAATAAGTCACAGATAAATCCCAACCCTGATCCCCAATAAGTCACAGATAAATCCCAACCCTGATCCCCGATGAGTCACAGCTGAATCCTAACCCTGATCCCCAATAAGTCACAGATAAATCCCAACCCTGATCCCCGATGAGTCACAGCTGAATCCCAACCCTGATCCCCAATAAGTCACAGATAAATCCCAACCCTGATCCCCGATAATTCACAGATGAATCCCAACCCTGATCCCCAATAAGTTACAGATGAATCCCAACCCTGATCCCCAATAAGTTACAGATAAATCCCAACCCTGATCCCCGATAATTCACAGATGAATCCCAACCCTGATCCCCAATAAGTCACAGACAAATCCCAACCCTGATCCCCAATAAGTCACAGATAAATCCCAACCCTGATCCCCAATAAGTCACAGATAAATCCCAACCCTGATCCCCAATAAGTCACAGATAAATCCCAACCCTGATCCCCAATAAGTCACAGATAAATCCCAACCCTGATCCCCGATGAGTCACAGCTGAATCCTAACCCTGATCCCCAATAAGTCACAGATAAATCCCAACCCTGATCCCCGATGAGTCACAGCTGAATCCCAACCCTGATCCCCAATAAGTCACAGATAAATCCCAACCCTGATCCCCGATAATTCACAGATGAATCCCAACCCTGATCCCCAATAAGTCACAGACAAATCCCAACCCTGATCCCCAATAAGTCACAGATGAATCCCAACCCTGATCCCCAATAAGTCACAGATAAATCCCAACCCTGATCCCCGATGAGTCACTGCTGAATCCCAACCCTGATCCCCAATAAGTCACAGATAAATCCCAACCCTGATCCCCAATGAGTCACAGCTGAATCCCAACCCTGATCCCCAAAACGTCACAGCTGAATCCCAACCCTGATCCCCGATAAGTCGCAGCTGAATCCCAACCCTGATCCCCAATAAGTCACAGATAAATCCCAACCCTGATCCCCGATAATTCACAGATGAATCCCAATCCTGATCCCTGATAAGTCACAGCTGAATCCCAACCCTGATCCCCAATAAGTCACTGCTGAATCCCAACCCTGATCCCCAACAAGTCACAGCTGAATCCCAACCCTGATCCCCAATAAGTCACTGCTGAATCCCAATCCTGATCCCTGATAAGTCACAGCTGAATCCCAACCCTGATCCCCAATAAGTCACAGCTGAATCCCAACCCTGATCCCCAATAAGTCACAGCTGAATCCCAACCCTGATCCCCAATAAGTCACTGCTGAATCCCAACCCTGATCCCCAATAAGTCACAGCTGAATCCCAACCCTGATCCCCAATAAGTCACTGCTGAATCCCAACCCTGATCCCTGATAAGTCACAGCTGAATCCCAACCCTGATCCCCAATAAGTCACTGCTGAATCCCAACCCTGATCCCTGATAAGTCACAGCTGAATCCCAACCCTGATTCCCAATAAGTCACAGCTGAATCCCAATCCTGATCCCCAAAACGTCACAGCTGAATCCCAACCCTGATCCCCAACAAGTCACAGCTGAATCCCAATCCTGATCCCCGATAAGTCACAGCTGAATCCCAACTCTGATCGCCGATAAGTCACAGCTGAATCCCAACCCTGATCCCCGATAAGTCCCAGCTTTATCATTATTAAGAAAAACCTCGGACTCCGCAGTCAGCAATAGTGGCACAATAATCTGCAGGTACCAGGCATTCAACGCCAAGAACACCCAGCGCGCGCCATGCCTGGGAGAAGGCAGTCAGGAGCAGCTGCAGTACCTGGTGATTGAGAATCGGCAACTTGTACCGGCAACGTTTAAGGTGGGCCGTGTTTTATGATGCTGTCATCTGCACTTCCAATCCAGTAAATCTTCCCAGCGGAGGCCTCTCTAGACCACTCTTTTAATAAGGAAGTGAATATGAAAGACAATATCCGTAACACGACAAGAAGATAAATGCTTGCGCTGTGTACCGAGTGGCTTCCCTGTCTCACTAGGCTCGCGTTCGATGACAAGTGGTAGAAATAAATGCGCACATTAGTGCCGTTTTAAGCAACTTAAGGGATGGGGAGTCCGTTCGACTCCCAAGTCAACGATGGGACGTGGAACGATGCCTCCAAAAATATTTTGCGTGCAGCCCTCCAGAATGTACTTTCGGCTGATTATTGTATCTTTGTACTCTTTGACAGGCGCACCTGTCGGACTGTCACGTCGCCGTGTCGCAAACGGTGCTGTTGGACCGTTGCGGCTTCATCGATCCCAGCTTGCCAGTGAGAGCCGACCTCGCCGACAAGCCGAGGCGAGGCAACCTCAGCAACCTGCTGCCAGCCACGGCTTCATCAACCGGTCAGAGCCTGTCGCCGTCCCAGTTGATTGACGCCGTGTACAGCCAGGCATTCGGCAGCAACTCGTCCGGCAGGGCCAACATGCCGGACATGATTCGCCGACTGCTGGAGAACGAATCCTGTCTCCGGCTGGCCCGAGTGGCCGCGGCCGCCGATCCTAGAATTGGCCAGTGCCTGGACTTCTGCCGGGGCGGCATGTACACCACCGGCTTCATGGCCGCAGCCTGGCCGGTGTCTGTTGACAACTTCCTGCAGCCCCTGGTGAAGCGTTGGCTCGAGTCGAACGCCTACTTTCTGAACGGCTCCTCCAAGACCAACGCGTCGGTGAACGAGGCGTTCATCCGCTCAGTCAGCTGGAACCTGCTGCGCACCTACAAGTCGTTCACGTCGCTCGACTTGGCGGCAAAAAATTTTTTAGCCATGCGATTTCGTCCGGCTGACGCCCAGGGCCTCGGCACCCTGACCGAGGAGAGCTGGGCCTACGAGCTGCAGGACTTGGCCTCGGATATTGGCGGCATCCTCGGCCTGTACATGGGCGTCAGCATCCTCACCCTGTTCGAGCTATTCGAACTGCTGGCTCGCATTGGCTTCATTGGCTATTGCAACAGGCGGGCTGAAGCTGCTATGGCTGCTCACTTCGCTCTGAGGCCGCAAATCTGACTGCAATTCTGATTTAACTAACGGATTAAAGCAATGAAGGATTATTTCTGTGAGGAGTTTTTGAGAATCTTTGAACATTGATAAGGTTTATGTCATTGTTTAGTAATGGTTTTATATAGTTAAAAGTACATTGCTTACGTAAAAATTTTCTTTCTTCATTTTATGCTATGCGTCTAAGCTAAGAAAAAACTTTGACGAAAGCAAATTAAAAAGTAAATAAAAGCAAACGGTACCAAAAAAATTTACTAAAATCATTGATTGAATAAAAGTATTGAAAAAAATAAACAGAATAATATTACGATAGATATTACTAGATTAGATACTAATTTATATTCACGAGCAATTGCTAAAAGCCCTGTCTTGTTATGTACGAACGTATCAGCTCCATCTTTATTTAAATTAAAGAATGCACCTCACTTTTTATTTCTATTCTATTGTCTATTTGTTTTTCTAAGTCGCCATTTTGCTGTGATTGGTAAGTAGAATTATCTATCTAAAGAGATTTATGTCTATCTTTTGCATTGATGACAATGTGTCCAAACCAAATGCAAGCTTTGGCTATTCAATTCGACGCCTCTAATTTTGCCCAACCAAATCTGCAAGCAAGTCAGCTTCTATAAGTCACATCGTGTCAGGGCTAAAGTATTCACTAGCATCACGTGATCCGAGCATTTCCACCCTGCTGTTTCGCGTTACAAAAGTGAGTAGAATGAGTTTTCTTTCGCTTGATGAACCTATTTTTATAGAGAGGTAAGATATATTTATACCTTTTGTTCAAATTCTTACTGTGAAGCTGACCTCAACTAAAGCATCTTTCTGTACCCCGCTTTTGTCTGTGTTCTTTCTCTTTGTTGCTTGAGTACTGTAGATTACTAAACAGCTTATACTCATATAACTTTATAAAGTGCTATAGTACTCTATACTGTAGTAATCTATACTGCATAGACTGTCCAGGCACTCTGCAAACTGCACTAGCAATCCCTATAATACCCTGGAATGTTGAGCAAACTGCCGCTTCTGAACACTCATTTGATATTGTTTTTGATGATATTGCAGCAATTCTGTGTGTCAATCTCTTTGAATCTATTTGAGTCTTAAATCATTTGACTTAATTGACGCTTTCTCAGCTAAGCTCTATTTACACCACTACTAGTAGTATTGTTAGCTAATTATTTTTTTATAGAAATTCAGCAACACAAAATTATTCTTTAATTATCTTATATATTTTTGTGCGCAGCACCGAATAACCCTAATTTTAAAATTCACTTAGCACTTTATTTGTGCTAGTGTATAAATCAAAAGAACTCTTGCTATCTATTTCTTATAAGAAATCGCTTTTGGTATGTTCTATTGTACATGATTCTAAATCATGTCTAGATCCATCAGTTTCTTCTCATAAACTCATAGCATGAGATCAATACTTACCGGATGCTTTATTTTTTTCAAACATGCAATTTAAATTTAATTATAAATTTTTTTGTGTTCTTTAAACTACTTATAGTAAGTATTATATACAAAGCATATGCATGCGAGCTAACTTAAGATTGAGCTTCAACCATTGAGTCTTAAATTATGGTTTCAAATAATAATTTTTACCAATGGCTACCTCTATTGACTCTTCCATTAAAAATTGCTTTTTTTCGATTCATTGAGTGAACCTAACCCTAACCTTAACCCTAACCCTAACCCTAACCCTAACCCTAACTACACGACAATCGGCCAATCGGGGTACCAATTGCCTGTTTGTTTGAAATCTTCAAAAAGTATTCAAAAAGGATTCAGTTAATATCTAAGCATAGCGCTGGACTCTTTGAAGTTATTTTCACTCACGTTACATCCATATTTTAGCCAGCTGTTTAGCTAAAAGCAACTGTTGAAGCTACATTACCTTGTTTGGTAGTTATTCAAGCGGAGCAAACATACTGTTCCGCCCTACAAAAAATGTTGCCTTCTCTTTAATTTAGTTGCTAATTCACTCGAATACGAGTGCGCGAATTGCGCTTTAATTTTAGTCTTTTAATCCGATACGAATACAAAGTGAGCCCCGCAATTTGTTGAAATGGCGGCTCGTTAAGCAAATTTGCAACACGGTAACCGAACACTGTCAGCGGACCTGCTGTCGCAATGAGAAGCGAAATTTTGCTTGCGAATTGTCAGTTGTTAATTGTGTCACACGCAACAGAACTACCACAGCAGAAGAGTGGAAACAGCTCTGCGTCACTAAGCAACAGTTCGGGGAACTGGGACAACTTTCAAATCGTTCGTCAGTCAAATCAGAAATTTGTAAGTTCTCCAGCTAGCCGTAGCGCATCCGGCTGCCACTAGCAAAGCCGTCCTTGCCCTGCTCCTCGCTGTGATATCCGGGATGCTGGAAAGACAGCGACGAGGCGAGCAGGAAGCCTCTGTAGGGTCTTTCAAAGCGCCGATGGCGAATCAGGCGCGAGCAGATGGCGGCCAGGCGGGTGCTCGACTTCAGGCCGGCAGACGAGCACAGGGCCCCGGTGGCGGCGTCATCCGAATATTCGTCTGACTCGGCGACGGCTGCTGTACAAACGGTAATGACGGTGCATAGCAACAGCATAGCAACCAGAGTGGATTGCATCCTTATTTGAGGTCGACTCCCAAAGGCAGCTATGTAGCTCGAGGGTGAGGTGCGCTGGGGGGGCAGCACAAAATAACTAACTGACAGGATGCGTGGCGCACCTCCCAGCCGAGTTCTGTGAGCTCTGTTTTGTACCGAAATCCCATGGCTATAGATGGAAACCGGGAGGGGGCGGATCCGGGGACTGGGCCGTTCGCCGGTTGGTTCTCCACCCCCCGCGGGCAGGGGGGCTGCGCCACTCGGACGAATCTGCAGAAAGCCAACAACAACAACAAATACTCTTCCAGCTGAAACCTTTGGGAGTTGCGATTTATGAGCAATTTTTGATGTCTTCTTCTATCAGATTTTGAAACCCTATAGTGACTGATCCAATTACTGAATTGAACTGTTTTCAAGATTTAATTAGTCAAAACTAAGCGCCAATTAATTTCGCTAAGCACTAAAAAGCACGTACAACCTATTGCACTTGCTTAAACTCATAAAAAATGTTTACCAACATTTAGGTTGGCAACTTTTGCCTGAAAGTAAATGTCATTTTCCATCTCAATGATACACTTTTGGATAGTTTCTTTTATTTAAAAATTAATAAGCAAGTTTATTTTGAAATATTTTTTCGAGTATACTATAAAATATCGTGAAAGGCCCGTCTTGATAAAGAGCTAGTAAATGTCAGTAGCAATCGAAAATCAGCAAGGAGCAAGACAACATGTTACAGAAAAGCTCTCCAAAAGCGATAGCTTTGTATTATCGCCATTAAAAAAACGTTAAATCTGCGGAAGGGCTGCAGTCACCTTGACGCTTGAAGCGACATTGTCCAACAACCAGCGACGGGGCATTGCGCTGACACATACACACACGGTGCACAGCAGAAATCCAGAATAACGCACTCGCATAGGGTGTACAGGCATGTACACTCTCTCTGCCTTGGAAAGCTTGCCCTTGTGAGTATAAATTGCACAACTGGCCCATAGCCCAACCAATTCGTGCACAAGACCCCAAATTAATGTGACCTGCACACGAAACCGCGCTAGGGAAAATAGCCAACCTACAACGCGGGGTCGAACCTGGACACAAGGCAGACGCGCTAGACCGCCGAGCCACTCGCCCCCCCTTATTAACTGCCATAGACAATGTTAAAATGGTGAGTTAAGTAGAGCTACGGGGTTTATTACCAGACAAATTAAGCGAAAAGTTGAGCGGAACAGTCTGAAATTACCATAGACGAAACATGTTAAATGAAGTTGTGGTCTTATAAGCTGGAACTCTGCAGCAGAGGATACATGTTCCTATTTCTTCTGTTTGCCCTAACCTCTACTCGTGCCACTCATACAAATGATAAATTGTTCGAATTTGCCGATTGAAAACATTGACGGCTTGAATGTAAATGAGGTCAACTTTCTCAGCGACTTGAGTATGGGTGGACGTGAATGACGAAGAGTTGATGGAGTTCATCCGATTCATTGAATGCGGTAACGATGATGCTCTGCCACCACTGCCAAGCAAAGAAGAGGCTTGCCCCGAGGATCCCATGCGGAGCAAACCATGCGATTCGGCCGATGTGAGTGAAACGTCTAAAGACATTTCTTCGGCTTTCATCTGCAAATGGTTATATCCAAATATAACCGTTGGGAATATCCAAAGATGGGGGCGTCTTGACCATAGACTATTCGCAGATAAGCAATCTGTTGTATTCCCGTCTCGATGCCCGAAAGGCACGCAAAAAATTACTTAGTTCACAATTTCTGTCGACGCAATCGTTTGTGGCCCAAACGAAACTAGACACAATAAACTAGCAAGATAAATTGCTAATTGTTATTATGCTTTACCATACTAACAACGCTTCAGTCAAAGATTGATTGTTTAACGCCGATTGTTTAACGATGTCTCAGCGAATCAGAAGCGTTCTATAGTCGAGTATGCTGAACGATAGTGACAATAAGTCTATGCATACGGTACTATCGTTAAACAATAAGCAAAGATCATTTTGCTTTTTGTTTACCTCTAGTACCGTATGTATAATCTCTCATTGCCCCACAGGTTACAGGATACATGTAATGAGCCGGTAGGTGCGAGCCATAGGCGATTCGTTATCACGCACTGCGACCGCTGCATTCTTGCAATTGTATAGTGACTTCCAAAAACAATACATTGTCACGCAAATAACCTACAAACAAAGAACGTGAAATCGCTTGACAATGCGTTAGTTTTCAAATACACATCAGCAATATTCAGCCAATGCAACGGTCATTGCGCGCACTGCGTTGTAGTCACGCAGCAGTTAAACATACCTAGACATGCTTTTTTAAATCGATAACATCGCGGCACTGTTTAGTGTAGTTGCGTGCTATAAAACAAGCAGACTTTTATGCTGCGTTTTAAAGATCACGTGTAGGCTTTATTATTTGCAGTTCCATATTTATTTGCAGTTCCATATTTATTTGCAGTTCCATATTTATTTGCAGTTCCATATTTATTTGCAGTTCCATATTTATTTGCAGTTCCATATTTATTTGCAGTTCCATATTTATTTGCAGTTCCATATTTATTTGCAGTTCCATATTTATTTGCAGTTCCATATTTATTTGCAGTTCCATATTTATTTGCAGTTCCATATTTATTTGCAGTTCCATATTTATTTGCACTGAGGTGCAAATAAACGCCGCGCCTCCTATGGTTGGAACGGAGGAGCCGCGCTTAACTGCTGCGGCGGCCAAAAGCGGCAGAACCAAGCGCGGGCAGCGGAGCGCGCACCGGCGGCTCGAACGTCGGCGGGAGCGCAACTGGCGAGGTCGGCAACGTGGCGCCGCCCGCCGAGCTGCCGCCTTGGCCCAACTGGATCCTCCGGGTGGCGCCGGGGACCATGAGGCTCAATGTCATCGAGCCCCAGCCGTACCACAGGGCACGCTTCGGGTCGGGACGCTGAACTGCCGCACCCTTAAGGCCGACTGGCGAAAAGGGCTGCTGGCGAAGCTAGCGCTCGACCTCAGCTGTGATGTCATCGCGCTGCAGGAGGTGTCCATCAAGGCCGACCCTGGGCTTCACTGTGAAGACCTAGGCGCCGGTTGGACTCTCTGGTTCAGCTCAGCGGATGAGCGAGGCCGTGGAGGAGTTGGAGCGCTGATCGCACCGAGGCTGCAGCAGAGCTGTCGCTGTGTCTCCTTGTCTGGTCGGCTGCTTCGGATCGACGTCCGGCTTCGCGGCCGGAACGCTCGCCTGTTCTGCGCGTACGCGCCCCCTGCCACCCGTCCCGATGAGGCTCAGGCCTTCTTCGAGCAGCTCTCGGAGCAGGTGGAGGAGATGACGCAACGTGACACAGTGGTCATCCTCGGAGACCTGAACGCAGTTCCGCGTAGGTCCGAGCGGTCACTGTTCGTGACACCGCGTGAGAACGGCAACACCGGAGCGCTGGAGGACTTCCTGGAGAGACAGGACATGGTGTCGGTCAACACCAGGTTCCGCAAGCCGCCGGCTCAGCTCGCGACTTTCGAGGGCTGCAAGCGGAGGCGGCGGAACGCGCGCGGACGAAACGCTACTCGGAGGCTGGCACAGCTCGACCACGTGCTGTTGCGCTACCGGGAGCGGCGCCGCGCCATCAACTGCCGCACCATTACGCCGCTGGCTCTGCGGTCCGATCATCGGCTCCTCGTCTGCGACCTGTCCGTTCGAGACCCGCTGTACCGCCCGCCGAAGCGGCCGCCGCGGCGCTACTACCGCGCGCTCAGAGACGCCGAAACGCGTCGTCGCTTTGCCGGCGCCTTCGTGGCTGCGCTAGGCGACAAGCGTGGAGGTGCCGAGTACGCGGATGTCGGCGCTGCAGTTCGAGCCGCCGCGGAGCAAGCGATCCCGCTGATGCGACCGGCCCAACGCGGGCAGCCGGTCTGGCATGACGACCCCGCGATCAACGCAGCGAGGGAAGACCTGGAGAGGCTTCGTCTGAGTGGGCGACCAACTCGTGAGGCGGAGGAGGCCTTGGCGTCCGTCTACCTGCAGCGGCAACAGGCCGCTGTTGACGACGTTATTCAGGCTGTCTCTGCCGCCGGTCCCGACGCCAGAGGGCGCGTGGCCTGGTCCGCCATCAACACTCTGACGGGGCGAAAGCGGCGCTTACAGCTCAACCTGGCAGGCGACACTGCGGATGAGCGCAGAAATGAGCTGCGCGAGTTCTTCGCCGCCATCGTGAACGCGCCGCCACCCCCGCTGCCCGACAGTCTGACGCTGCCGCCGGAGACGCCGTTGCCGACGGAGGAGAGTTTCAGCGTTGCACCAATCAGCCCAGACGACGTTGTGAGGTTCGCTCGGAAGTCGCCGGGCGGCAAAGCGCTGGGTCCGGACGAGGTGCCCATCGAAGCATTGCGCATCAACTGCGTGGCCGCTGAGGTCGCCAGAGTGATGAACCGCGTGCTTTCCGGTGAGGGTGCGCCCAACGAATGGACTACAGCCCACATCGTCGCAATTCCGAAGAAGCCCGGCACCACCAAGCTTGAGGAGCATCGAGGCATCTGCCTTCAGTCCTGCGCTGCGAAGCTGTTTAACCGGATACTGTTATCGCGGTTGCAGCCCGTGCTCGATCCCTATCTGCGACCGGAGCAGAACGGGTTTCGGCCCCATCGCGGCACAGTGACGCAGATCCTAGCTCTTCGGCGAGTCATCGAGGAGGCGCGGACACGCCAGTCGATCCTGATTGTTATCTTTGTTGATTTCAAGAAGGCCTTCGACTCGGTCGTCAGGGCCGCGCTCCCCAAGGTGCTTCGGGCGTACAACGTGCCAGAGCAGCTGATCGCCGCGGTCATGGCGATGTACCGCGAGACGACTGCTGCAGTTTCGACACCGGACGGCCTGTCGGACTTCTTCGAGACATCCTCCGGGGTGCTCCAGGGAGATACGCTGGCGCCGTTCCTGTTTATTCTGGTGCTTGATTGGGTGCTACGGACTGCTCTGCCTACCAACGACGACGGCTTTCTGCTGCGGCGACGCGTGGGTCGACGTCAACCGGAGAGGCGGCTCAGCGTGCTTGGCTACGCCGACGATCTCGCCCTGCTGTCCTCGACCGTCGAGGGCGCCCAACGGCAGCTGGACAGGCTGGTTGCCGTTGCAGCGAGTGTCGGCCTGGTGGTCAACGCGCAGAAGACCGTCGTGCTCTGCGTGCCGAGCAACATCGAGGCTGCAATATCCTGCCGAGGCGCTGACGGCCAGGCGAAAGAACTTCCGCGCTGTCAGCAGTTCGTCTACCTCGGCGGTCTGGTCCCTGACGTCCGCGAAGACCTGCGGCGTCGCCGAGGACTTGCATGGGCTGCCTTCCGTTCGATAAGGTCAGTCCTGCAGTCCGAGGCCCTGCCAGATCGCCAGAGGGCGGCGCTGTTTCGGGCGGTGATCGAGACCGTCCTGCTGTACAACGCCGAGACCTGGACGCTGACAGACTCGCTCGAGCAACAAGTCGACGCGGCGCACGCTGGCCTGCTGCGCGCCGCCTTCAAGATCAGCTACGAGCGGGTTTCCAACGCGGCACTCTATCGCCGCGCCGGCCTGGACCGTCCAAGTCAACTTTTGCGCCGACGGCGACTCCAGCTGGCAGGCCACGTCATCCGCGCCGAGTCGTACTGCCCCGAGCCGGTGCAGGAGGTGCTGCTGCTTACGCTGCAGGCGCCCTACCGGCGAGGACAAGCGCGAACTCGGCGTTTCGTCGATTGCCTGCTGGCTGACGCCGGCGCCCCCGATTCTGCCGGCGGCGCGGCCTTTGTTCGCGGCCAGGCCCTGAGGCGCGCCCTGTGACGCTGCTTTCAACATCTTGGCAGCGTACTTTGTTGTTGTTGTTGTTGTTGTAGGCTGATATCTTTTCCATCACATTCCAGTAATGAGTCTTTTTTAGGATATTTTAGACACACGAATAATCAAGAGCAGGCGATGAAAAGTAAAGCAAAAAAACTACACAGGGGTTCGAAAGGGCGTAGTAACGAGCTGATTTTAGCAAACAAAAAGTAGAAACACAGAATAAAGCATAGACATTTATGCCGGCCTTGAAGAATGAATTTCCGTGCATCTCAGAGCAAAACAATAGTTAAAGAGTTGAGTTTAAATAGCTAAACTAAATAAATAGTTCATATAGGAATAGAGAGTAGAAGCAGATAGAGATGAAGAAGAGAAGCAGATAGGGATATAGAGTAGAAGCAGATAGAGATGGAGAGGAGAAACAGGTAGAATAGAAAGTAAAAGCAGATAGATATAAAGAAGAAAAACAGGTAGGAAATAGGAATAGAGAGTAGAAGCAGATAGAGATAGAAAGCGGATACAGATAGAGATGAAAAATAGAAAGTAGACATTAAAAAGAAAGGAATAAAATCAGACAATTGAGGAAATCATGCATTCTTCTTGGTCCCCTAGGAGTTCGAAAACATGGCTATGAAAGGAAATAAAATTTTCTCCTCGCCGAATAATTAGCCGCTAATGTCCGCAATTAAAGCTCAGCCTTACTTTGTGCTCCGAGTAAACACAGCTGGGACCGAAAATCACCAGGACAAGCGGCTTTCTAATACAGAAAATCACCATTACTTTCTTATTTATCGCAAAGAAAACTCGGAAATTTATTTTTCGCAAAATTTGGCGTCATCAAAGCCGGCCCACTCTCCTTAATTGGCCAGCAAGCGCCACCTGAAGCCAGGTTGAGTGCGGATCCCGAGATGCACTCAGCATTTTTCAAATATTTATTCCACAAAGCAACGCAGGTGTTGAATAAACAGCTCAATTGTGCGCTAGATGGACCCTTAATTGTCAGATCAAAGACACCTGGCACAGCTCTGCTGCAGCAGATTTTGCTGCTAACAAGGTTTTATTGGATAATAACTGTTTGCTGAAAGCAAATACTTGTTTTCATTCGCTGGAACAGCTATATTAGAGGGCCCACAATCTTCTACTAAAATGTAGGCGATAAGAAATAAGGAATAATTGGAAATTTGGAATAATTCCCATCTAACAACCCTGGCACTCAAATTGATCCAACATCCTGGCTCCCATCGGACTCACATCTCGTCGTGTTCTCCTCTCAATCCCACTCACTTTTCACGATTTAACACCTATTGTATTGTCCATCTGTTAAAACTCGGGATTTTTGCTCCCTTTTATTAACTTTACTTAAGAGCAGTTTACACAACCGAAAGCCTAGTGGGATCATGTTTTTATCTATGGAACTCATCATGGAAGTGCATCAGTCAAACAAAGATAAATTACACCAAGCAGTGAAATTTCCTCCTTATTAAATTTTAAAGCCAATGTTAACCAACTTTTTTTACTTTACTCATCTAAAAAAAATAAGTTAAATGGTACTTCTAGTGCTGATAAAAATTATAGAAAGCACGCAGGTCTATTCATTGCAGACACTTTTACTTTACGCATATATTGCTAACGATAGACCATAAGTCCTACTTATGGACCAGTAGTATAAAGAGTCGAATTCCACTTTAATTACAGTAAATACGTAAATAAAAGATTAGATAGATAGATAGATAGATAGATAGATAGATAGATAGATAGATAGATAGATAGATAGATAGATAGATAGATAGATAGATAGATAGATAGATAGATAGATAGATAGATAGATAGATAGATAGATAGATAGATAGATAGATAGATAGATAGATAGATAGATAGATAGATAGATAGATAGATAGATAGATAGATAGATAGATAGATAGATAGATAGATAGATAGATAGATAGATAGATAGATAGATAGATAGATAGATAGATAGATAGATAGATAGATAGATAGATAGATAGATAGATAGATAGATAGATAGATAGATAGATAGATAGATAGATAGATAGATAGATAGATAGATAGATAGATAGATAGATAGATAGATAGATAGATAGATAGATAGATAGATAGATAGATAGATAGATAGATAGATAGATAGATAGATAGATAGATAGATAGATAGATAGATAGATAGATAGATAGATAGATAGATAGATAGATAGATAGATAGATAGATAGATAGATAGATAGATAGATAGATAGATAGATAGATAGATAGATAGATAGATAGATAGATAGATAGATAGATAGATAGATAGATAGATAGATAGATAGAATAGATAGATAGATAGATAGATAGATAGATAGATAGATAGATAGATAGATAGATAGATAGATAGATAGATAGATAGATAGATAGATAGATAGATAGATAGATAGATAGATAGATAGATAGATAGATAGATAGATAGATAGATAGATAGATAGATAGATAGATAGATAGATAGATAGATAGATAGATAGATAGATAGATAGATAGATAGATAGATAGATAGATAGATAGATAGATAGATAGATAGATAGATAGATAGATAGATAGATAGATAGATAGATAGATAGATAGATAGATAGATAGATAGATAGATAGATAGATAGATAGATAGATAGATAGATAGATAGATAGATAGATAGATAGATAGATAGATAGATAGATAGATAGATAGATAGATAGATAGATAGATAGATAGATAGATAGATAGATAGATAGATAGATAGATAGATAGATAGATAGATAGATAGATAGATAGATAGATAGATAGATAGATAGATAGATAGATAGATAGATAGATAGATAGATAGATAGATAGATAGATAGATAGATAGATAGATAGATAGATAGATAGATAGATAGATAGATAGATAGATAGATAGATAGATAGATAGATAGATAGATAGATAGATAGATAGATAGATAGATAGATAGATAGATAGATAGATAGATAGATAGATAGATAGATAGATAGATAGATAGATAGATAGATAGATAGATAGATAGATAGATAGATAGATAGATAGATAGATAGATAGATAGATAGATAGATAGATAGATAGATAGATAGATAGATAGATAGATAGATAGATAGATAGATAGATAGATAGATAGATAGATAGATAGATAGATAGATAGATAGATAGATAGATAGATAGATAGATAGATAGATAGATAGATAGATAGATAGATAGATAGATAGATAGATAGATAGATAGATAGATAGATAGATAGATAGATAGATAGATAGATAGATAGATAGATAGATAGATAGATAGATAGATAGATAGATAGATAGATAGATAGATAGATAGATAGATAGATAGATAGATAGATAGATAGATAGATAAGTCGATTTTTATCGCCTGCAGTGCCCAAATCCGCACTAGTAGATGCGCCTCAGAAGCGACTCCCATAAAGAGGCAGAAAAAATCCAGAAAAAAGTCGCTATCGGAAATCCCTAATGCTTCAATATATTCTCTATAGTGTTTCGAGGCTGTAAATCACTGCTCCACTACTTTCTCTCGAGCCAAAAGCTCCAAGTGGACGGTTGCTGGCTGCCAAAAGCAAGAATAGAATAATTATTCCCAAGATTTGCATCGCATAAATCCTCAAGCATAGCCAACTAAACTGGTCCAACCAACTAGGCTTAGAGTTTGCCCAGCATGCTTGAGTCACCATCATCAAAATCTTATTTCTCAGGATTTGTTTAGGCCAAAAATTATTGTTATAATTGCTCGCGAGTTTCTTTGCCAAGCGTGCAGGACCGAGGGGAAATATTTGCTTAAAAAAGCACTGCAACTGTTTGCTTTCTGGGATTATTAATTGAAAAGCGATGTTCTTTGGCGGCTTTTTTTCGTAGAAATGAAGATGACAACCAAAATTTGGCTGCAAAAATGCTAACACGAGTTTAGTCTTTGTTGGCTTCTCGTGTTTTGGCTGCTTAGGAGCAGCCTCTGATTCACTAATTGATTCGTTCAAAGCAGCAAGTTCAGTAAAACAAGGCTTTCATTTTTGGCTGCATTATTCGATAATTTACGGTTATAATCACGAGTGAATGATCAAACGGGGTCATCCATAAAAAATGTTTTTACAGCTTAACTGCCATTGAAGAAAATCGCGAGAGCCAGCATTTGCATGAAGTTTTGCATTTTTCTGCGCAAAAATAAAAGTACAAAGGAAAAACAATTCAAGCTGACACCATTTTGAATGGTAGAAATTTTTTAAATAATGATTTTTTTAGCTGAACGGATAACTTCGACCTGAGGCATTAGGGATTAGCGACAGTTTGGGAATACTTTGAAAATTGAGCCTGGAAGAGATCGATGATATATTAGAGGCGAGGGTCCTCTCCCCCTTGTAGCTTGGCTGGGTCTTAGAAAACATGAGGTTGTCGATTATTTTACTGTCAGACAGACTTTCTGTCAATAAGCAATAGAAGAGGCACGAAAGGCAATCATGGAAAACACTAAACTGTGAATGTTTTCTGACTGTCCCGGAATGTCTCTACAGTCTTCAGACCCTCGCCCCCCCCCCCCCAGCTTCTCCCTGACGAATTCCGATGGTCAAGCAATAATTTGAATTTAGTTGAACTTGGACGATAGGATTTTTCTTGACGAGAGTGGTTCAACTATTGACCCTTTATAGGGGTTTCAGATAATTTAGCAGAAATAATTGAGGACTAAAGTGGCCCCTTTTTTACCCAAATACTCTAAAACTGACTACTGAACTACCGTACCTACATGCATTTACTGCCAAGATATCGCACTTCCTGAGGTTCTCAGCACCTGAGGATGGAAGCTGCGACCAGCTCAATACTGAGCTTTGGTCCCACAAATGATAGATAGAATTAACAGGATATTTTGGTATGTTGAATTGTGAATCTTGTCTTTAAGATCTCGTCCTCCCATGGTAACTCATCGCATAAAAAAGTCGAAATTTCTTTTCAGTTTGCCCAAGCCTGCTCACCGCGGCCTCTCAGTAGCATCGTGAATTCTCCCATTCCTTAATCTTGTATTCCCCTTATTTCTTTTGCAGCAAAGCCTCCGCGCTGCGCTTCTTTTTTAACCTCATTTTCCTGTGCGCTACTGGGGCCGCTTCGCCCACCCAGTCGTCTCTCCTGTGGGCGACCGCCATTGGTTTTTGGCTGGAACAGGAGGAAACCCAGAGAAAATAAGGATAGACTCGCAACTGGCCTCAGACCACTGCGAAACTGCGTCAGAAGACAGAACACGCTAAGAGAGATTCAGACAGTAAGTTGGGCAGCTTAGAGCAGAAGCAAATTTCACAAATAGTCGGCCAGAATGTCTGATCCTCCCGGCGCGATTGAGTGCGCTCTGACGGTGCCTTTGATGTTGGCCGTCATTTTGCTCACTCTGGTCGGCAACGCCCTGGTGATTCTGGCCGTTTTCACTTCCCGGGCGCTGCGTCAGGCGCAGAACTTCCTCATCGTGAGCCTGGCTTGCGCTGACATGGCCGTGGGATTAGTGGTCCAGCCGCTGCAGGTGAAGACGTTCATCACAGACGACATCTGGCTGCTGCCGAGGCTCGTGTGCACCGTGTTCACCATGTCGGACATTTTCTTCTGCACGGCCAGCATCCTGAATCTGGCGGCCATCGCTGTGGACCGGTACTGCGCCATCAAGTACCCGATTCTGTACGCTAACAAGCGGACCACCGGCACGGTGCTGATGATGATCGGCGTGGCCTTCGGCCTGAGCGGCGCCATCAGCTTCGGCCCGCTGCTCAGCTGGACTGGCGGCGGACAGACCGGGAACAGCACTGAGCAGCTGTGCCAGTTGCCTAGCGACAGCGGCTACATTGTGTTCAGCGCGTTGGGCAGTTTCTACCTGCCCGCGGCCGTCATCGCCGGACTGTACATCAGCATCTACTTGGCGCTGCGTCGCCGACTGAGGCGTCGGGCGGCCGCCTCGGCTGTTAGCAAGTTCTCGCAGGTGACCGCCATGCCAACGCCTCCGCTGCGACGGGTGAGTTGGGCGGAAATAAAAATTAAAGTCATAAAAATTAGGTCAAATATTTGTCTTAAACTCGAGAAATTATGTTCTTTCGTGTTATGCATGCTCGAAGCTACCCTTGCCGGTTTCTCTCTAAGTCAGCTTAGACAACCATTTGCGTCATCGGGCTCTTTTACGTCTCAATCGTCTTAATCATGACGTCTCAAAGTGACGCTTGGCACAACGTTTTTCCCAAATCGGAGTGCAGATTCTGGATAGCCTTGAAAGATTTCAACCAACATAAAACGTTCAACATGCAATGAATAACTAAAATTACCATCCTAAGATAGAGTACCAGAAATTATTTCATAAAAGTACAACGAAAACATTGGTTAATAAGTCTCTGTACACAGAGTTGCTTTCCTATTCCTGCATTAGATAAGCATTTGTGGCCCAAGTGGGACAGTCCTTTGGAGGATTGTTCCATGCGGTCTGTGTCTCCCAAGCCCAGTATTATTCAGCCAGATAGTGCTATCCGCCAGAACAGACGGCTGTAGGTATAGCTGCTGCAGAAATGAGATATGAAAATAAATAAATAGCTAGATGATGAAGCCAACGCGCCAGTATATGAAACTCTCCTCAATCCACTTCTTCCTACTCCCTGGAGTTTCAGAAGAAAAGATGAAAATGGGAAGAAATTTCTATATATACTGGGCTCCAACCGCCTAAGCAAGAAGATCCCACAACTTGACACCTTCCCGTCAGTCCGGAATCTGCTATAGATATAATTATTTCTATTCCCTTCGTAATGTAGAAGAAGTAAAGCAAGGCAGATGTATGGGCACGAGGGGATAACTGCAACCAGGATGAGCGCCTGAGTGGATGAACCAACTTTGAAGCGCTGCTACTGAGTTCCGACATCCTCCAGTAAGTGAATGCAAACAGTATTACAGCCTGTTCCCTATGCTATATCCTCACTCACTTAGATCTCCTGCGCCCCCCCACCGAAATTGCAGACAAACTTACCCGTAATCCACTTTATCTTGCATCTTTAGTTGCTGGACTGACCTACCCTGATGGAGTCGAAATCATAAATTTCTTGTCTCAAATCAGCCAGTCAGTCCGTCAGTCACTCACTCACTCACCCTGTCAGTCAGTCAGTCAGTCAGTCACTCACTCACTCACTCACCCTGTCAGTCAATCAGTCAGTCAGTGAGTCAGTCAGTGAGTCAGTCAGTCAGTCAGTCAGTCAGTCAGTCAGTCAGTCAGTCAGTCAGTCAGTCAGTCAGTCAGTCAGTCAGTCACTCACTCACTCACTCACTAACTCACCCTGTCAGTCAGTCAGTCAGTCAGTCAGTCAGTCAGTCAGTCAGTCAGTCAGTCAGTCAGTCAGTCAGTCAGTCAGTCAGTCAGTCAGTCAGTCAGTCAGTCAGTCAGTCAGTCAGTCAACTCACTCACTCACTAACTCACCCTGTCAGTCAGTCAGTCAGTCAGCAGTCAGTCAGTCAGGTCAGTCAGTCAGTCAGTCAGTCAGTCAGTCAGTAGTCAGTTCATCACTCACTTCACTAACTCACCTGTCAGTCAGTCAGTCAGTCAGTCAGTCAGTCAGTCAGTCAGTCAGTCAGTCCTAGTCAGTCAGTCAGTCAGTCAGTCCAGTCAGTCAGTCAGTCAGTCAGTCAGTCAGTCAGTCACCACTCACCTCACTAAACTCACCCTGTCAGTCGTCAGTCAGTCAGTCAGTCAGCAGTCAGTCAGTCAGTCAGTCAGTCAGTGTCAGTCAGTCAGTCAGTCAGTCAGTCAGTCAGTCAGTCAGTCAGTCAGTCAGTCAGTCAGTCAGTCAGTGCAGTCAGTCAGTCAGCGTCAGTCAGTCACTCAATCACTCAGTCAGTCAGTCAGTCCGTCAGAGTCAGTCAGTCCAGTCAGTCAGTCAGTCAGTCAGTCAGTCAGGTCAGCAGTCAGTCAGTCAGTCAGTCAGTCAGTCAGTCAGTCAGTCAGTCAGTCAGTCAGTCAGTCAGTCAGTCAGTCAGTCAGTCAGTCAGTCACTCACTCACTCACTAACTCACCCTGTCAGTCAGTCAGTCAGTCAGTCAGTCAGTCAGTCAGTCAGTCAGTCAGGTCAGTCAGTCAGTCAGTCAGTCAGTCAGTCAGTCAGTCAGTCAGTCAGTCAGTCACTCACTCACTCACTAACTCACCCTGTCAGTCAGTCAGTCAGTCAGTCAGTCAGTCAGTCAGTCAGTCAGTCAGTCAGTCAGTCAGTCAGTCAGTCAGTCAGTCAGTCAGTCAGTCAGTCAGTCAGTCAGTCAGTCAGTCAGTCAGTCAGTCAGTCAGTCAGTCAGTCAGTCAGTCAGTCAGTCAGTCAGTCAGTCAGTCAGTCAGTCAGTCAGTCAGTCGCGCAGTTAACCTTAACGGCCCTATCAAACTAATCAAATTTGTGAAGTTGTCTTTCATCGTGGATTATTTGATGAGATAAAAGCCGAGATTTCCTTGCAGCGCTAAAGGCCTGCCGGTCCTTCTCACGCAGCAGGTTCCAGACTCCTTCATCCTCGTAACTCGCTATGGGGCCCAGAATCGCATTGGCTGAAGCGTAATTCAATCACAACGTTCAGTTAGATCCTACAGTGAGCTGGCAACAGAGATTTGAGTGTTATTAAACGAATTACAGGAGGGGAACTTTTCAGAGTTTGAAAGATTACCGAGAGTCTTCAGTGGATCAAACAGGCTGGGTAGTGCAACCTACAAGCCGTGGCATGCAAAGAGGTCTTACTCAAATTCAATCAGTGGGCGATTCCAAGCTGAGACCGCTGTCAGACTTGCAACTTTTAGTTAAGGGCCGTTAACCGCCAAAGCTCCAATGGAGTTTTTTGATCGCTCTATCATTATTCGTGCATCGTATTTGATTGCTCGCATCCATATCGGTAGGTAGAATAAATCCGTATTCGATTTCCCAAAGTCCGCAATCAATTTGTCATCGCCAAGTCCAGCCAGAAATTGGTAGGTGCTGCAATGATTAATTCGCCTACCCCCCACCCTGCCAACTCAAACCCCGCGCACAGTTAATCGGGGGTGCTAGGAGGATTAAAAAATCTGCGATTTCCGGCAGTCTATATTATTTATTTGCTTGCTCTGCCTTCCCACGCCGGATTATGGACTGGGAAAGCGCAGAAGATCATGGAAACAAAGCCATGGTATTAGTTCAGACTTGCTTTGATCGTTGCGTTTGTGCAGTCAATCTGAATTCAGCTGTGATTAATCTTTACAAGGACCTACTACGAGCGTAGAGTAGAAAGACGTTACACTCCAAATAATTGAAGGCTGATTTTTACACTGGCGAGATTCCTAGTGGTTCTTGAATCTCTCGTATGTCAGTCAGTCAGAAAAACAAAATTCCTGACACACACAAGATTCTACAGTCCTCCGTAAAGTCGCATGTACCGCTGCTTCTCAGTCCTGACGGTCTGGAGGGGCAGCAACAGAAATACTAGAACTGGGGCTCGAACTCGCGACCTTCGACCTTTCTGTGGGATTTAACAGATCTCTGCACAAACATGGTTGATAGGAACAGTTACACTCGTATCCCAAGCCCAACAGCCTCCAAGATCAGGTTACCTTTCAGGTTAGCGTATTAGATGGGTCCAAGGCTACTTGGCTCAATGCTCACTCGTTAATTGGTTTGGAAAAAAAGTTTTTTTTTTAGTTTCTTCTCTTTCTCGTAGTGTCACCGGCTGTCTTGAATCCGGTTCTATTTTTAAGCTCCCCTTTTTGTTACTATCCCGGTTCGCTCACCGGCTCATCCAGCTGCAACCCGCGCCGGGGCTTCCAATTACTCGTCCAAGTGGATTATAGCAAAAACTTGAGATCGACTTGACTCAACTATAGCAGTCCCGACGACACTTTCGCTTAGTCAAGTCGATAAGGTCAAGCCATTGATCTTCTGGCCAAGTCCAGTTTCTCCCAGTTAGGGATCTCTGTTCGTCCGTGACTAGGTAGAGTAGGTTAGCTTTACTCGTACTACGCCGAGAGAGAGAGAGAGAGGGGAGAGGGGGAATTACTTCAACTTGCGTGCTAGACAAAACCTACACGACAGTTCGGACTAAATCAGGAAATTGGCACCAAGACATTCTAATCATGCGGCATGTCGAGCTCGAAGCACAAGAGTAAGAAGACGGGGCTAACAAATTGAGAGCTGATGTTGGTTGGAATGATTTTGCAGTCATGCGATCGCGCAATAGCCAAATTTTAGTCGGGAAAATTCATCGCTGAATGTTTGATTTTATCTTCTTTGACAGCCGAAGACAAACCAGGAAGAAGATGGCGACGAGGAGGATGAAGAAGAGGACGATGATGACGATGAATCAAGCCAGCGGCTTCGTCCGCCAATGGAGACGGCGATTCGCGCCGAATCAGCATCCGAGGCCGCCGAGTCCGAAGCCGAACCGGATGGCGGGGCGCTGGCCATCATTAGCGACGGAAACGGCTCGACCAGCGCCGGCCACCAGCAAAGCCTGAAGCCGCCGCTGCCGCTGCCGCCGCCTCGAAGGCAGCCGCGCCACGCCGCCCAGTTACTGAAGGCGGGCGGTAACACTCCATCAGTGGTCTCGGCCTCCGCAACGGTGCACGAGCACTCGCGAGCTAGGCAGAAAATCTCGCTTAGCCGAGAGCGCAGAGCCTTGCGCACGCTGGGCATCATCATGGGGATTTTTATCCTCTGCTGGCTGCCATTCTTCCTAGTTTACCTGGCCGGGGCTTGGGGCTACGCGCCTGAGAAGCGGCTATTCCGCCTATTCGTCTGGCTTGGCTACGTGAACTCGGCGCTGAACCCAGTCATCTACACCGTCTTCAATGCCGACTTCAGGCGCGCTTTCGCCCGCTTGCTGCGAATCAGCGCCCCGGCGGAGAGCTCCGGAGATGCCGTGCGCTGCCTGCCGTGCCAGCCCTAAATCACTGAGCCGTTTGGACGGCAAAATGAACCTTTTAAATAGAATCAGCAACTGTGACTGCGGAGTGATTCTTCCCCAATGAATTTCCATCGTGTGTCAAACTGAGGACAAATTTTTGCGATTTAATTTACCGTGACAACTTTCTCGACCGCCATCAGCTTGTTTACCCGAATTACTGCGTAGTTATGTACTGACCTTGACCTGCATTAGCTTCTTAAAATTAAGCGTAGTTACTCGCCTGCTCGTAATCGCACCGCATCAGGTGAATCTTATAATTGCATAAATTTCTGTGATATAAAAATTTGGATTAAGGCTAATTCACGCAGCAATCGAATGAAGTCAAAATCACGCGAATGCACATTTGATTCTCCGACCATTAATTTGACAAGCACGTGTGAAATTTACTTAAAATTAACTCATTTTGATGGCAGCGTGAATGGCAATTTAGGAGACCGGTACTTAATATCTGGTGTGGAAGCGATCAGTTCGAGGCTTGCACTATTAACAGACCGAAACAAAAAATTTCTGACCCTAATTGTACATTAGCGACTGTGAGAGTGAAGCACAGGGCCAGCCCAATCACACCCAAAGATCCTATAAATTTTCTGACCCTTTTAGACTAGCCTAGAATACAGAAAAATTTTTGCCAGCCACCCCCAAAATTTTCTTACCCCTCGTGTACATAACTAAGTACACGGTATGTACACTAAGTACATATATTAGCTGTTTGCATTGAAATATTAGATTTATGCATGCACAAGCAAGCCCGGTTGATTATAATGTGTCATATAGAGCTTTAAATGCTTACTGATTTGATATCACTTTGTCGTAGGCAGTTTAGACTTCTAAATGAAGAATCTCTATCAATGTACACCATGTTATCTTAGCCTGTAAATTTTCAATAAACATTTCATCATCTAAAATACTTATTTTTTTACGAAAATCTCGCTGTAAAATAGGGAGTTGAGGAGCAAACATTTGAGCTTGGATTCTCCAGACGATGCATTCGCTGATTTTTTCTTTTCACTTTGCAGTCTTCAAATAAAAGACTGAATTTCTGGCTGCAGGCTTCTGTTCTGTTCTTATTGACAAGTGTGAATACCTTTGCCTTTTTAAACACTGTCAACACTAGTAGGACATTCAAAGCTCTGTGTTTGCTTCCACACCTGAAAGACATTGAAGTCCCTGCCAGCTCTGCCAACAAGACGACACACTGTAGCTTTGCACACAGATGCTTTACGACCAGCTTTCACTGGGATATCGCAGTTGAAACAACATAAATTTTTTTCAAAGCCCAACAAGCGAGGAATTGTTACATACACGGTACGCGTGCATATTGTAAATGGAAAAACCTATTTGTCTTTTAAAGGTTGCATTTTTTAGTTAAGTTTATACACGAAGTTTGCGTTCCAGCTTAAATTTCAGCGAATATTTGCCTTCACCTAGCTAGCTGTGCCAATAGGGATGTTTGTCAGAGTGCTAAAATTCAACGTAAATTGGATCACGGATGCATTATTCAGCCCTGCGTCTAAGTAATTGACCTGCTTTGATTCAAGCAGGTTACAAATATGCTAAAATTATATTTGAATGGGTATGCCTGTCTGTCTGTCTGTCTGTCTGTCTGTCTGTCTGTCTGTCTGTCTGTCTGTCTGTCTGTCTGCCTGTCTGTCTGTCTGTCTGTCTGTCTGTCTGTCCGTCTGTCTGTCTGTCTGTCTGTCTGTCTGTCTGTCTGTCTGTCTGTCTGTCTGTCTGTCTGTCTGTCTGTCTGTCTGTCTGTCTGTCTGTCTGTCTGTCTGTCTGTCTGTCTGTCTGTCTGTCTGTCTGTCTGTCTGTCTGTCTGTCTGTCTGTCTGTCCTGTCTGTCTGTCTGTCTGTCTGTCTGTCTGTCTGTCTGTCTGTCTGTCTGTCTGTCTGTCTGTCTGTCTGTCTGTCTGTCTGTCTGTCTGTCTGTCTGTCTGTCTGTCTGTCTGTCTGTCTGTCTGTCTGTCTGTCTGTCTGTCTGTCTGTCTGTCTGTCTGTCTGTCTGTCTGTCTGTCTGTCTGTCTGTCTGTCTGTCTGTCTGTCTGTCTGTCTGTCTGTCTGTCTGTCTGTCTGTCTGTCTGTCTGTCTGTCTGTCTGTCTGTCTGTCTGTCTGTCTGTCTGTCTGTCTGTCTGTCTGTCTGTCCTGTCTGTCTGTCTGTCTGTCTGTCTGTCTGTCTGTCCTGTCTGTCTGTCTGTCTGTCTGTCTGTCTGTCTGTCTGTCTGTCTGTCTGTCTGTCTGTCTGTCTGTCTGTCTGTCTGTCTGTCTGTCTGTCTGTCTGTCTGTCTGTCTGTCTGTCTGTCTGTCTGTCTGTCTGTCTGTCTGTCTGTCTGTCCTGTCTGTCTGTCTGTCTGTCTGTCTGTCTGTCCGTCTGTCTGTCTGTCTGTCTGTCTGTCTGTGTGCCTGTCTGTCTGTCTGTCTGTCTGTCCGTCTGTCTGTCTGTCTGTCTGTCTGTCTGTCTGTCTGTCTGTCTGTCTGTCTGTCTGTCTGTCTGTATGTCTGTCTGTCTGTCTGTCTGTCTGTCTGTCTGTCTGTCTGTCTGTCTGTCTGTCTGTCTGTCTGTCTGCCTGTCTGTCTGTCTGTCTGTCTGTCTGTCTGTCTGTCCGTCTGTCTGTCTGTCTGTCTGTCTGTCTGTCTGTCTGTCCGTCTGTCTGTCTGTCTGTCTGTCTGTCTGTCTGTGTGCCTGTCTGTCTGTCTGTCTGTCTGTCTGTCTGTCTGTCTGTCCGTCTGTCTGTCTGTCTGTCTGTCTGTCTGTACGCCTTGTTGTTTCAACTTTATTATGAATAAGTCTGAATGTTTCACATTATTGCTTGTTTAAAGAAAGGAAGATCAACGCGTAGAAATGTTTTTTCCTTGTGCGGAGAAAAAATGTACGAAACATTTTTTATAAATTTTAAATATAAATTTTAGAATTCAATCAGACCCTGAGAACCCATACGAGCTAAATACAGTGTTAGTGGCAAAGTCTCAGCTCTCATTACAAACTTTCTCAATAGTTTTCAACATGACTGTCTAAGGTCCATCTAAAGCAGCCAAAGACCTTCTTAATCAAAATACGAATGTCATTGATATCGAGAAAGTCAGACACAACAACCTACTGTAAAGGACCTCATGAAACCCCATAGCTACCGGAAGCACAGGAAAAATAGCCAAAAATGAATCCTCATCACATTCCACTGGATTAGTGAGAAGGGATGCAGGTGGAAAAGCATGATTTGAAGCAGCGCTCCCATTGCCAGATTATTCTATTTTAGATTCGCAATTATTTCTGCGCGCTAATTGAAAACAAAAAAACATATTTTTGCCCCTATCTATCTGTTAGATTCGAAAAGTTCCCAAGGAACTGAGTAGGAAGCAATAAAGGACAATAAAATTCCGCAACAGTTTTCGGGTAAAAATGACAATTGATAAACCCTCATAAACCTGCCCTGCCTTGGAGATTTTCAATGCCAGAGAAAGAAGAAAAAATGATTGACTATATAGAGGTGCAGATTAGCGGGAAAGGGGAGTACAAGCTAGGGGGCCACCTGCAGTTCCTAAGCCAAAAGTGCACCCTCGGGTCAGGAATTTGCTCGGTGCACTCACTGGCTGGCTTACCAGCCCGGAATTGACAGTTCCCGCCATAGGAAGTTTATGCACGGATTAAAGTTTGCATAGCAACTGCGAAACATGGCCAGTTCGACAATTCAGGCGCAACGGACGACGACGCGTCAGGAGGTTGGACGACCGTGAAAATTCTCTCGCCTCCGCCTTCGCCGATTTCATTCTCACAGCCGCCGCCTCTCCCCTCTCTCCCTCCCTACCCCTCCCTTTCCGTCTTGTTATTTACGCACGATTGCGTCTGGAAGAAAGAAGGCACTTAAAAAATTGAACCGGATAAATCTGGGCCGCCCGCATTATCCAGAGATTTCCTATTGGTGCTTTAATTTATTTACGAGCATTTTTTTGGTCAGCGATTTGAGCCGGGGCCGAAAACAAAGATAATGGATTTATCTGGCAATGTGATTTGCGAGCCGGCGCGGGCTCAGCTGGGATTACGAGCTGGCTAGCGAATTTGCAACAGCTAGGCTGAGACACGAATACTAGGAATAAAAGCAAGGGAGCGCATCAAAGGACTTTTAAAAATTGAGGAATAACAAGCTTGCTACGAAAAAAATAGGCGCTCTAATGGTCAAAAACGATTAACAGTGTCACTCTGGATTAACAAAAATAAGACTAGAGATGCTACTGCTTAACCAAGAAATTCGGATCAAGAAAACCTCATGTTATTACTCTTAGTAGAGCATTCAGCAAGTATTCGAATGAAATTTCAAGAGTAGGGCAGTTAAATTTAGAACTTAAAATATTGATTCGAAGCGTGAATTTGAATTGGTGCCAATTTAATTCTTTTTAGCACGGAATGGCCGCTCCTTTCTGTTGAAATTCCCATCTGGCTGATGGAAGTTCAGGTGCAGTGCAGCCTCCAGTAAGCACCAAAGCCAGTCCAATTAGTTAGACGAATACAGAAGAAAATGGGCTTGAAGACGCCTTAGAAAGACGATTTTTTCAGACAAAAATAGTTCCCAGAGGATCTGTCAAACAAGAAGCATCTTAGATGCAAATCTAACGTTCAGAAGCTGCTAGAAAATCTAGTCAGCCGCACAGTGAAATACTGACAGTCACAGATGGCAAAAATCGAGTTTCACAGAAGCGGCCCCACCTTTTTTCGCTCCTCAGATTGCAGCTTAGATTTTTTAAATAAGCATCCGATGCCAGTTGCTTTGGATGTACTTTTAGCCACACACCACAGTCAGAGCGGCCCCCGAGCAGTCTTGACGCCGCCGTTTCATCGTCATCAGGCTTTCAGCGAATGATCGCACACCTCCAGCCCCGGCTGGAGGGCGCAGTCCAGACAGTCAGCCGCAGTTGTCGCCGGCGTGGATGCCGCGGTCAGCTGGAAGCGTCGGCCCGCTGCAGCAGTCAAGGCCGGTCGTCTCAGCGAGTGAAGCGTCGCGTGTCTCTGAAGGACATTCGGCAGCAGGATGCCAGTTTATTCTTCACTGCTAAGTGACCCGAAACAAACGCAACCACGCGATTCAAAGCGCTTACAGCCCAAACGCAATCTCCCTGTGCCGGATTTGAGTGCCAGTGCGCCTCGCTTTCCGACTCTTCCCATCGTTGTCGTCGCTTGCGCAGTCGATTACTGAGTATTGGGAAAATTCTCAGTAAATTTAGGTCATACAGCCTGCCATGACCCACACGAATGACTCACCGACATCTGATAGTCGCGGCAGTCGAGCATATGATCAATATGAAGAGGCCGCACGCCAACAGCTGAGTTCGTTGCAGCGCCGGCGGCTCCGCCTCAGCAAGGTCTGGCGTAGTCGGACTGGGAGCGCTCTGATTGGCTGAAGATAATGTACACAAAATTATGAATGACTCTGTAGGAAAAAACAGGCAATAGATATTTCAATTTTTTCCTAAGAACCGACAACTGACAAGAGTGTTCAAGGACATCCTGGTCCCGACTGCAGCTCAGCGTCAATTGAACTGCCAAGCTGACATTAAGCCGGCGCCATCTGCTGTCCAACTCCGACTCCGGCAGCAGCTCGACCCCAACCGATCTCGCTGACAGAATCTCAGCATGGTCACAGCTCGCGCCAACTTCCATGGCAACAACTTTGGCCAGGTTAGCAGCCAGCAGCCGCTGAAGCTGGATCAAACCGGGGCCGCTCAGTTGACCATCACGACGATCCGTATAGTGATGCTGTCCTTCAGAATTTTTTGTCTCCGAGTGGGCCGCGGGCAGGGCAGCCAGGAGAAATGGGAGCAACAGAAGCTCCATGAGGAGTTTTCTTATTCTGTCACCGAGCCTTTAGTTGGGTCTTGTTCACTGTGCTTGAGATTTCACCGTTTAAAATCAGGCTTTCTATCCATCACAAGAATTCTTGGTTTTAAAGTGACTTCGCTGTGACGTCAGCATTGCTAGCACTATCACTGCTATGGGAAGTGCCCCCCTTTCCTTTCCGGCTGTTGATGTCCATCAAGGAAACGAAATGAAGGACCAATAGAAGGCAGGGATGATAGCGGGGTACTGACTGCACAAACAAGTAATGAAAATTAAGATGTTTTCTGAGATTTTGATGCACTGAGTAGCCACTTTCACTCGTTTCATTGCAGGAAGGAAATATTTTTGCTGCAAAAACTTTGATTTCCGTTTTGGCGTCCATTCTCAGTCTAGGAGCTTTCTTAAAGTGCAAATCCAGCAGACACAGGGGAACAGGACAGGACTTGGGGCAAAATAATCGAAAAAGAAATACTGCGTCGCAATTCTGGCCTCACCAGTAGCTCAGCTTGAATTCGTTCAGTCTGGCTATTGATTCTTTGGGGGCACGGGTGCCTAACACATTCAGGAAGCAAAGTTTCGGGTAGCAACTAGCCCGGCAGCTGAGTGGGATCAATGCGCACTTTTTGGGTGGGATTATCACCGCCTCGCCGCACGGAAGGATCGATTAGCGGTTGGTGAATAAAGTGGCTAAGCAGTAAGTTTGCATTAAGATTCTTAACTAAAGGTGAAAGGTACCAAGATGAAGATGCCGAAAGGCCATTTCCTAATGAGGCAGCTCCGACTATTAGCTACTAAGGTGAAAATCCTTTGCAAGCTGAATAAATAGAAAATTTAGCCAAAATCAAGGCAAAGCAAGTGTGAATTTTAATTCATCAGGCAGTATAAATTGGTAGCTAGTCGAATATTTTTGCAATTATTATTGCGAAACGTTAAAGAAAAAAGTCTGTACTTTTATGGCGCTATAGTCTGTACTTTATAGAAATTAAAAAGAAATTTAAAGTAAAACAAAACAAAAACGGATCCATAGAAAACAGAGAGATCTAATTGTAGATAATCCATAATTATGCCAAAGAACAGAAAAGGCGACCTAGCTCGTGATTAGCGACAATAAGTTAAAAAATAATTCGAGACTCCATAGACGCAAATCACTTCGAATGATTGTGCAAAATGTCAGCAATGATTAAGATTGATAAGTACACGCATGGATGTTTATAGTGAGGCTTGTATTGCACTTTTATTGCTTCTTAATCACAGATTGATTAGAAAGGAAGACAGGGTAAGGAGGGAGGAAAGGAACGTATTGAAAAAGAGGTTTAAAAGGGGATTGACTGTCTTAAAAAAATGAAATCCACTTCAGCAATTGGAAAAAAAACGCCTCAGGCGCGCAGCAATCAAGTAAATGAAAGTGCAGTCACACCTGCTAAAGCGTATAGCTAAAAACTCGCCAAAAACTACTAAAATATACTCGTAGATAGAGATACAGAACTGTGTTTAGCTGGTCTCGCAGACAGAAAAGAAATGGAAGAAAAACAACTAAATATAATGTCGAATGCCTCTATAAAAACAGAGAAAAAATCCGATACAATCGTATATATAGCTAATACGTAATATTGCAATGCTAACGAGGATAGTTAACCACTTGGACTTGGAGGATTATACGCACACACACACACGCACACACACACAAAGTTAAAAGTGCAACCATGGGACACTGTAAAAAATGCAGCCAAGCCAACATTGCATAAAAATTTTGGGTTATAAATAAGAAAAATTAAAAAGAATTCGTGGCTTTAAATTTTCAGTCCTTTAACGATAAGTTTTGTAAAATTAAAAAATCACAAAGAGACTAAATAATAAGAGAGTAAAAATTTTAAAGTAGAAATTAAATTGATACATATAGAGCGACAACAATTCGCTTTTTGTAAATTCAAAAGTTAGTATTTTTTATTGATGTGATTCAGGCTTTAGTTTAAGACATTCAGTCTTAAGTAGAAGAGACTCAAGCTTCAGTTGAATAGCATGTAGGCTTTAATTGAAGAGATTCAGGCTTTAGTTGAAGAGATTTAGGCTTTAGCTGAAGAGATTCAGGCTTCAGTTGAAGAGATTCAGGCTTTAATAAAAGAGATCCAGGCTTAAGTTGACTTGATAAGTTGAGTCGCATAAGATCAGACGTGGTATAAAACATCGGAGTAACAATGCGACATAGTAACATAAAAGCACGAAATCAGAAGCATTGTAATCTGCATATTTAATTGAACATAAAATCAGAGGCAGAGACCGCCGAAGGCAGCAAGGCTTTGGTGCGAAGCTTCCCTGGAAATCTTGGCTATTTCACGGTCTGGAAAATGATTGCTCAATCCTCCTTCTCTTGCGGCAGAACTAGCAAGAATTTCTGCAGAGATTTTGTCACCTCATCTGAAATTTTAAGTTCGGACTTAATATCAAGAAAGAGAAATGTCTACGCTAATATAAAAATCAAGTATATCCCAACATGACAGCCAATCTATCCCAACCTGACAGCCAATCTCTCCCAACCTGACAGCCAATCTATCCCAACCTGACAGCCAATCTCTCCCAACCTGACAGCCAATCTATCCCAACCTGAGAGCCAATCTATCCCAACCTGACAACCAATTTACCCAACCTGAGAGCCAATCTATCCCAACCTGACAGCCAATCTATCCCAACATGACAGCCAATCTATCCCAACCTGACAGCCAATCTATCCCAACCTGAGAGCCAATCTATCCCAACCTGAGAGCCAATCTATCCCAACCTGAGCCAATCTACCCCAACCTGAGAGCCAATCTACCCCAACCTGAGAGCCAATCTATCCCAACCTGAGAGCCAATCTATTCCAACCTGACAGGCCAATCTATCCCAACCTGAGAGCCAATCTATCCCAACCTGAGAGCCAATCTACCCCAACCTGAGAGCCAATCTATCCCAACCTGACAGCCAATCTATCCCAACCTGACAGCCAATCTATCCCAACCTGACAGCCAATCTATCCCAACCTGACAGCCAATCTATCCCAACCTGAGAGCCAATCTATCCCAACCTGACAGCCAATCTATCCCAACCTGAAAGCCAATCTATCCCAACCTGACAGCCAATCTATCCCAACCTGACAACCAATTTACCCAACCTGAGAGCCAATCTATCCCAACCTGAGAGCCAATCTATCCCAACCTGACAGTCAATCTAACCCAACCTGACAGCCAATCTATCCCAACCTGAGAGCCAATTTACCCCAACCTGACAACCAATCTATCCCAATCTGAAAGCCAATCTATCCCAACCTGAGAGCCAATCTATCCCAACCTGAGAGCCAATCTATCCCAACCTGAGAGCCAATCTACCCCAACCTGACAACCAATCTATCCCAACCTGACAGCCAATCTATCCCAACCTGAGAGCCAATCTATCCCAACCTGAGAGCCAATCTATCCCAACCTGACAGCCAATCTATCCCAACCTGAAAGCCAATCTATCCCAACCTGAGAGCCAATTTACCCCAACCTGACAACCAATCTATCCCAACCTGACAGCCAATCTATCCCAACCTGACAGCCAATCTATCCCAACCTGAGAGCCAATCTATCCCAACCTGAGAGCCAATCTATCCCAACCTGAGAGCCAATCTATCCCAACCTGAGAGCCAATTTACCCCAACTTGACAACCAATCTATCCTAATCTGAAAGCCAATCTATCCCAACCTGAGAGCCAATCTATCCCAACCTGACAGCCAATCTATCCCAACCTGACAGCCAATCTATCCCAACCTGAGAGCCAATCTACCCTAACCTGAGAGCCAATCTATCCCAAACTGAGAGCCAATTTACCCCAACCTGAGAGCCAATCTATCCCAACCTGACAGCCAATCTATCCCAAACTGAGAGCCAATTTACCCCAACCTGAGAGCCAATCCATCCCAACCTGAAAGCCAATCTATCCCAACCTGAGAGCCAATTTACCCCAACCTGACAACCAATCTATCCCAACCTGACAGCCAATCTATCCCAACCTGACAGCCAATTTACCCCAACCTGAGAGCCAATCTATCCCAACCTGACAGCCAATCTATCCCAACCTGACAGTTAATCTATCCCAACCTGAGAGCCAATTTACCCCAACCTGACAACCAATCTATCCCAATCTGAAAGCCAATCTATCCCAACCTGAGAGCCAATTTACCCCAACTTGACAACCAATCTATCCCAACCTGAAAGCCAATCTATCCCAACCTGAGAGCCAATCTATCCCAACCTGACAGCCAATCTATCCCAACCTGAAAGCCAATCTATCCCAACCTGAGAGCCAATCTACCCCAACCTGAGAGCCAATCTATCCCAACCTGACAGCCAATCTATCCCAACCTGAGAGCCAATCTATCCCAACCTGACAGCCAATCTACCCCAACCTGAGAGCCAATTTACCCCAACCTGAGAGCCAATCTATCCCAACCTGACAGCCAATCTATCCCAACCTGAGAGCCAATCTATCCCAACCTGACAGCCAATCTATCCCAATCTGAAAGCCAATCTATCCCAACCTGAGAGCCAATTTACCCCAACCTGACAACCAATCTATCCCAACCTGACAGCCAATCTATCCCAACCTGACAGCCAATCTATCCCAACCTGAGAGCCAATCTATCCCAACCTGAGAGCCAATCTATCCCAACCTGAGAGCCAATCTATCCCAACCTGAGAGCCAATTTACCCCAACTTGACAACCAATCTATCCTAATCTGAAAGCCAATCTATCCCAACCTGAGAGCCAATCTATCCCAACCTGACAGCCAATCTATCCCAACCTGAAAGCCAATCTATCCCAACCTGAGAGCCAATCTACCCCAACCTGAGAGCCAATCTATCCCAAACTGAGAGCCAATTTACCCCAACCTGAGAGCCAATCTATCCCAACCTGACAGCCAATCTATCCCAAACTGAGAGCCAATTTACCCCAACCTGAGAGCCAATCCATCCCAACCTGAAAGCCAATCTATCCCAACCTGAGAGCCAATTTACCCCAACCTGACAACCAATCTATCCCAACCTGACAGCCAATCTATCCCAACCTGACAGCCAATTTACCCCAACCTGAGAGCCAATCTATCCCAACCTGACAGCCAATCTATCCCAACCTGACAGCCAATCTATCCCAACCTGAGAGCCAATTTACCCCAACCTGACAACCAATCTATCCCAATCTGAAAGCCAATCTATCCCAACCTGAGAGCCAATTTACCCCAACTTGACAACCAATCTATCCCAACCTGAAAGCCAATCTATCCCAACCTGAGAGCCAATCTATCCCAACCTGAGAGCCAATCTATCCCAACCTGACAACCAATCTATCCCAACCTGACAGCCAATCTATCCCAACCTGACAGCCAATTTACCCCAACCTGAGAGCCAATCTATCCCAACCTGAGAGCCAATCTATCCCAACCTGACAACCAATCTATCCCAACCTGACAGCCAATCTATCCCAACCTGACAGCCAATTTACCCCAACCTGAGAGCCAATCTATCCCAACCTGAGAGCCAATCTATCCCAACCTGACAGCCAATCTATCCCAACCTGAGCTGCATCAATTCTCAAAGCTTAAAACCATACAAAATGAGGCATTCCGACAACCCACTGGACTATCAAAAAACCCGGCTCACCCATTCCAGTGCTGAGCGAACAATCCGGTTTTGAGCGGCACAGCAGTCCAACGCAGAACAGGGGCACCCCGCTCAGCATGATTAGCATGGACATGGCGCTCTCAGCCGGCGACTTGATGAGGGTGAAAACGCAGATGCCGGCGGTCACGAGGAACATTATAATTGGAATGGCCAGGGGCAGCTGCGGGAATTTTAGTTGCATAAGGAATTACGCTCGTATTTGAAACCAATGCGAAGCAAAAAACGAATCTTTTAAAAGTGCAAAACTTTTTTATTTTAATATTGGGTGGTGAAAGGCAGGTGAAGAACATGAGTTGCTCAAAATAGAAGATAAGAGACCGAGAAAGAAGGTAGAATGAGAAGAATAGGAGAAAAAGTGCACGAATAGGAAATGGAAGAAAACGGAGGGAAGAAGGAAACGAAGATGGAGAAGGAAACAGAGAGGGAGAAGAAAACGGGGAGGGAGAAGAAAACGGGGAGGGAGAAGAAAACGGGGAGGGGGAAGAAAATGGAGAGGGAGAAGAAAACGGGGAGGGGGAAGAAAATGGGGAGGGGGAAGAAAACGGGGAGGGGGAAGAAAATGGAGAGGGAGAATGAAAGGAAGAAGGAGAAGGAAACGGAGAGGGAGAAGGAAACGGAGAGGGAGAAGGAAACGGAGAGGGAGAAGGAAACGGATAGGGAGAAGGAAACGGAGAGGGAGAAGGAAACGGAGAGGGAGAAGGAAACGGATAGGGAGAAGGAAACGGAGAGGGAGAAGGAAACGGAGAGGGAGAAGGAAACGGAGAGGGAGAAGGAAACGGAGAGGGAGAAGGAAACGGAGAGGGAGAAGGAAACGGAGAGGGAGAAGGAAACGGAGAGGGAGAAGGAAACGGAGAGGGAGAAGGAAACGGAGAGGGAGAAGGAAACGGAGAGGGAGAAGGAAATGGAGAGGGAGAAGGAAACAGAGAGGGAGAAGGAAACGGAGAGGGAGAAGGAAACGGAGAGGGAGAAGGAAACGGAGAGGGAGAAGGAAATGGAGAGGGAGAAGGAAATGGAGAGGGAGAAGGAAACGGAGAGGGAGAAGGAAACGGAGAGGGAGAAGGAAACGGAGAGGGAGAAGGAAACGGAGAGGGAGAAGGAAATGGAGAGGGAGAAGGAAATGGAGAGGGAGAAGGAAACGGAGAGGGAGAAGGAAATGGAGAGGGAGAAGGAAATGGAGAGGGAGAACACAGTAAGAGCATGAATGGTACTCGTTAATTAGTGTAAAGAATTCGGGTCTATGGATCTGTGAAAATACAGGACTGAAAATTGTAGCCATGGAGAGTCTGCTTATTGAACATATCCATAATAGACAGAATTTACGAGCCAGCTCCAGACTGCATAGCGAAGAAATTTAAGACCAGGATATCCTCTCGAAGCCAATGGCTGCTCAAAAAGTGAAGTTAACTTCCCAATCTGCTGGTCAAGCTTTAACTAAACATTAAAGTTTGCCATGCTCTACTTTGCTTTTCAGTCCGATAAATTGTTTCCTGGGGAGAGGGTTGAAAAGCGTTGCCGTGTTCAATAACTTATTGAGTCGTTGGTTGAGTGCGCCATTTGCGCAGTGGACTGTATCAATTAAATAGGGGACTAATGTATTAAAGATTTATTACTGTGCGGGCATGCCATAATTTTTTATACTTGAATTTTTTCGTTTTTTTTCTAGATAGGACCTTTCTAATGGTAGAAAGCCTGCTTTGGGTTTGATTTATATACGCCGGTTATGAAAGTAGCTGATGTATATATAGCTTCATAAAAAATCTGATTAAAAAATTAAGAAAATTAGTTGCGGGACCCAGAAATCTTTAGGCGGCAATATTGTTTGGTTGTGAGAGTTGAATAGTTTAGGGAGTTGGAAACGACCAGCCATGCTTCTCAAAACAGTCTTGTCACGGAGGCGGAGTGAAGTAAAAGTCCTCAAGCTAGCTGAAGTACTTTACCGACTAAGCAAGGACAAAATTAATGACACATTTCTGTCTCGCTGTCTCGCTTACAAAGCATGATTGTGTGACAAGCGCTGCAGCCGGGACAGATGCGGGACAGCCAGGCATCAATCAATAACTAAGCACAAGCTTAATGTACTTTTAGCAGGTTTTTTTAAACAAATTTTTGTGAACAAAAATGAGAACTAGTCTCTGAAAAAGCAGACAGACGCACCCGAAAGGGTCTGTGCAGCTCCGGCTGGCGGGCCCTGAGCACCAGCAAGCAGCCCAGCGCAGCCAATATGATGGCCATGTAAGAGAAACCGGTCAGCTCTATGAGATAGTCCAACTTGTTGGTGAACACCTGCTGGTAGACTACGCTGCAGATGCACTGCAATTTTGTGGATAATCAAATGTCATAATAACCACGGCGTTTCAATCTCCTACATGTTTTCCATACATCTATTTTCATCATATTGTCGCTCACCATAGCCAGAACGGCCGGCACGGGTGTGAGCCTGTTTGCCTGCACCATGCCCAGCACGGATGGGAAGTGACCCTCGTTAGCGGCCGTGAATGCCACCCGAGACATGCCCAGAATTTCGCCATTCAAACTGCCGAATATCGACATGGCAACTAGTAGCGGCATGGCTAGGGCGAACGCGCCCATTGAACGCTCGGCAAATGTGACGGCTACGGCGTGGGAAGCAACCAGACGCTCCGGCGACAGCACGGCCAAGTAGGCGACGTTAACGGTGATGTAGATCACTGTGACCAGCGACAATGACAGCGTGATAGCTAGCGGAAGGCTTCGCGACGGGCGTTTCATCTCTTCGGTTAGGAAGTTCAGGCAGTTCCTGGTGGTCAGTAGGATTGGACAAGGCTGAAGCTCTTCAGAAATTTCTGAGCCTCACGATTAATTCTACCGATGAAACTCACCATCCGCTGTAGGCCCAGAAGCCCTGATAGAACGCAGACACAAATCCTGAGGTGTAGTCGCTGCCCTCGAAGGAATTCTCAAAGTTCTCGGTGCTGCCCCGGCCAAGCCAATAAAATCCCACGCCGATGACCACGAGAAGGGCGCACACTTTGGATAAGGACATCACCACGGCCAGCTTTGTGGCCCATTTCACTTTCAGACAGTTGACTGCGCACAGCAGGGCTGTTCAATGGGATCAAAACACGCAGTGGAATTTATGCACTTCACTAAATGTCGGACTAACTCTTTAATATCAGATTTTTTATCAAAGCTCTGTGACAGATCCTCAATGCATGGTATAGAGGAGACGGGGTGAGCAAGTGTGTCAAAACATTATTACATTACTTACAGACAGACAAAAAAGCGGTCAACCGGGTGAGGTACTCAGGCACTGGGCAGCCTTGGTAGAGGGGTGTAAGGCAGTACTTGGCGAATAGCAACGAATTGGCAGCCATGGTAACGCAGCCGGTGACGATGAACGCTATCCACAGTACTAGGAAGGCCGGCAGCGGTCCAAATACCTGCAGTACGTAGATGTACTCGCCACCAGATCTGGTTGCAGGGTGCGATTGTAATTTCAAATCGATAGTCAGTCAATTAATCTCTGGCCATGTCCGAATTCCCACTCAGTTTAATGTGGCCCAAACCTGGGGATGGTGGTGCCCAGCTCGGCATAGCACAGAGCTCCGAAGCCACTGTAAACTCCGGCCAGGGTCCACATGACGAAGCTGAACCCGACACTGCCTGACTCTTCCAGGATGCCCTTTGGGGAAACGAAAATTCCGGAGCCAATCACAAAGCCTATGATGATAGCCATGCCCTGCACGACGCCAATCTCTTTGCGCAATTCAATTCGCATTGGTGCGGACTTGTCCTCCGCAGTAGGAACAGCATGATTGTTTTGATTGTTTTCAAGCTGGTGGTTGCTCATTGCTGCAGACAATTAGGTATTTTAACTGCATTATGTTTACTTCAAAGTGTCGTTGCTACGAAATTGAAACAGACTATGTACTCATTACTATAATTATATTAAAAAAATTACCAGCATCTTGAGATTTTTTTGCTGCAAATTCAGAGGGACACAATAATACAGACAAATCATTTTTCAAATAAAATAACAAAATGTAAGGCCCATGCAAGCATAATTGAATTATATTTTCATACTTTTTAAATATATCATTTCATTTGTTTGCCTTCCCAATGCAAGATCATAAACTGTTGATATAAAGTTTGACATTCTTATATGATTTCCCATAATAATAAGAAAATATTACTCAAAATTATTTAAAATGTTCTATAATTTTAGAGCAAAGGATAAATCAATCAAAACATTATGGGCCTAAATGCAATAATCTATCCAATAGAACTCAGAGTAATTTTAGTTAGAGGTTATTTTTATACAAATTAGCCTATTGTAAAAAATTGACAGCAAGTAACTATTAAAGGCATGTCTATCTTAATTCTTTACCAATCTATTGATTCAAACATGCTAAATTGGAGGGAAACCATCAATTAATTGACTTTTAATTGAGATTTACGACTATTTGTAGCACAATAATTACTTAGTTCCGACAAAATGAAATCTGTTAAAATCTAACTTAATTAATAAATTAAAATATAAAAATTTCTTAATTTTCTGTTACGTAAATTAATAAAGAAATAATAAATTCCCATTTCCAATAGCTAGACTTGTAGCAATACAGAGAGGGATTTTAGCTGTCTTCAGAGGGATTTTAAGTAAAAGAAGCTAGAATTTCCAGCTACAAAAACAGGGGCCTTGTGTTAAAAATTAAGGTCGTTAGCTGTGATGCGAGAGATTGAGTGCTTAACAGAAGAGATGGGGTCCTAGCTGTGTGTACAGCGGAACTCTAAAGTAACGCGCTCAGGTGGATTTCCCTGTTTAAATCAGTGGAATTTACCATTTTTCGTGAAAGTAATAACAAAACTTAACTGATCAATACTTATTTCTGGGTTAGAAAGTAAAAAGAGGGCTATTATATTAAAAAATGTATTTTAAGATAAAAAATAAATTATTTAGGAATTTTCTAGCTAGGTCGACCCTTGAAGCGATCAAGGATGTGACTTTTCAAAAAATTACTGAGCTTGTCATTGAGGTCAGAAAAACGACACAAAACGCCTAAAAACAAGACCAAATACTGACTTTCATTGTCACTCTCCTGACTAAACTAAACGAGTAATTTAGTAGACATGCTTCTGATATCCACTTTTTGGATTGCATAGCATATGAATTGAAGTGTAGCCATGCTGCATAATTTTTATCTAATTTTTTTAGCAATTTTATAACTCAAGATTAAAATTTCCATGAACTTTTAAAGTATAAAAATTTATTTTAGGTCAATATTTTTTCGTAATTTCAGTGAAGATGTCTTATAATACTTTAACCTTTACTTTTAATACTTTAACTATTAACTATTAGTATTAGTTAAAGTTTTATTAACTAACAGTCTAACTTAATGCATGATAGAGTTTTTTGTAAGTCAAATAGGGAGTTAACCTTTAAAAATGAATATTATATTTAATATCTCATGTGTTATACTTTTTCATTCATTATTACCAATTTTGGGAAATAGAAGTATCATATCAGTAAATACTTAAAAAGAGATTGTCTAAATACTTTATTATAAATAATAAACTATGATAATTTTAGTAAAATACTTATATATTCATTTGCAATTGGGATTTAGTTTAGCTGTATGAAAATTATATCATTAAACCTAAGCTAAGTTTCTGTGGGAGAAAAAAACATTGCTTTTTGTTTGTATGTATATAAATCAATTCTTTGACTCTTGGAAGAAAATGCTATATTAGTATTATTCAGAAAAAACAAAACAAAATAATTGGAATATTAATGCTTTTAACTGTTTGCATGCACTTAGAACTACTAATGAAATATGATAATGGAATATGATACTCTTCACTTAGCTATTTAAATCTGAGAAGCCTCTATTTCAAGTTTTTTCAGAATAATGATTTTGAGTTTTGCTTATTAATTTAAATAAGTTACAATTCAAGCCATCTAATATATGGAACTACCTTTTAATGGACCAAAATTCTTATATCTATGCATATTTTTGTATATTTTTTATTTTAACAGTATAAATTGCATTCCAGCAACAATTACTCAAAACATTTGCATGTATAATTAAAACAAAAATTACCCACTCATTGTACTTGTAGTTGTACTGTTGTCCATCAATCATTTATTTTCAGAATTTTGATACCATTGGAATGATAAAATTTGTACAGAGCTTATTTGGCAAGGGGAAATCTGCTTCAGCAGAGCAGAGAAGTCAACAAAGAGGCAGCACAAACGATGATTCAACCATTCCAAAACGGAGCGACAATGCTGAAACTATTGCTGCAAGGCAGCCTGCCAATAGGACAGGGGCTCAGAGAAATTCAGCATCGAAACTAACCATTGGAACAGTGAAGAAAACACCCGACTCCAATACTCGTAATACTGCAACAAGTTCAGCCGTTGGTACTAAGTCAGTCCCAGCTAGCCAGGTTGGATCGACAGTCCCAACAACTACCAATGCAGTGCCAGCGCCGATTGCAACAGACAAGAAATTAGTAGAATTGAAGCCTGTGCAGAAAGCGGATGCTGTACTGACCCAAGTGCAAGGAGTAGCGAGACCAGACTCAAACTTGGCTAAATTAGGCATCAAGCTGATGGACATTATCTCCTGTCCGAGTCCTGCCAAGCTGAACTTCGACACGCAGCGCAGCAAGACGGCTCATCAGCGAATTTGTGACCGTAGAAAACAATTAAAGCAAAAGATGGTGGCGCACCGGGAGCCGGATGAAGTTGATCGTTTTGTATTGGACATCCCGGTGCCAGTTGTGGATGACGACTCGCCAGGTTGGTTACAAATTCACCCACATTGAAGTTTAATTACGATTGAATTATTGGCTTCTCAATTTTCTGATTTTCTTATTTTCAGACCAGTCGCCGTTAGACGACGCACAGGCAATCTTGTGCCAGCACCGGGATGGGAATGGCACACTGTTGATGACTGTAAACAATGATTGCGACACGTGAGCTCGAGTTTTTTTAAAATGAAGCTTAACCCCTTTTTTACATCCTGTTTTACTCTTAGTTAGACCGAAACCAGGCCGTTTTTAATCAATAGGATGAAGCCCTTTTAACAACAAGAGTAACTTTCTTCACAGAAGCAAGCCACACCGCTATATAACAGGTCCATCTAGTGGAGAACTGGACCGTCAAATGGATTACTTTTGAATTCCCTAAAATTCACATTCCCTAAACTTCACATTCCCTAAATTTCACATTCCCTAAACTTTGCATTCCCTAAACTTCACATTCCCTAAACTTCACATTCCCTAAACTTCACATTCCCTAAACTTCACATTCCCTAAACTTCACATTCCCTAAACTTTACGTTCCCTAAACTTTACGTTCCCTAAACTTTACATTCCCTAAACTTCACATTAACTAAACTTTACATTCCCTAAACTTCACATTCCCTAAACTTTACAGTCCCTAAACTTCACATTCCCTAAACTTTACATTCCCTAAACTTTACATTCCCTAAATTTCACATTCCCTTAACTTCACATCCCCTAAATGCACGAGACTTCACATCCACTAAATTGATTGCATTGCACTTCAGTGCATTTAAGGGATGTGAAGTTTAAGGAATATGAAATTTAGGTAATATAAAGTGGCCTGCAAATTCTGTTTTAGGAGATTTGAGATTTAGGGAATGTGATAGACTAAAGCATCCAGTTTAGAGGATATGAAGTTTAGGGAATATAAAACGCCCCCCGTCCAACTAAAGACAATTTTTCATTTTCAATGCCGTTATTCAGGCTGTACACGTGGTACGCAAAGCAGAATCGCCTAGACGTGGTTCAGTGCATTTACCGGGACCAGATGACCAACTCTAGCCTGTTTGATGAAGTTGACATCCGCTCGCCAGACGCCGAAGGCCAGACCTGTTTGTACGCTTTCGCCACCAAATTCAATCTCGAAGGTGTCAGATTTTGCGTTCAGGCGGCTTCAGCTAGCCCGCAGGAGGGCTGGCTGACCGCCGCCATGGCCGTATTGTCCGCCTCCGCGTGGCACCAGCCGCCATTGGTGAACTGCGAGCAGTTTCTCATTGACGTGCTCAGATCGCTGGAGAATGGTGCGTGAACGCTAATGCTTATGAATTGTTTGCATACACTTGGTCACAATCTGAAACTAATCTATTGGAGAGTGTGTCTTAGTGAGTTTACGTTAAGAATGTCGGGGAGCGGTTCAATTAGGGATTTTTTAGTATTGGGTCCGTTTCGGCAACGGGTTCGGGAAACAAGGCAGGGTGTTCCGGAAAATATAAAATTTAGACCAATACATTATTTGCATGTACTTTTCTCGCACTTTTTTTGTCTTTTTCGCTCTTATCCTGACCTATTTTTCTGGAGTAGTAGCCTAGTGGCTAGGGCACCTGCCTTATGACCGGAAGGTCGTGGGTTCGAGTCCCGGCCCCTAGGAGACAATTTGTGTCCTTGAACAAGGCACTTAATTCCGCATTGCTTCAGTCCACCCAGCTGTGATTGGGTACCAGCATATGCTGGGTAATAACTGATCCTGAAGCGGCCCATCTTATCCTGTCACTGTGCGGCTTTGTGAGTGAAGATTCACTGTTCGCCAGGCAGGTTCAAAATAAAAAGATGGAGCTGGCAGTGGGGTGCTTACCATGCCCAAGAGTGTTTCAGGTGCAACGGGTGTGCAGTCTTCACCCGCATCAGCACCCGCCCTACAGGTTTACCTGTCAGCGTCTGTTATTATTATTATTCTTATTCTTATTCCTTAGCTTTAAAATAGTTTCTACTATCTTTATTAATTAAGGGTTACTCGGTATTTGCTATTCGGGTACCCCGAACCCGAAAAAATGCAAGCTCGAACGTCTTTAGGTAAAATGCGCACCTCTGTGTGAGCGGCACCCGCTAATTCCAACTCCAGGCTCAATGCACGTGAACGACTACTTGCCTTGGCGCCGGCTGTGCCTCTGGCTGCCGCAGCACATAACTGACGGCCAGACTCTGCTGCACTTTGCCTGCGCGCACTGCAACCTGCCGCTAATCAAAGTGCTGATCGATTTCGGCGCCAACCCCATGCTGACGACGGTGCAACCGTGCCGTGTACAATACAACGCCTTTGAAATCTGCCGCGAGTGTCAGCCGGCCGAAGTGAGGGAGGCAGCCTGTCAGTTAATGACTGACGCCTGTCGCCACAGGGGCCTCTCAGTGACAGACCAGTGATCCACTGATTTTGCCTGGTTTGCTGTTCTATTAGACCTCCAGAATAAAACGATGTACAGTGCTAGACTAACCCTAACTCGCGCTTCAAGCACTTAATTGTCTACGAGATCCTTTAAAATCTAGAAGCAAAATTTTCTCTAAAAAACTTCTATTTTTGCAACAAAAATACTGTTAATTTTGTCCTCATAATCGAGCTATGTAGCGATGGCCATCTCTCTCCCGCTCTCCTCACATCTCTCTCCCGCTCTCCTCACATCTCTCTCCCGCTCTCCTCACATATCTCTCCCGCTCTCCTCACATATCTATCCCGCTCTCCTCACATCTCTCTCCCGCTCTCCTCACATATCTCTCCCGCTCTCCTCACATCTCTCTCCCACTCTCCTCACATCTCTCTCCCGCTCTCCTCACATATCTCTCCCGCTCTCCTCACATATCTCTCCCGCTCTCCTCACATATCTCTCCCGCTCTCCACACATATCTCTCCCTCTCTCCTCACATATCTATCCCACTCTCCTCACATCTCTCTCCCGCTCTCCTCACATTTCTCTCCCGCTCTCCTCACATATCTCTCCCGCTCTCCACACATATCTCTCCCGCTCCTCACATATCTATCCCGCTCTCCTCACATCTCTCTCCCGCTCTCCTCACATCTCTCTCCCGCTCTCCTCAAATATCTATCCCACTCTCCTCACATCTCTCTCCTGATCTCCTCACATCTCACTCCCGATCTCCTCACATCTCACTCTCACTCTCCTCACATCTCACTCCCGATCTCCTCACATCTCACTCCCGCTCTCCTCACATATCTATCCCACTCTCCTCACATCTCTCCCGCTCTCCTCACATTTCACTCGAGCTTTCCTCGCATCTCTCTTCCGCTATCCTTCAATTTCTCGTGTAATCAATCCATCTCACTGCTGCTCTCCTCCACTTTGTTAATCCTGTCACCAACAATCCCTATATTAACTGTTTATTTTGCAGATGTACACACGTGTTTCTTCATTACTGCGTTCACTTTTGCGCGAATTTTGCGTGACAGACGCCTTTCACTTAAACAAGAAAATCACATTTTTTATTTCAGAGTTTGCCGTTTTCCTATTGTAGCCATCTACTCGTAGATTACGAGTCAATCATTAATAATCAATAACTTGCCAATAAAAAATTTCTTCTGTGTATTAAATTTCTAATTTTTGTTGAATTTTATGTTGACTTAAAGCAGATGTTTTTTCCGACGAAATTGTATTATTATGCTCTCGTCAACATATTTAGAAAGTTATTAAATTGGTTTAGCTTTTTTTATTAGCTAGTTTGCTTCTTGCATACTCTTGCTTCTGTAAATTTTACAATTCTAGCTCATGGTACACAAATGTCCAGCATGTTTAGTTTGCATGTAACTTTGCATTACACTAACATGCGCGTGTGTCTAAACTTTCATGTAAGTCTTCAAATCTAATGTATATGCGCCGTTTTTATTAACACTGATTGTCATAATTTTTTTATAAATGTTCGTGAAAAAACTAACATTAATGATGACCACACAAAAGATATTTATTTTTAATTCTGAGTTGATTTGTTTTATATAAGTATATTTAAAAAGAGTGTTCGCTCCATAAAAATATATTATCGGACTGTGCGTCTTAACTGTTTTCTCATACCCTTCCTGATCATTACGGAGTAACTCTTTCAAAAACTTCAAATAAAAATAAAAGCGATGAACTTTTCTCTTGACATATTATAAACACTGATACAAGTACTGACAAATTAAAGAGATACTGGTGGCTGGTGCCTTCAGGATTGAGCCATATGCTTAGTGTTTTACATTGAATAAAATGACATGCAAAAAAGTACTCCTTTAGGAAACTGATATCCTTTGAGTAATTCTGGCAACTAGATCTGCCTCTTCCTGATAAGTTTTAAGTCCGCTTCGATCGTAATCCTTGATTACTTCGTTAAGGCTACTGTAATTGTTTTTCCTTACGGTCGGTGTGTGTTATCTTTGAGTAGTGAGGCTGCCTGTTTCTATAATTCCATTCTTTTTCTTTAACTTTAATTCCTATATTTGTCTTCATTCAATTAATTTTTGCTTTAGTACGTTTTAAAAGTCTCTGTTTGTTTATGAAAACCCATTTAATTGTTAAGTTGTTTTGCTTACAGGTTTAAAGCAGCCATATTACGAGCTAGTTTTTAAGGTTTAGTTTTTTGGCTTTGTGACTGTGAAGCTTTTTCCGCACAGTCTGTGACCATGAGGACTTGAAGTTGTCCTTGCCTTTAGCAAAGTCTACTATTTTCGGCGCTCTACTACTTATTTAATAAATTACCCCGTTGATAACTGTTGCCAGCCGTTTTTAAAAGAGAATAAATTCAGCAATGTATCTCACTTAACCCGTACCCCTTGTCTATCTTGCTAATGCCTTGCAAGCGGAGATTCTCAGTAAGTAATCTCCGCGGCCATAGACAACACATTTTTTTTCAGATTTTTTTTCAGGGTGCAGAGAATATGAGAGAATTTATTCTCCGCGCGCCTAAATATTCTCCGCTCCCTGTTTGCGTGAGATACATTTTATTATCACACTGAGACTCAGAGAATATCTATGGCAGAATCTCCTCGGCTTCGCCTCGGAGATTCTGCATAGATATTCTCCTCGTTTCAGTGTGATAATATTCATGTATCTCACTTAACCCGTACCCCTTGTCTATCTTGCTAATGCCTTGCAAGCGGAGATTCTCAGTAAGTAATCTCCGCGGCCATAGACAATAGGAGAATATGAGAGAATTTATTCTCCGCGCGCCTAAATATTCTCCGCTCCCTGTTTGCGTGAGATACATTTTATTATCACACTGAGACTCAGAGAATATCTATGGCAGAATCTCCTCGGCTTCGCCTCGGAGATTCTGCATAGATATTCTCCTCGTTTCAGTGTGATAATATTCATGTATCTCACTTAACCCGTACCCCTTGTCTATCTTGCTAATGCCTTGCAAGCGGAGATTCTCAGTAAGTAATCTCCGCGGCCATAGACAATAGGAGAATATGAGAGAATTTATTCTCCGCGCGCCTAAATATTCTCCGCTCCCTGTTTGCGTGAGATACATTTTATTATCACACTGAGACTCAGAGAATATCTATGGCAGAATCTCCTCGGCTTCGCCTCGGAGATTCTGCATAGATATTCTTCTCGTTTCAGTGTGATAATATTCATGTATTCCACTCTGCCTGTACGCCTTGTCTATCTCGCTAGTGTTTTGCTAGCGGAGATTTTTACTAAGTCATCTCCGCTGCCATAGACAATATATAGGAAGCGGAGATTACTTATAATCTCCGCGAATCGAGTCAATAATCTCCGCTCCCTGCATTCGTGAAATACATTTCAATATCCAACTGAAACTCGGAAGAATGTCTATGGCAGAACCTCCTCGGCTTCGCCTCGGAGATTCTGCATAGACATTCTCCTCGTTTCAGTAGGATATTATATATAAACATAGTGCTAATAATTATTCAGCGCATGAAATCATCAATTAATTGATTAATTAATTGAAAATTGATTTGGTGCATAAGATCTCCAAAGACTTCACTTTAAACTGTAAAGATTGCCTTAATTGATTTAATACTGCTCCATTACGCATACGCATATTTTTTGCGTTTTAAAACAATTAGTAGCTTGAAGTTGTCCTTGAGTGCCTTTGCCTTGTGATTAATTTGTCGCAAATTGCATTAACGAAGAAATATGTAAAAACCTAATTCTAACTTGCCATTAGTCCTAATTTCTTAGATACGTCTGACCGTTTCTTATTAACTTAAATAGCTATTCTTTCTCTGGCTGGCAAAGCATGGCAGATAAAATCCCCAAAACTGAGACTATTGTTATAGACGATAGATAGAAATCCGGAAAAATACACGCAGGCCTTTGCAAGTTTGATTTCTAGAACTCCAGGAAAACTTGCGGTAGTTTGAAAATATGGTTTGGGGGTGTTGGGGGATTGATTTCTTAGAAGCGCCCGGAGTCTGGGGCTGCGCTATAAAACAAACCTAAGTAGGAGTGCGTCGAATTAGAGCTCAGATTATAGCCTCTGGCTACCGCTTAATTTTTATTTTCCAGATAGCTATAAAATAAGCCTATGGTAGCGGTTCGAATGGAAAGGCAGCAATTTAATTTATTGATTTAACAAATTTCCTTAATTTAATCAAGAAGGTCGATTCGTCAACGGCTACGGCGATAGTAGGGCGACTAATCGATGCTAAGACGGTAACGGGGCTGCCACCACTTACTTTTAAGCGAAAGTAAGAAACTAATAATAGCCGATGCAGATTTCGCTCGTAGTAGAGTCGCACCGGTAGTTGTAGAACCGAGTAGAACGCTGGTTGAAGTGCAGGCAGGCTTGAATGGCGTCCAGGCTGACGATGATGTACGAACGGCGATGATTGGGGCTGGCTTCTTAAATAACTAAGGCAGAAATCAAGATCAAAGACTTGACTTCGATTAGAATCAGGGACTGAATTCTTCAGTCTAAGTATTACAGATGCTGTAGTAATAATTAACTGGAATTACTACAGGTTCCGCTGCTATATTTGGAGCTAATATATGCTCAGTAAGAGCAGACTGGGGTGCGGAGTCACGAAGCAGACGTGAGCAGACGTGAGCAGACTTAAGCAGACGTAAGCGGACTGGGTGCGGGGTTATGAAGCAGACGTAAGCGGACTGGGTGCGGGGTTATGAAGCAGACGTATGAAAAATTGGGTAAAAATTGCGCTGCTTATATACACGAAAACGGTCATTGCACGGATCATTAGGTTAAGCAATAACGCGTGAGCTGAATCATGGATCAAACGGGGATTGCACAGGTGGCTACATAACATATTAAACAATACGTAAGTGCACTTTTAGGTGAGCCATGGCATCATGAGGGCGACGGCGAGAGTTGCCCTGATGCCGAGCGGATCGTCAATGGGCAGTTTACTGCACCCGCGAAATAGGAGTAAACTCCCAATTGGCGAACACAGGCAAAAGATAGGCGGCCAGAGAGTGGGCGGCAAAATCAGTGGTCGGGCAAAGGAAAACGAGGCGGCGCACTGTCTCTGTGAAGCCAACTCGAAGGGCGGGTGGCTCGCAGATTCAGTGGCTTACAATTCACGGGTGTTCACGCAGGGTATGCACAGATAGCGAGCGGGCACGCCTGGCAGGCGTCCAACCGCTGAATGGGACACGTAGGCAGTGCACGGCTGGGCTGCACGAAAACAATGTGCCCCAGCTAATTTGTACGGTACTCGCAGTTTATGCACGTAAGTTAAGGCATTAAGCAAAATGCAAGTTTCATACACATTTTGTTAATATGCATCATTTAAATTTGTCGAATGGGGTGAAATAATTCGACGCACTACTACAAACTATTGCAGGCCCTGTTGTTGTTAAACCGATTTCCCCAAGAACAGGGCCGCGGGTCAGTTCCGAGGAACTCTGCCGCTGAAAATTTTAATTAATTATTTAATCGAAGTTATAAAATATACACCAGATTGGCTCTATATTTTTGATGCGAATATTGAATAAGCAAACAATGAAACAATAATTTAGTTTTTGGTACTATTTGGCACGCATAGGGAAAAATCCGGAAAATATTGGGTAAAATATATACAAGGGGAATCCCGCAAAAGGAAGGGATCTAATAAAAAGGAAATCTAAAAACATGCATGCTGGAATAATTGCAGGCCCTGCAATTATTAGGGTCTATACTATAATAAAACATTGCTAGGCATACTTATTAAATTATTGGCATACTAATGTACAAATATAGACAAAATTGACTTTCTAATGCCTAGTACACTGTTCCATACTACCATAGGCTAGCTTCTCTTTGTCACTACTAGTGATCAAATCTTATGGGCATAGGTTCACTTCTGTTTGGTAAATTCTTTTGAGTGCATTTTTGAACTTAGCAACAAACAACAAGTTGGACAAACAAAACCTTGGAACAAACAAACTGTATGCTGAGTCTGTAGCTCAAAGATAATGAATTGTCTCATTTTCTATTCACAGTGGGTACTCTGCTTGCAGATGCACCAGAGGAACTGTCCAAAGTGAGGCCAGGGAAATTTGCAGTGCCACAGGAACTGCAGATATATAGGAGTCCCTAGATATCTGTAGGATATGTCCTAAGTCCCCTATATTAGATTTGTATGTACATCTGGATCATTGGCAGGAATAATTGTTATCAGTGCCAATGGACAACTAGCCATTTTGTGTGGAAGGTGAAAGCTAAAAATGCTAGTATTATTAGCTTGCCAGCTGCCCAGTTGCAAAGAAAACTATCATTCCTTTCAAGCCCCTTCGGAGTTTTGCCCATAGACATTAACTTATGCCATGTCAACTTACAAAGTTTAAATTTGTGCCACAACACTACAATTGTTCCTGCGATTTCAAAATGCACTCAAAATAATTTACTAAATGGAAGTGAACCTATGCCATCTTATGTTACAAAATAATCATTAATTTTATAAAAAGTTAAAACTAGATAAAATGCTCTATGTTTCACTTTATCCCTAAATGTTATGTCACAGAAAATCATTAATTTTATAAAAATTTAAAACTACATTATATGCTCTATGTTCCACATTGACCCTTGTCCACTAGTAAAATATATCAGGAAAGTTGTGGTACTTAAAGTTCCTATATAAGTTATATAAAAACAAGATTGCTTAGCAAAGGCATTGTTTATCAATTTCTGAACTTAATGCTTCAAATGTTATTATTAAAAGAAACAAGTTTTTTTCTGATCAGTGGCTCTGACTCAGACTAGCTGAATACTGACTTCTAGGTATCAAGAATATGGGGCTTCATTATATAAATGAACAGTTTTTTGCTCTAAGGGCCTATGAATCTGTGGTGTCGAATTGTCAGGAATCATTGACTTTAGGGGTGTTTGGGATCTGCTATGAATTTGTAGTTTAAAGTGTATTTAGAAAAAATTGCCTACTTTTAGTTTAAAAGTGGAGCAATACAAAAATGTGCTAATTTTATATTATGTTGTTTACATAACAAGTAAATGAACCATATTTTTAACCTTCAGTTGATTAATGATGCTACCTGATGATGATGAGTCAGACTCTCTCAGCATACGGTCAGTTGGCCCAGAAGAAGAATATCCAGTCCGACTAAACTGGAACGATCTTGGCGTTCAGTTCAGTAAACAGGCCATTGTTGTGCCTGGCGATCGGTTGACTAGGTATGGTGATGATCCACCACTCATGCTGTCACCACTCATTCTGTCAAATGCTGTCACCCACTCATTCTGTCAGATGCTGTTGCCCACTCATTCTGTCAGATGCTGTCACCCACTCATTCTGTCAGATGCTGTCACCCACTCATTCTGTCAGATGCTGTCACCCACTCATTCTGTCAGATGCTGTCACCACTCAATCTGTCAGATGCTGTCACCCACGCATTGTGTCAGATGCCGTCACCCACTCATTGTGTCAGATGCTGTCACCACTCATTCTGTCAGATGCTGTCACCACTCATTCTGTCAGATGCTGTCACCACTCATTCTGTCAAATGCTGTCACCCACTCATTCTGTCAGATGCTGTCGCCACTCATTCTGTCAGATGCTGTCGCCACTCATTCTGTCAGATGCTGTCGCCACTCATTCTGTCAGATGCCGTCACCCACTCATTCTGTCAGATGCTGTCGCCACTCATTCTGTCAGATGCTGTCGCCACTCATTCTGTCAGATGCTGTCGCCACTCATTCTGTCAGATGCTGTCGCCACTCATTCTGTCAGATGCTGTCGCCCACTTATTCTGTCAGATGATGTCGCCCACTCATTCTGTCAGATGCTGTCGCCACTCATTCTGTCAGATGCTGTCACCCACTCATTCTGTCAGATGCTGTCGCCCACTCATTCTGACAGATGTCGTCACCCACTCATTGTGTCAGATGCCGTCACCCACTCATTGTGTCAGATGCTGTCACCACTCATTCTGTCAGATGCTGTCGCCACTCATTCTGTCAGATGCTGTCGCCACTCATTCTGTCAGATGCTGTCACCCACTCATTCTGTCAGATGCTGTCGCCACTCATTCTGTCAGATGCTGTCGCCACTCATTCTGTCAGATGCTGTCGCCACTCATTCTGTCAGATGCTGTCGCCACTCATTCTGTCAGATGCTGTCGCCCACTTATTCTGTCAGATGATGTCGCCCACTCATTCTGTCAGATGCTGTCGCCACTCATTCTGTCAGATGCTGTCACCCACTCATTCTGTCAGATGCTGTCGCCCACTCATTCTGACAGATGTCGTCACCCACTCATTGTGTCAGATGCCGTCACCCACTCATTGTGTCAGATGCTGTCACCACTCATTCTGTCAGATGCTGTCGCCACTCATTCTGTCAGATGCTGTCGCCACTCATTCTGTCAGATGCTGTCACCCACTCATTCTGTCAGATGCTGTCACCCACTCATTCTGTCAGATGCTGTCACCCACTCATTCTGTCAGATGCCGTCACCCACTCATTCTGTCAGATGCTGTCGCCCACTCATTCTGTCAGATGCCGTCACCCACTCATTCAGCCAGATGCCGTCACCCACTCATTCAGCCAGATTCCGTCACCCACTCATTCTGTCAGATGCTGTCACCCACTCATTCTGTCAGATGCTGTCGCCACTCATTCTGTCAGATGCTGTCACCCACTCATTCTGTCAGATGCTGTCGCCCACTTATTCTGTCAGATGATGTCGCCCACTCATTCTGTCAGATGCTGTCGCCACTCATTCTGTCAGATGCTGTCACCCACTCATTCTGTCAGATGCTGTCGCCCACTCATTCTGACAGATGTCGTCACCCACTCATTGTGTCAGATGTCGTCACCCACTCATTGTGTCAGATGCTGTCACCACTCATTCTGTCAGATGCTGTCGCCACTCATTCTGTCAGATGCTGTCGCCACTCATTCTGTCAGATGCTGTCACCCACTCATTCTGTCAGATGCCGTCACCCACTCATTCTGTCAGATGCTGTCACCCACTCATTCTGTCAGATGCCGTCACCCACTCATTCTGTCAGATGCTGTCGCCCACTCATTCTGTCAGATGCCGTCACCCACTCATTCAGCCAGATGCCGTCACCCACTCATTCAGCCAGATTCCGTCACCCACTCATTCTGTCAGATGCTGTCACCCACTCATTCTGTCAGATGCTGTCGCCCACTCATTCAGCCAGATGCCGTCACCCACTCATTCTGTCAGATGCTGTCACCCACTCATTCTGTCAGATGCTGTCGCCCACTCATTCAGCCAGATGCCGTCACCCACTCATTCTGTCAGATGCTGTCGCCCACTCATTCTGTCAGATGCCGTCACCCACTCATTCAGCCAGATGCCGTCACCCACTCATTCAGCCAGATTCCGTCACCCACTCATTCTGTCAGATGCTGTCGCCACTCATTCTGTCAGATGCTGTCGCCACTCATTCTGTCAGATTGCTGTCGCCCACTTATTCTGTCAGATGATGTCGCCCACTCATTCTGTCAGATGCTGTCGCCACTCATTCTGTCAGATGCTGTCACCCACTCATTCTGTCAGATGCTGTCGCCCACTCATTCTGACAGATGTCGTCACCCACTCATTGTGTCAGATGCCGTCACCCACTCATTGTGTCAGATGCTGTCACCACTCATTCTGTCAGATGCTGTCGCCACTCATTCTGTCAGATGCTGTCGCCACTCATTCTGTCAGATGCTGTCACCCACTCATTCTGTCAGATGCTGTCACCCACTCATTCTGTCAGATGCTGTCACCCACTCATTCTGTCAGATGCCGTCACCCACTCATTCTGTCAGATGCTGTCGCCCACTCATTCTGTCAGATGCCGTCACCCACTCATTCAGCCAGATGCCGTCACCCACTCATTCAGCCAGATTCCGTCACCCACTCATTCTGTCAGATGCTGTCACCCACTCATTCTGTCAGATGCTGTCGCCACTCATTTTGTCAGATGCTGTCACCCACTCATTCTGTCAGATGCTGTCGCCCACTTATTCTGTCAGATGATGTCGCCCACTCATTCTGTCAGATGCTGTCGCCACTCATTCTGTCAGATGCTGTCACCCACTCATTCTGTCAGATGCTGTCGCCCACTCATTCTGACAGATGTCGTCACCCACTCATTGTGTCAGATGTCGTCACCCACTCATTGTGTCAGATGCTGTCACCACTCATTCTGTCAGATGCTGTCGCCACTCATTCTGTCAGATGCTGTCGCCACTCATTCTGTCAGATGCTGTCACCCACTCATTCTGTCAGATGCCGTCACCCACTCATTCAGCCAGATGCTGTCGCCCACTCATTCTGTCAGATGCCGTCACCCACTCATTCAGCCAGATGCCGTCACCCACTCATTCAGCCAGATTCCGTCACCCACTCATTCTGTCAGATGCTGTCGCCCACTCATTCTGACAGATGTCGTCACCCACTCATTGTGTCAGATGTCGTCACCCACTCATTGTGTCAGATGCTGTCACCACTCATTCTGTCAGATGCTGTCGCCACTCATTCTGTCAGATGCTGTCGCCACTCATTCTGTCAGATGCTGTCACCCACTCATTCTGTCAGATGCCGTCACCCACTCATTCAGCCAGATGCTGTCGCCCACTCATTCTGTCAGATGCCGTCACCCACTCATTCAGCCAGATGCCGTCACCCACTCATTCAGCCAGATTCCGTCACCCACTCATTCTGTCAGATGCTGTCACCCACTCATTCTGTCAGATGCTGTCGCCCACTCATTCAGCCAGATGCCGTCACCCACTCATTCTGTCAGATGCTGTCACCCACTCATTCTGTCAGATGCTGTCGCCCACTCATTCAGCCAGATGCCGTCACCCACTCATTCTGTCAGATGCTGTCGCCCACTCATTCTGTCAGATGCCGTCACCCACTCATTCAGCCAGATGCCGTCACCCACTCATTCAGCCAGATTCCGTCACCCACTCATTCTGTCAGATGCTGTCACCCACTCATTCTGTCAGATGCTGTCGCCACTCATTCTGTCAGATGCTGTCGCCACTCATTCTGTCAGATGCTGTCGCCCACTTATTCTGTCAGATGATGTCGCCCACTCATTCTGTCAGATGCTGTCGCCACTCATTCTGTCAGATGCTGTCACCCACTCATTCTGTCAGATGCTGTCGCCCACTCATTCTGACAGATGTCGTCACCCACTCATTGTGTCAGATGTCGTCACCCACTCATTGTGTCAGATGCTGTCACCACTCATTCTGTCAGATGCTGTCGCCACTCATTCTGTCAGATGCTGTCGCCACTCATTCTGTCAGATGCTGTCACCCACTCATTCTGTCAGATGCTGTCACCCACTCATTCTGTCAGATGCTGTCACCCACTCATTCTGTCAGATGCCGTCACCCACTCATTCTGTCAGATGCTGTCGCCCACTCATTCTGTCAGATGCCGTCACCCACTCATTCAGCCAGATGCCGTCACCCACTCATTCTGTCAGATGCCGTCACCCACTCATTCTGTCAGATGCTGTCACCCACTCATTCTGTCAGATGCTGTCGCCCACTCATTCAGCCAGATGCCGTCACCCACTCATTCTGTCCGATGCTGTCACCCACTCATTCTGTCAGATGCTGTCACCCACTCATTGTGTCAGATGCCGTCACCCACTCATTGTGTCAGATGCTGTCACCACTCATTCTGTCAGATGCTGTCACCCACTCATTCTGTCAGATGCTGTCGCCCACTCATTCTGTCAGATGCCGTCACCCACTCATTGTGTCAGATGCCGTCACCCACTCATTCTGTCAGATGCTGTCGCCCACTCATTCTGTCAGATGCCGTCACCCACTCATTGTGTCAGATGCCGTCACCCACTCATTGTCGTGGTCACACACTCAAATCACCCAATTTTTCCAGATCGCGAGAGTTCATCCCGGGCCACGGCACCCTGCGCCGCACAGTCGAAGCCGGCAGTGTCGGACGTCGACAAAAAGCGGACTCTGCCGCTGACGAAAACGATGACGAAGATGACGAAGAAGAGGACGAAGAAGGCGTCTGGGAGCTGGCCGCCTCCGTTGCGGGGCGACAGCACGTTGTCAACAAGCTGCTGTGCGTGCTGCCCGGCCGGTCGCGCTACGCCGGCGAAATTGGCGACGTTGTGGTCGGCCGGGTCCAGGAGGTGGCCTCTCGACGGTGGCGAATCGACGCCAATGCTAGGTTCGATTGAGGATGCACTATACGCCAGTGGGCTGTGATTTTTTGTAGGGCAGCCCCCCTGGCAACAAGGGAACTAGAATAATTACCAACCCTATGATTTGGATTTTAGATGTTGGGAAGTCATTAAGAAAATCTTGCAGAATGGAGTAGCAGTGTCAGATGCACTTCATCTAGATTTCACGGTGACAGATCTGGGCTAATTATCGGCACACGGTGGTTGGAGTAACAGGCCTAGCACAGGTGAGGGCAGAGTGACAGGCCTAGCACAGGTGAGGGCAGAGTGACAGGCCTAGCACAGGTGAGGGCAGAGTGACAGGCCTAGCACAGGTGAGGGCAGAGTGACAGGCCTAGCACAGGTGAGGGCAGAGTGACAGGCCTAGCACAGGTGAGGGCAGAGTGACAGGCCTAGCACAGGTGAGGGCAGAGTGACAGGCCTAGCACAGGTGAGGGCAGAGTGACAGGCCTAGCACAGGTGAGGGCAGAGTGACAGGCCTAGCACAGGTGAGGGCAGAGTGACAGGCCTAACACAGGTGAGGGCAGAGTGACAGGCCTAGCACAGTTGAGGGCAGAGTGACAGGCCTAGCACAGGTGAGGGCAGAGTGACAGGCCTAGCACAGTTGAGGGCAGAGTGACAGGCCTAGCACGGCTGAGGGCAGAGTGACAGGCCTCCTAGACTCATGATTGAGAGTCAATTCAACGCCCAAACCCGCTTCCAGACTGCAAGCCACGCTGCACCTGAGCGGCGTCCTTCAGCCCGGCGAAGATCTTCGCCGCAAATCCGAGGAGGATGAGCGCGCAATGCGCTGCGTACTAGCCGAAGGCGATCTAGTCAGCGCCGAGGTGCAGTCTGTGCAGGCGGACGGCTCGCTGGTGCTGCACACGCGCAACGCCCGCTACGGGCGCCTGGGCCAGGGCACGCTGATCCGGGTGCCGCCCGCGCTGATCAAGCGCAGCAAGACGCACTTTCACGCCCTGCCCTGCGGTGTCACCCTGGTGCTTGGCATGAACGGCTACTGCTGGTGCGGCCCGACGCCTGGCCAGTCGGACGGCCGCGAGCCGACGGCCAGTCCAACCGATCGACTGGAGGTGGCCCGGGTTCGAGCCTGCGTCCGCCTGCTGGCCGTTAACCACGTGCCGCTGCACGACACCAGCGTGATGCAGGCCTACGAGGCGTCGCGCGACACGCCGGTGGCTCTTCTGGCCAGGCCGGACGAACAGTTGCGAGTGGCTCGACTGGCCGCCGAACAGCTGCTGGCTGCCGAGGTTGGCGAAGCTAAGATTGGCGGCGGCTTGAATGCCGGCATGGCTGTTGATATTGGCGTCGTCCTGTAGGCCGAATGGGCATCGTATTTATTGGACTTTCCGACCTTTGCATTTTTGGCAACCTTATAAATTACAATTTTATGTCAAATCTATTGAAAGCAACTTGCTTCTGCCGATTTGTTATTTTTTGCTCGCTGCAAAAACATATTAATCAAAAGATAGATGGATACACAAGTAGTTAGATAGATAGATAGATAGATAGATAGATAGATAGATAGATAGATAGATAGATAGATAGATAGATAAAAGGATAGGCAGATAGACAGACAGATAGATAGATAGATAGATAGATAGATAGATAGATAGACAGATAGACAGACAGATAGATAGACAGATAGATAGATAGATAGATAGATAGATAGATAGATAGATAGATAGACAGATAGACAGACAGATAGATAGATAGATAGATAGATAGATAGATAGAAGGATAGACAGATAGACAGACAGACAGATAGATAGATAGACAGATAGATAGATAGAAAGAACGATGCACTGAAGTACCTCGTGACGCGCTGTTTCCAGCCCAGTTCAGCTCCAATGATGCCAGCCTGCAGCGTGAGCGCCAATCCAACTGTTGGTGCCGCCTGATATGCCATGACAGACTTGAACGGTGTGGGCTCAGGCTCGGTGGCAATACCCTATGCCGGCAGCCAGCCGGCGGCCAAGCAGTCAAGCCGACTGCGGCAGCGCCGCTGCAGCCTGTGCCAGTCCCTGCCCGCCTTTCCCAACGCCGAACAATTCGCCGAGCACCTGCGCTCCGCCCATCTGACTAGGGAGGGCGGCTCCTACCTGTGCCGCTACGGGCCCAACTCCGTCTGCCGCTACCAGCCGATGGAGGGCGTCAGCGAGCGCGACTACGAGTTGCACGTGCTGCGCCATCACGCCGGCAGTGGTGGCGGCGGCGGCGGCGTCGTCACAACCACCTCCTCTAGCGGCACCGTGCCAGACTGCGTGCACACGTATCGCGAGGTGCGCGACGGTGTCACTCTTGGCGAGCGCTGGACGCCGCTGCACTCGGTGGTAAACTTGCCGGCTGTGCTGAACGATCCGCGCGTCCGGCATCGCCAGGCCACCGACTTGTTTAGTCGAACCTGGGGCGACGCATTTGAACGGGCCGAGCCGCCGCCGTCGGCGCTGCTGCCAATTATTGGACGGCGCGATTTCGAGCGGTACCTGGCCAAGGTGGCCGGCCCCGCCAAGGCCCGAGTGCCGTCGGCTGACGTCGCTCCGGCTGCGGCTGCGCCCGCCGCGGCGCCTTCCACTCCGACCTTGACGAACAGGCTGGCCCAGGTTGAACGGCTGTTCTTTCAGCCCGAGTTCGACATCCGTCAGAAGGAGGTGTTTTCGCAGGTACTTTAGCCCCCACCCTGCTTTTTCTGCCATGCTTTAATCCCTTTTCGCTTCGCTCCCTTTTCAGAATCCCTATTTTTCTCCCCTCCCCAGATCCCAATTTCCCTTCCCCATTCCCGGATCCTTATTTCCCTCCTCTATACAGATCCCTATTTCCCTCCTCTATACAGATCCCTATTTCCCTCCTCTATACAGATCCCTATTTCCCTCCTCTATGCAGATCCCTATTACCCTCCTCTATGCAGATCCCTATTACCCTCCTCTATTCAGATCCCTATTTCCCTCCTCTATACAGATCCCTATTTCCCTCCTCTATGCAGATCCCTATTACCCTCCTCTATTCAGATCCCTATTTCCCGCCTCTATCCGGATTTCTATTTCCCTCCTTTACCCGGATTTAACTTCGCCCTCCCTAGATCCCTTTTCACTACCTTGATTTAAAACACTTGTGCAATTTACTTAAATGCCTTGTTTTTAACTCAAAATGCGTGATTTTTACCCTAACCTCTCCATAGCATAACTTCCTATTTTCCCTATACTTCGCTTCTATTGGCTCTTATAGAATCATAGTAAACGCACGAGTCTGTGCTACAAGCAATCGCATTCCTTTCCAATCAGGTGCTGCCTTGGCAGACACTGCAATCAGGCGGCGCTGGCTGGCGCCAGCTTCAGGAACACCTGACTCACCAGCTTGACGTAGTCGAAGAAGCAATCGCTGGCCAGGTGTCCCGCAAGTCGCAAGCCCTGTTCCAGACGGCGGCCAGCCAGGACGACATTCGGACCCGACTGGACGGCGCTGTGCAGTCGGTGCGCCAGTTCCGCCAGCGTCTGGCTGGCGCGAGACAGGTCCGTGTTACAGCGTGCCGCACTCTTTTAACAAGCTGAGAGACAGACAGACAGACAGACAGACAGACAGACAGACAGACAGACAGACAGACAGACAGACAGACAGACACAGACAGACAGACACACACACACAGACAGACAGGCAGACAGGCAGGCAGGCAGGCAGACAGACAGACAGACAGACAGACAGACAGGCAGACAGACAGACAGACAGACAGACAGATAGTTGGGCAGGCCGATACACCAAGGCCTCCCAGCGCCCAGCCTCAGCATTAGCGCCCAGCCTCAGCATTAGCGCCCAGCCTCATCATTAGCGCCCAGCCTCAGCATTAGCGCCCAGCCTCAGCATTAGCGCCCAGCCTCATCATTAGCGCCCAGCCTCAGCATTAGCACCCAGCCTCATCATTAGCACCCAGCCTCATCATTAGCGCCCAGCCTCAGCATTAGCACCCAGCCTCAGCATTAGCGCCCAGCCTCAGCAATAGCGCCCAGCCTCATCATTAGCGCCCAGCCTCATCATTAGCGCCCAGCCTCATCATTAGCGCCCAGCCTCATCATTAGCGCCCAGCCTCAGCAATAGCGCCCAGCCTCAGCAATAGCGCCCAGCCTCAGCATTAGCACCCAGCCTCATCATTAGCACCCAGCCTCATCATTAGCGCCCAGCCTCAGCATTAGCGCCCAGCCTCATCATTAGCGCCCAGCCTCAGCATTAGCACCCAGCCTCATCATTAGCACCCAGCCTCATCATTAGCGCCCAGCCTCAGCATTAGCGCCCAGCCTCAGCATTAGCACCCAGCCTCAGCATTAGCACCCAGCCTCAGCATTAGCGCCCAGCCTCAGCATTAGCACCCAGCCTCAGCATTAGCACCCAGCCTCAGCATTAGCGCCCAGCCTCAGCATTAGCACCCAGCCTCAGCATTAGCACCCAGCCTCAGCATTAGCACCCAGCCTCATCATTAGCGCCCAGCCTCAGCATTAGCACCCAGCCTCAGCATTAGCGCCCAGCCTCAGCAATAGCGCCCAGCCTCATCATTAGCGCCCAGCCTCAGCATTAGCACCCAGCCTCAGCATTAGCACCCAGCCTCATCATTAGCACGCCGTGCCGCACTGCAGGTCAGCGCCGCCAGTCAACTATTGGTGCTGCGCTGTTGGCGCCGCCGACGCAACTGCCTCGCCGCTCTGGACAGACTGGAGCTGCTGCTGAGCGTGCGCGCCACCCAGCCAACAATTCAACAGCTGCTGGCCGGCGCCGACTATTGCGGCGCCCTGGATCTGATGAATAGCGCCCAGGAGGCGCTGGGCCAACAGTTGCGCGGCCTCCACTGCTGCCGGCATTTGCACTCGCAGTTGGTCGAACTGCGCAAATTCGTTGGCCGAATGGTCGAATCCGAACTGGTCGCCGCTCTGAACAAACAGTTAAAAACTGGGCAGGGCGCCGAGGCGCTGGGCCCGTGCGCCCTCGGCATGCTGCGCTACGGCCGCAGTCTGCACGACTGCGCGGCTGTGCTGAAACGCGAAGCATTCGAACAGCTCCGCCTGCTAGTGCGCTCCTGCGTACAGGCCGGCGTCAAGCAGCAACCGCAGCCAACGTCGTCCAGTAGCTCTGGCGGCGAAGAGCTCAGCCTGATGGAGCAGATGCGCCAGTTAGACTTTGACGCCTGGCTAAACATGCTGGATTCTGTTTGCAATGGCCTGCGCACAGCATTAGTCAATTGCGCCCAGGCCGTGGCCGCTGTTCGCACTATTCTGGGCCCGCTCTGCTCAATGCTTGAAGCCGAACAGATGCTGGTGGACGTGCGACAGAATGCGCAGGTTAGTCGCGTCTTTTTTACCTGCTCATTTACTAGCTGGAACATACTTGCGAACAAGCTTTTACAGAGATCGTCTTTAGTGCGTTTTTTACTACTTACTAACTATATTTAGTAGTATGATGAGCATGTGTGGTATTATTTTTTTATACTAACGAGTTTGATTGTATTTTCATTCCATTGCACAAATTAATTTAGATAAGTCTGTTTGTGAATTTGTGTCTCCGTGTAATTTACTACTTACAAAGTCATTCACTATCAGTAGTATGATAATAATGCATTTAATCACACGATTTTGGTTTGGCAAAATTTCTGACATGTTGTGTGTTGCAGGCGTGTTACTGATCCAAGTTTATCTTCTAACAACTTTTAGGAGAAGGTGGTGAAGCTGCTTGCCGCCCGGTCTAAAGACGCCTTCCTTGAGCGACTGAACCCGGCGGAGTTTGTGCGCCTGTCTTCCCTAGTCGGCGCTTTCGCCGACCAACTGGACGGCATCAGCCTGCGCTCCGGTGCCGACATTGACGGCTCGGCGATTCAAAATGGCGATGCCGTTGTAGCGGACGCGTCGGCAACGGCCAGCGGATCCGGAGAGGTTGCCGGGGTAACCGCTGCGGCAGCGGCTACGTCGACAACGTCCGCACAGTCGGGCAGCGCGCTGCTGCGCAGTGCATTGCAAAATCAGGTAATTATTGGGGCGTACTGCCTGCTTTCCTGGTTGCTCTTGAATTGAAAGTTTTATTGGTACATTGTTTTGTTATCGCCCTGTGTTAATTTGCAGTTAGGGTAATGGGTACTTCCGGTTAAGGAAATTCGAAGTTCCGGTTAGGGAAATCGGAAATTCCGGTTAGGAAGATTCGAACTTCCAGTTGGGAGATTCGAAGTTCCGGTTATGGAATTCGGAAGTTCCGGTTTGGGAAATCGGAAGTTCCGGTTAGGGAGATTTGAAGTTCCGGTTAGGGAAATCGGAAGTTCCGGTTTGGGAAATCGGAAGTTCCGGTTAGGGAGATTTGAAGTTCCGGTTAGGGAAATAGGAAGTTCCGGTTAGGGAAATAGGAAGTTCCGGTTAGGAAGATTCGAAGTTCCAGTTGGGGAGATTCGAAGTTCCGGTTAGAGAGATTCGAAGTTCCGGTTTGGGAAAACGGAAGTTCCGGTTCGGGAGATTTGAAGTTCCGGTTAGGGAAATTCGAAGTTCCCGTTATGAAATTCGGAAGTTACGGTTAGGGAGATTCGAAGTTCCGGTTAGAGAAATTTTAATTTATGTTTAGCAAAGCGGAAAGATCTGGGATAAAGTGGGATTCTAAATTCGGACACTTTTAGCGACAGCACTTTCTCTCGCCGAATCCCGCAGGCCCTTCGCCTAGTTGGCCGATTCCACGCCGAGCGCAAGACCAGCCTCAGCCTGCTGCTAGATAACGAGCGCTGGAAACCGGCCGACGTGCCTGCCGAATTCCAGCTGCTGGCCAACGCTATCGGCGAAGGCCGTCTCGGCGCTCTCAACTCGCCGACTTCGGCCTCGTCGCCTTCGTCGTCTAGCGGCTCGCCAGCGCCGGCCGCGCCCAGCATCGAGCTGTGCGGCGAGCATTTCCGCGTGTCCGGCGCCACCCTCATGCTAGTCAGATTCGCTATCGAGTATTGCCGCCTGGCCACCGACCTGCGGCACTGCGCCGCTAGGGAAGTGTTTAGCCATCTGGTTGAATTGTTGAAACACTTCAACTCGCGCTGCTGCCAACTGGTATTGGGCGCCGGGGCTATCCAGCTGGTCGGGCTGAAGACCATCACCACTAAGAATCTGTGCCTGGCGCAGCGCAGCCTGCAGCTGGTGCTGGCTATCCTGCCACACGTCAGCAATCATTTTGTCAGTAGGCTGGGTTTGCCGGCCGCCTGCCAGCGCGCCCTGCTAGACACGGCCAAAGACTACGGCGATCATTCCGCTGAGATAATACGCAAACTAGTTGAACTGATGGACAGCAAGGCTAAGCAACAATTGGCCGTATGGCAGTTTAGGCCGCCTTCGCCGTCAGTGCACATCCGCTCAGTTGTGCAGGCGCACTGCAAACTGCACGAGAATATGGCCGAGCTGCTACCCAGACAGCAGGTGCGTTGGCTTTGAGTCTCTCACTAAATCTTGTCTGGCATCTTGCCAATCAGTAGCCCTGGTAGTGAGGTTGTTGATGAGCCAATCAGTAGCCCTGGTAGTGAGGTTGTTGATGAGCCAATCAGTAGCCCTGGTAGTGAGGTTGTTGATCAGCCAATCAGTAGCCCTGGTAGTGAGGTTGTTGATCAGCCAATCAGTAGCCCTGGTAGTGAGGTTGTCGGTCAGCCAATCAGTAGCCCTGGTAGTGAGGTTGTTGATGAGCCAATCAGTAGCCCTGGTAGTGAGGTTGTCGGTCAGCCAATCAGTAGCCCTGGTAGTGAGGTTGTTGATGAGCCAATCAGTAGCCCTGGTAGTGAGGTTGTCGGTCAGCCAATCAGTAACCTTTGTAGCCAGGTTGTTTGTAAGCCAATCAGTAACTTTTGTAGTGAGGTTGCTCGTCAGCCAATCAGTAACCCTAATAGCCAAACTTGATTAACTTTGTCCCGCACCGCCAGGTCACAGAAATATTCCTGCGTCTCCACAACGCCTTCAAAGAGGATTTCCGACGCAAACTGCGCGAATGCGGCGTCACTAACGACAGATCGCCGCAGCATCTGCACGCCAGCACGGATATGGCCTTCTATTTGGACAGTCTGCGAGCTCTGCGCGGCCTCGAGAACTTCAACGACGATTTTTCCGATCTATGGAAATGAGGCATTCACTGAGATTTGCTTAATTTTTGGAGGTGGCTTTTTGCTCAAACAATCGGGATATAGTTTGGGTTAAGTTTGTCAATCAAAAAATAATCGGTGGGGTTGCCTGTTGACCAATCAGAACGTAGGGCGTCAGGTTTTGAGTTATCGAATCGGGACACTGGAGGTGGGGTTGTCGGTCGACCAATCGGGACACTGGAGGTGGGGTTGTCGGTCAACCAATCGGGACACTGGAGGTGGGGTTGTCGGTCAACCAATCGGGACACTGGAGGTGGGGTTGTCGGTCAACCAATCGGGACACTGGAGGTGGGGTTGTCGGTCAAACAATCAGAACACTGGAGGGGGTTGTTAAGAAAACTATTGTCAACTCAATCAGAAAAACCCAAAATAACCATTTTTGTGTTGGGTGCTTTAACTCGTATCTTAAACAGAACTTGAGCTCGAAAACTTAATTCTCGACTAGCAATACTTCCTTGATATACTTTTAAAGCATGATTTCTGCGTCAGCCTGTCTAATTTTTTGACAGCCAAAAAGCGAAATTTCCCGTGTTGGGCTGCCTATTTTGTTAGGCGCCAGCTTTCGATGCTTATCTTGTAGTTGTTTGTGTCTTTAAATTGATTCATTTCGACCCATTGTTCTTCCTGAGGTTTTCATGTCTATCGCATAGCTGCCGCATAGTTTTTAACTTAATTGTGCTGGCTGTAAGGCTAATTAGATTATTTATTTGTTATTGCAATTGGTGATTGTTTGACAGCGGAATAAATCTGATTTTTCTTATTTTAGATTTTTCTTCTGATAATTTGTTGCGTTTTGTTTGCTTGCTCGTGAATTTTTACATTGCATAAATTGTTATTACAGAACTCGGTTGCAGGAACAGTTCAGCAGCTGGCTACTCAAGTCTAACTAACTAATTGGAGTCCGATGAGCTGTTTAGGGCTTCTATAAGCTGGCTTCTGGACTGTCAATAAGCGGGTGGGTTCGAAGGCCCATTAAGAGATTAGGTCAATCAATGAGCAGACCAGCTAGGAAGTCCATGAGCAGACCAGCTAGGAAGCCCATGAGCAGACAAGCTAGGAAGCCCATGAGCAGACCAGTTAGAAAAAGCCCATGAGCAGACAAGTTAGAAAGCCCATGAGCAGACCAGCTAGAAAGCCCATGAGCAGACCAGCTAGAAAGCCCATGAGCAGACCAGCTAGGAAGCCCATGAGCAGACCAGCTAGAAAGCCCATGAGCAGACCAGCTAGGAAGCCCATGAGCATACCAGCTAGGAAGCCCATGAGCAGACAAGTTGGACTGCAACAGAACAAGCTCATAAGCCGAATTGAGCTGTCAGCCGTCTGTTATCAGGTGCAGATTGCAACCCGTATTGAATCGTACAATTCCTTGGTCTCTTGTTTATTATTTTTCTGTCCATCTTCTTTCATTGATGATTGCTAGCTGGCTTGAGAATGCTATTCCATGGGTTTTTCTCCACTCTTTTCCGTTCTTTTATTCTTATTTCTAAATGATTTTTTGCTGCTACCCGCTGCTAGTGCTTCTGCGGCGTGGTTTCATTTCTGTTATAAAATGTTAGTCGTCTGCGCATTAAAATTGTTATGGAATTTCTGAGTCCTGTGCATATTTGCTGTTGTCTGTTTTACGTTTAACTAAATAAATGCTTATAAATTTGGTCCGCTGAAACTGATCTGCGATCATACACTATTTATTTTTCCATGTACTGAACAAATTTTAATAATGCCTGGCTAAGGTTCAATTGTTAGTTTTTTATTTTTGCAACATGCGCTAAGCAGCTAAGCTTGTTGATTGTCTGATTTTTAAGGGAGAAAGGGGATTTCTAATGTAGGAATTTAGAATTTCGAGGAATTCTGTGAGCTTTTGCATTGTAATTATAGAGAAAGACAGAAATCCTGTAAAGATTTCTAAAGAACGCCAAGAGTCGGCTAGTAGCACAATACACAGAAGCTAGTGGCTGTGGAAAGTACATTATACGAGTACACAGAAGCAGACCTAACCAAGTTGAAGACAAAGAAAGCACTGAAAGCAAATCAGTCAGAAAGCGCAGATGCTAAAATGCTCTCATAAAAAATAATTAATTAATTAATTTAGACACCCGACCTTTTTCGTATGTAAACCCACGGCACAGGGTGTACAGCTGTTGAGTCCTGACGGGCTGGAGGGGCCACAACGCCGACCCGAAAATTTCCCAGCTCAAACTGGTACCCAATCTCAGCTTGGTGGACTGAAGCAATGGAGAGATAGTGCACTTGCAAGCCGTGCTTCTATCACATTGTCATATGGTCTAGCCAACAAGAGAGACGAAATAATGATGATTTAATATAGACAAAACGAAATTAGCGTGCAGCAATGCGACTGTCACGCACGCTTATTTCAACTAGGGTGACAATCGCATTACCGCACGCAAATTTTGTTTTGTCTATATTAAATCATCATTATTTCGTCTCTCTTGTTGGCTAGACCATATGACAATGCGAGATTAAGCGTCTTGCTCAAGGGCTCAGAAGTGTCTCCTTGAGCTGGGGCTCGAACCCACGACCTTCCGGTCAGAAGGCCGATGCCCTGGCCACTTGGCTACAACTTTTCTCTGTTCAAGCGTAATAACCATCGTCTATGGCCTAAAAGCCTAAACCCTCGCGAGCTCAAGCTTTATTTTTCTCTCTATGGGTTCAGCGAGGCCTGGAAGTTTAAAAGAAGCTTGATTCAGCTCGACCTTAAAGCTGTCAATTCGAAAACTTGGAAATACTTCTGCTCGCCTAACCCCTACTGCCACTCCTGAGACTTGCGCCAACATGTCTATCGACTCCGTAGAGGTGGCCAGTGACGACACCGATCGCCTATGCGACGAAACAATTGAGCTGATTGGCTCCTTCAGTCGGATGCTGGCCAAGGCTAGGGCGGCTAGAGAGGCTGCTGCGGCTGCCAGTTCCGCATGTCCGTGCGGTCGGAGCGCGGAGCAGCACCAACAGCAGAGCACTGCTCGACATCGTCCTGTTGTCAGCAGCAACGCCAGCAACCTGAACGAGCAAGGGCATGTTGTGCAGCAGCCAGGCGGCAGTCGAGTGCTGACCTCGCCAAACGAGATTCGCCTGCTCTTGCGCTTGGAGTCGTGGATCGGCGACAATGGCATGCTAGTGGTGAAACCCAGTCTGCACAGGGAGCAACCAGCGGACGTGGAGGGTTGCTGCAGTTTCGGCAATAATAGTACGCTGCAGCTATCGCAGGGTCCTCAGTGTAACAGCGGAAGCATTGAGAATGTCGCTGCCGAGGACTGCGGGACAGGTTTCGGTGACGCTGGCGGCGGCGACGGTGACTGCTTCTACGAAGCTAGCCAGGAAGACGAGGATGAGACTGAGCCAGCTCAGCAGCAGGCGCCGAAAATTGTGGAGCAGCCTGCAGAGCAGCCAGCGGAGCAGCGACTGCAGCGACGTTCGCTAAAGTCGCGTAAGGAGCCGCAGGAACAACAGCCGGAGCCACCAGTATCCAGCAGCGTTGGCAAGTCAACATCACGGCAGCAGCTGTTGCAGCAGCGCCGCGAGCGTTTGCCGGCTAAACGATCAGCATCTGTTACGAAAGCGACCGTTGGTGGTAGAACTCGCCGGGAGGCTGCTGCCGCTGCGGCAACACCAGCCACTGAAAGCCAACCAAAGCTGCAGCAGCAGCAGCAGCAGCTACCTCGACGAAGGCAACTGCGCAGCGCCGGTGATTCCGCTACGTTGATTCAGAAACTGCATAAGCTGCTGAACGCCGAACTGAAGCGATCCGGCTGAAAATCGCAGCAATCATGTGATTTTGGGGAGTTAAAAATATGTCCCATTTCTTTATACGTCAGACATTGGGCTGTTTAAACAGTGAACAATTCAATTTTTGCTTCATATCAACACTTTTCCACAATTTTCTTTGAGTTTTTGCTTCTGGCGAAATAAAGTGGCTTTACAATAATTTTTTACAAATAACGTATGTGTATGAAAATGGCAACCAGTAGATAACTTATTTATTGAAGTATTTTATTTGCACTTAACAGCCTGCATTATTTATACAGCAATTAACGAAGCAAACTTCCACGAAATGCCATGCATGTCTCTGTATAAATTTTTGCCGGAGTCAGTTTTAAACATTGTGAGCTGAGAAAGTTGACCCCGGAAGCCAAAAATAAAAGTAGTATTTTAGGAAAACGCAGTAGTCTTCTTTTTATCCATCGAAAAAGCATTGCATTGCATGAGGTCGAGTGGCGTTTTCAGGGTTTCAATTAAGAGGCAACCGCCATTTTTTACCCAATGTCCCAATCTACTAAATTTAATAAAAGATTAATTTTTGCAGGATTTAGCCTAAATTACACATTCATAATGAGCACTATTAAGGTGGTTTAGTTTTGGTTCACTGGCTAAACTGCAAACAATGCAGTACTTTTTGATTTATTACTTGTTCGTCATTTATTAATAAGCGCACTTTTAAAAACAATCTCGGTCTTGAAGTTGTTTTTACCTTATGGCTTAGAGTTCCTATACTTCCATTTATTACTGACTGAACGAGCTTGTCATACGCTGCAGTGGCGTATCTAGGGGGGAGGGGTTGACAAAGAAAACCAACATTCAGACCCGATGCGCCTCCCCTTCAAACCAAAATCATCAGGGTCCGCCCCTTTACAGATTATATCTATACATTTTTATGCATCATTTAAATACCTTAGTAAGGTCCTTTCTCCTTGGAAGGCTTAGGATAGCTATGATATCTACTATGTCTAATTTTTTCTGAGTATTTATGTATGTTATATCTAAGAATCAGTTTAGCAATTGTATATCTATCAATAAATTAAATAAGCTATTTTTAGTACTTGCTCAAAAAGCTATTATGATATGCAACTATTCAAGTTATTACAATAGGTCTGAGCAGTAGGCTTAGCATAGCCACTGGGTATTGTTGTATCAGCCAATATCCCCAAATTCTGATAAACCATTTTTGTCAAGTGGTGTTTTCCCTGATGTTTTCAAAAATGTTATGGATACATTCATATATGCGCAACCTCCTGAATCTTACCCGGCCAGTGCGACATTGTTCAGTCTAAGTGTGACATTGCTTGTCAGTGGAAAAATTTGTGACTTAGTTGGCCAAAAATTTTTAAGGACCAAAAAAGGTCCCATAACCCAATTTCGCCCAAAGCTTCCCAATTCTTCTCCATTTTGCGACTTACATTGGCAATTTTGTGACTTACATCAGCAATTTTGTGACTTACATCAGCAATTTTGCAACTTACATTGGCATTTTTGCAATGTCCCTTGCTTGGCAATCCTGTCACCTGGCCGATTTGGCCAGGTCAGCTGGGTGTTGCGCATGTATGAATGCATTTATTTAGTATTCAAGTTCAAAATTATAAAAACATAGTATTTAGTATAAATATCAGCTAGGAAAAGGAAAATAGACCTTTCCAAAGCTATGGGCTAGCCAAGTTAGTTATTAATTAGCAATTAGCAATTTTTGAAATAAGAATAAGTAAAAGTTTATCTTTTCTATGGGAAAATTAAACCATGCAAGATCAATGAATATCATTTAGAATAAAAAACTAAAATATATATAATGACTAATGTAAAATAGATATTTTGAATATAGTTGAAAGTAATAGAAAGATTGGGGAAATTCCTATAATGGCAAAGAGAAGGGAATTTGCCTGAATATAAAAGCATCCCATTGAAAAGTAAAAGATAACCAGTTTGAGTAAAAGCTAAATAGAAATAAAAAATAGATATTAGCATCTGACCCTCTAATCTAGGAGAATACCCTATGTATTTGGCCTAGTTAAACTGCTTGGCCTAATAAAATTATAATAGACATGTAATAGATACTTTACCAGATGATAAGTAGATTCTACCAGTCAAAAGAGTATTAATAAAGGAAGTTTTTTAGAAAAACAAATAAAAAAATTTATATTTAAAGTCAACTAGTAAAGTGAAGTGACATATAACAACTTTGATAGCAATAGTATAAGTTTATAAACAAAGAGGAAAAAGCCCTGCAATAGCTTTGGTGACATCAATTGAAAATTCATTCAATTGGTTATTTTAAGTAAAGAGATAGAAACCATGTTGCCAATTCATAGGTTTTTTGGAAAAAAATTATATTATTATTTTAGCTTTGTAATTTTAAAATAACAATTTTTTATAATTATTTTTACTTGTCTTTTAGGCTATTATGTTATACCTATGTTGCAGAATTTTTTGTATGAATGAATAAATATTGCTATGCTGCATTTGTTCATATAGGATATGGTAAGTATTCATTTTAATTCTATTATCATATTTAGTTTTTGCCATTTGCAGCAAAGTATGCAGGGTGTAGCTGCATCAGTATCTGATACTATTGGTAACATCAGGTAACCCTAATTATAAACTTTCTTAATAATTTGTTGTGTATGTTATTGCTTTTGTGTTTCTCTTCCCCATGTTTTATTCTGTTTTGGAACTTCCTCCAAACTTTAAGTTCTTGTTGTAATTGCAAAAAAAATTTGAAAATTTTGGCAGAAAACTTTATACTTGTACAATGATAAAATGATGCCTGACTGGGTCTGGAAATTATTTTTTTTAATTTAAATTGCAATTTGCATGCCTAATATTATTGCTGGCTGGTTAAGTGGACACTTTTTTCTTGCACCTCTGTTATACACATTTGATTTCTTTTGTAACAGCACCTTAGTTCTTTATTATCTCACAACCTTTGAGTTATTTTTTCACAGCATTATGATTACAAAAAAATAATTTTCTTGTTAATTTAAACAAATTTCAGACCTTGGCTGCAGAAAGTTACTGCACAAAACAAGATGACAGACTCAAAGTACTTTACCACAACTAGGAAAGGTGGGCTTAATTATTAATTACCTGTTTGTTAACATTTGAAACCATACTTTATTGGTACTCAGCTATATTAATATTACCCTTACTCTTACTTTGAGTTTAAAATGGACTAAATTAGTAATATTTAGTCACTTGTTTATAAACTCCATTCTCAGTCACCTTCCCCATTCTCAGTGAGCACTGCTACCCCTTCCCCACTCTCAGCGGAGTCTGCTACCCCTTCCTTCCCCACTCTCAGCGGACTCTGCTACCCCTTCCCCACTCTCAGCGGACTCTGCTACCCCTTCCCCACTCTCAGCGGACTCTGCTACCCCTTCCCCACTCTCAGCGGACTCTGCTACCCCTTCCCCACTCTCAGCGGACTCTGCTACCCCTTCCCCACTCTCAGCGGACTCTGCTACCCCTTCCCCACTCTCAGCGGACTCTGCTACCCCTTCCCCACTCTCAGCGGACTCTGCTACCCCTTCCCCACTCTCAGCGGACTCTGCTACCCCTTCCCCACTCTCAGCGGACTCTGCTACCCCTTCCCCACTCTCAGCGGACTCTGCTACCCCTTCCCCACTCTCAGCGGACTCTGCTACCCCTTCCCCACTCTCAGCGGACTCTGCTACCCCTTCCCCATTCTCAGCGGACTCTGCTACCCCTTCCCCACTCTCAGCGGACTCTGCTACCCCTTCCCCACTCTCAGCGGACTCTGCTACCCCTTCCCCACTCTCAGCGGACTCTGCTACCCCTTCCCCACTCTCAGCGGACTCTGCTACCCCTTCCCCACTCTCAGCGGACTCTGCTACCCCTTCCCACTGTAAGAAGCTCTGTTGGCAATGCCGGATTTGGGCAACCCTTGACAGGCGAAATATTCGAGCTAAAAGCGGAGCTCAACAGCGATCGCAAGGACAAGCGTAAGGAGGCCGTAAAGAAGGTGATCGCCAGCATGACAGTCGGCAAAGACGTTAGCACCCTGTTCCCAGACGTAGTCAATTGCATGCAGGCGGACAATCTGGAGCTGAAGAAGCTGGTCTATCTGTACCTGATGAACTATGCGAAGTCGCAGCCGGACAAAGCCATCATGGCTGTTAACACGTTCGTGCGCGACTGCGAAGATCCCAATCCGCTAATCCGGGCCTTGGCCGTGCGCACTATCGGCTGCATCCGGGTTGACGAGATCACCGCCTACCTGTGCGACCCGTTGCGCAAATGTTTAAAAGACGAAGATCCCTACGTGCGCAAAACTGCCGCCGTCTGCGTAGCTAAACTGCACGATATTGATCCGCTGCTAGTTGAAGAGCAGGGCTTCCTGGACATGCTGAAGGACCTGCTGGCCGATAGCAATCCCATGGTTGTGGCCAACGCTGTGGCCGCCATGACCGAGATTGGCGAGTCCGCTCAGACTGATGCGGCAGCTCGAATGCTAACCTGGAGCGGGCATCTGGTTAATAAGCTGCTAACGGCGCTGAACGAATGCACCGAGTAAGTAATAAACGAATCGAATTGCGCCTGCCGAATGTATTCAACAGTCAATCAACGTTATAATTTACAATAATTCTATTGTTTGCAGATGGGGCCAGGTGTTCATTTTGGACGCTGTGGCCAACTATACGCCATCGGAGGAGAACGAAGCTCAGAGGTTTGATCTATTCTTATAATTACTGTTTAAATATTGTTTTAGTTTTTTTCGTTCCGTAAGCGTGTAATTTTTGGAAGGCAGTAAAAGTAGCCATTTATTGGAAATGGCTTGTCTGTAACATTCCGGAATTTATTTGACCAGAAAGGTATAGTCTATGATTGGTCAGCTACGTTTGGTCTGTGATTGATTGTTCAGAGAAATATGTTCCGTGATGGTCAGAGAGAGGTGTGTGGTCTGTGATTGGCCAATAAGGTATTATCTATAATGTTCCACTGAGTAGGTCTATGATTGCTGTGGTTGGTGATTAGTTCGAGAGGCATTGTTCATGATTGGTCAGTGGTGTGGTTAGTGATTAGTTCGAGAGGCATTGTTCATGATTGGTCAGTGGTGTGGTTAGTGATTAGTTCGAGAGGCATTGTTCATGATTGGTCAGTGGTGTGGTTAGTGATTAGTTCGAGAGGCATTGTTCATGATTGGTCAGTGGTGTGGTTAGTGATTAGTTCGAGAGGCATTGTTCATGATTGGTCAGTGGTGTGGTTAGTGATTAGTTCGAGAGGCATTGTTCATGATTGGTCAGTGGTGTGGTTAGTGATTAGTTCGAGAGGCATTGTTCATGATTGGTCAGTGGTGTGGTTTAGTAATTAGTTCGAGAGGCATTGTTCATGATTGGTCAGTGGTGTGGTTAGTGATTAGTTCGAGAGGCATTGTTCATGATTGGTCAGTGGTGTGGTTAGTGATTAGTTCGAGAGGCAGTGTTCATGATTGGTCAGTGGTGTGGTTAGTAATTAGTTCGAGAGGCATTGTTCATGATTGGTCAGTGGTGTGGTTAGTGATTAGTTCGAGAGGCATTGTTCATGATTGGTCAGTGGTGTGGTTAGTGATTAGTTCGAGAGGCATTGTTCATGATTGGTCAGTGGTGTGGTTAGTGATTAGTTCGAGAGGCATTGTTCATGATTGGTCAGTGGTGTGGTTAGTGATTAGTTCGAGAGGCATTGTTCATGATTGGTCAGTGGTGTGGTTGGTGATTAGTTCGAGAGGCAGTGTTCATGATTGGTCAGTGGTGTGGTTAGTGATTAGTTCGAGAGGCAGTGTTCATGATTGGTCAGTGGTGTGGTTAGTGATTAGTTCGAGAGGCAGTGTTCATGATTGGTCAGTGGTGTGGTTAGTAATTAGTTCGAGAGGCATTGTTCATGATTGGTCAGTGGTGTGGTTAGTGATTAGTTCGAGAGGCATTGTTCATGATTGGTCAGTGGTGTGGTTAGTAATTAGTTCGAGAGGCATTGTTCATGATTGGTCAGTGGTGTGGTTAGTGATTAGTTCGAGAGGCATTGTTCATGATTGGTCAGTGGTGTGGTTAGTGATTAGTTCGAGAGGCATTGTTCATGATTGGTCAGTGGTGTGGTTAGTGATTAGTTCGAGAGGCATTGTTCATGATTGGTCAGTGGTGTGGTTAGTGATTAGTTCGAGAGGCATTGTTCATGATTGGTCAGTGGTGTGGTTAGTGATTAGTTCGAGAGGCATTGTTCATGATTGGTCAGTGGTGTGGTTAGTGATTAGTTCGAGAGGCAGTGTTCATGATTGGTCAGTGGTGTGGTTAGTGATTAGTTCGAGAGGCAGTGTTCATGATTGGTCAGTGGTGTGGTTAGTAATTAGTTCGAGAGGCAGTGTTCATGATTGGTCAGTGGTGTGGTTAGTGATTAGTTCGAGAGGCATTGTTCATGATTGGTCAGTGGTGTGGTTAGTAATTAGTTCGAGAGGCATTGTTCATGATTGGTCAGTGGTGTGGTTAGTGATTAGTTCGAGAGGCATTGTTCATGATTGGTCAGTGGTGTGGTTAGTGATTAGTTCGAGAGGCATTGTTCATGATTGGTCAGTGGTGTGGTTAGTGATTAGTTCGAGAGGCATTGTTCATGATTGGTCAGTGGTGTGGTTAGTGATTAGTTCGAGAGGCATTGTTCATGATTGGTCAGTGGTGTGGTTAGTGATTAGTTCGAGAGGCAGTGTTCATGATTGGTCAGTGGTGTGGTTAGTGATTAGTTCGAGAGGCAGTGTTCATGATTGGTCAGTGGTGTGGTTAGTAATTAGTTCGAGAGGCAGTGTTCATGATTGGTCAGTGGTGTGGTTAGTGATTAGTTCGAGAGGCATTGTTCATGATTGGTCAGTGGTGTGGTTAGTAATTAGTTCGAGAGGCATTGTTCATGATTGGTCAGTGGTGTGGTTAGTAATTAGTTCGAGAGGCAGTGTTCATGATTGGTCAGTGGTGTGGTTAGTAATTAGTTCGAGAGGCATTGTTCATGATTGGTCAGTGGTGTGGTTAGTGATTAGTTCGAGAGGCAGTGTTCATGATTGGTCAGTGGTGTGGCTGGTGATTGGTTAGAGAGGCATTGTTCATGATTGGTCAGAGGTATAAGATTGGCTAGAAGCATACTTGAGCCCAATACATAGCCATCAAGATGTTTTAACACCCGTCCTCCAACACCCGTACCATCAGCATGATCGAGCGCGTCTCCCCTCGCCTGGCGCACGCCAACGCGGCGGTTGTGCTCAGCGCGGTCAAGGTGATCATGAAGCTGCTTGAGCTACTGCCGCCGGGCAGCGACTTTGTTCAGACAACGGTGAAGAAGCTTTCGGCCCCGCTAGTTACTCTGCTGTCCAGCGAGCACGAGATTCAATACGTCGCCCTGCGCAATATCAATCTGATTGTGCAGAAACGGCCGGATATTCTCAAGCACGAGCTCAAGGTGTTCTTTGTCAAGTACAACGATCCGATCTACGTGAAACTGGAGAAGCTGGACATTCTTATCCGCCTAACTTCGGCCGCCAATATTGCTAATGTGCTGGCCGAGCTAAAGGAGTACGCTACTGAGGTTGACGTGGACTTTGTGCGCAAAGCGGTGAGTGTTGGCCTTTCTCAGGCCTTCAGGTGTGTTGCTGGCCACCCCTCCCAGCCCTCAGGTGTGTTGCTGGCCACCCCTCCCAGCCCTCAGGTGTGTTGCTGGCCACCCCTCCCAGCCCTCAGGTGTGTTGCTGGCCACCCCTCCCAGCCCTCAGGTGTGTTGCAGGCCACCCCTCCCAGCCCTCAGGTGTGTTGCTGGCCACCCCTCCCAACCCTCAGGTGTGTTGCAGGCCACCCCTCCCAGCCCTCAGGTGTGTTGCAGGCCACCCCTCCCAGCCCTCAGGTGTGTTGCAGGCCACCCCTCCCAGCCCTCAGGTGTGTTGCAGGCCACCCCTCCCAGCCCTCTGGTCTCTGCCCTACTAAAAGTGTGACCAGGCCAGTTCCCACTTCATGCACTCTTAATCAGGTTCGCGCCATTGGCCGTTGCGCCATCAAAGTGGAATCGGCAGCGGAGCGCTGCGTCAGCACCCTGCTTGACCTGATCCAGACCAAGGTGAACTACGTTGTCCAAGAGGCCATCGTTGTGATCAAGGACATCTTCCGCAAGTACCCGAACAAGTACGAGTCAGTGATTGGCACTCTGTGCGAAAATTTGGACACCCTAGACGAGCCAGAGGCCCGCGCCTCCATGATCTGGATCATCGGCGAATACGCCGAGCGCATCGACAACGCCGATGAACTTCTTGAATCGTTTCTAGACGGCTTCGCCGACGAGCAGACCTCCGTACAGCTGCAGCTGCTCACCGCCGTGGTCAAACTGTTCCTGAAGCGTCCAGCCGACACCCAGGAGCTGGTGCAGCGCGTGCTCAGCCTGGCCACCCAGGAGGCCGACAACCCCGACCTGCGCGATCGCGGCTACATCTATTGGCGCCTGCTGTCCACTGACCCGGCCGCCGCCAAGCAGGTTGTGCTGGCTGAAAAGCCGCTAATTAGCGAAGAGACCGACCTCCTGGAGCCCAGCCTCCTCGGCGAATTGGTCTGCCACATCGGCAGCCTCGCCTCCGTTTATCATCGTCCGCCGTCCGCTTTTGTTGACGGCCGTCTCGCCGCTCAGCGCAAGGGCCTGCCTAGCCGGACCGCCGAGGGCCAAGTCGACACCGATGCCGCCGCTTCGACGCCGGCCACGTCGGCGGCTGCGGCCGCAAAGCCGGCTGCTTCAAATGTCAGCGTTATTCCAACGCAGGACTCGCTCATTGGCGACCTGCTTGATATTGGCATGTCCGGCGGCCTTGGCGGCGGCGGCGGCGCCGGTTTTAATCAGCAGCCGACGGCCGCGCCGATTCCTGCTGCAGCTGGCCAGTCGCATGCCATGGACCTGCTAGGCGACGGCCTGGATTCGCTGGTTAGTCTCCAAGTCTCCAATTGTTTTTGTCCCCAAGCATCCTTGTCCGCATTCTTCCCAAATTAGATACGATTCTAAATTTGTTAAAATCTGGAATTTTCTAGTTGAGTCTTGGCGGCCCGGCGCCGCAGCCGCAGCCAGCCGTCGGCGGCTCATCAGTGGACGCTCTGGCCGATATTTTCGGCGGCCTCTCGGCTGGTCCCTCCGGAGGCCTGGCTAGCAGCAGCTACGCGCCCCAGTTCGAGTGCTGGCTGCCTGCCCAGCGCGGCAAGGGCATGCAAATTGACGGCAGATTTTTGAAACGCAGCGCCCAACTGCAGATGGAGCTGCAGGTGCGCAACCAAGCCATGCAACAATTGAACGGCTTCGCCATCCAGTTTAATAAGAACAGCTTCGGCCTGGCGCCCGCCCAGCCGCTCAGCCTCAATCCGCTGGCGCCGATGCAGACAGCCACAACTCTGCTGCCTCTGAACACCAAGGGAGCCGTGCAGAAGATGGAGCCCTTGCTTAACCTGCAGGTTAGTCGGCTGTTTTCATCCTTTATCGGTCATGTGCTTTGTGGCGGATAGTTGCTTGCTTTTGGGGCTAAATGGGAGTGTTGGGTTGCTGGTGTCCCCAGTGGTCCCAGCGATGATGTCATTGATTTTTCGCGCCATAAAAAAAAATTCGCGCTGAGCAAAAGTAGCAATAAGACACAGATATTTTGCCTGCAGGCTTGAAAGTTAAAGCTTCAAAAGTTCAGAACATGCCAATGCCAATAGATTTTATGGCAATGCACTTTTATAGACGTGTATGTATTCTTCACCTCAACATCAGGATGTAAGGCGGCGGCGTTTAAAGCGCTCACAATAGTAAAACATATTAAACAAAAATTTCACACAAATAAAATTCCAGTTATACGCTAGCTTTCAGCACAAAGATTGTAAATCAAAGATGGTGGAGTGTTACAGTATAGTTAAAATGAAGGAGTAAGTTTCAATAAGATTGAATGCAGCAGTAACAGAGTAAAAGTATTCAATAGTGATAATTTATTTCCAGTTAACACCAAGCCAGCACCATAGCAGCGAGGGTTTTCCCTTGGATACGTATCTTTTCTTAAGTGTGCCAGCTGGCGCTATGCGTGTGCCAAATAGACAAACGTTTGTGCCACCTTCTGGCAAAAAGTGGCATTAATAGAAATTTCTGGGCGGTGAAAGTAGAAGTTACTCATTTAAACTTCAAGGTATGAAAGCAGCATCAAAAGATAGCACAAACGTTTGTCTATGTGGCACACACAGCACCACATATGTACCCAAGGGAAAACTCCTCGTTGCTATGGTGCTAGCTTAGTGCTAACTAGAAGTAAGTGAACGTACCCGAATATAAAAAGTGAATATTAGTAACATAAGAGCGCAGTCAGTCAAGTCAGCTAGAGATAAGGAAAATCATAGACGCTTCGGGATTTTCGGAAGCGATTTCACCGATGTAGAAGCCTCCGAACTGGCCATTGCCAGTGCCAGCTCGCTTGCCTTTCGCTTTAGCACACTGTCAGTCACACGCTCTGCCTCCTTCTCTTTACGCCTCTGGAGTTTGTCGCGATCCTGTCGCAGCATCTCGATTTCTCGTTCTCGTTTCTCCTCAGCTTTTTGAACCTCAAGCAGCAGCTGGTGGGCGACATCCTTCTCCTTAAGTTTAGTCTCAATTTCTTTGTCCTTCTCCTCCAACTTCTCCTGTAGATTGGAAATGGCCTTACTGGCCTGCTTCTCGGCTCGGACTTCAATAGTAAGCGACTCTGCGAGCTCCTTTGCACGGCGTGCCTCCTCAAAAGCTGCATCATCCTTCAGTCTTTGCCGGTAGCTGGCGTAGGCGCTGTTACACATATTGATCAGACTAGAAGTCACTGGCAAAGTAGCTGCAGTCCATTTTTGAGCTTGAAGGCAGGAACGAGTCACAACCAATGCCCTGACTGTTTCCGGTTTCAAAACTGAGCGTTTCTTTGTGACTGTGTCATTCAAAGTACTAAAGACACGCTCAACTTCCGCATTTCCATGAGGAAGGATTAGAATTGCGCGAACAAGTCGAATCAGTAGAGGGCGCTTGTCCCCCACTTGCTCGGAAAGTCTTTGCCAGAATGTAACAATGTCCAAATCGGCATTGGCTGTTGAATCAACTTCGGTTTGATGCAGTCGAGCCTCTACTTCGAGAGAACCTATGTCCGTGTCCTTGAAAACGCTCGGCAGATGACGCGCTAAGAACCGGACCCACTTGACGAATTTGGTGTGCTGCTGATTTTTTGGATCGATCATTTGGCAGGCCGAGAGAAAGGTGCTGTTGAATGGTAGGTATTCCTGAAGCTTCTCCGTACCAGCCTTGAAAAAGCGCTTCATTGACTCAAATGATTTTTGCTGGTCGTCTGCAGAGAGCTCAACGAAGAGTCGCTTGGCTGGATCGCCCATTACAACATTGTATGGCGAAAGCCAAACAGTCGAATCGCTCAAGTCGGTCAGCTCGACTGTCCAGAACTTTTCTGGAAGTTTACTCGGCTTCAAAAACCGCAGAAGCCAACGCTTCATGAGATCCAAAATCAGGCCGTGCAGCAAATGGATCTGAGTGCTCTCGCGTTGAAATAGAAGCTCAAACTCTTGAAGTGGCTTTAGGGCTTCTGCCAAAAAGGTGAGGAAGAACTTGGTCTTAGCATCATGCAATGTTGCCTTGATTTTGGCAGAGCTTGGGCAATTTTTGGCCTTGCAGTCAAAGAATTTCACCAATGGCTCATACAGGTGGAGAACGCGTTCCACCACTGGCACTACCTGAAGCCAACGAGTGTTTACTGGCCGAAGAAACGCAAGCTTCTTGATGGTCATGAAGTTTGAAGCGAGGGTATCGTCAAAATTGCTCTGCTCCGTATTCGAAAATTTGAAGTAACAGTAAATTTCTTTGACCAGGTCTTCGGTCGCGACACCCAGATCAGCGGCGGCACAGGCATACTTGGCAACGTTAGCGATGTGATGTAGAGAGCAGCCACCCAGGTCAATGACGTTGGACAAACCCTCATCATTTTTCAGCCGCACCACAACGCCACTTTTGGAACCGCGCATTGTATTACAACTGTCGGACATCACTGCAAGACAGTTCTCCTTCACAAGACCTGATTGTGAAACTGCCTCCGAAATCGTCGTAGCTATCTGCTCGGCTGTAGTTGATTTCAGTAGTAGCAGATCCATACAAACAACCTTCACATGGAAGGAATTTTTTGGGAGATAGCGGGCAACGATGCCGAGGAACTTAACTCCCTTGTTGGCCTCGTCGACCTGCAGCGAAAAAAAGCTGGCTTCACGAATCTCAGTAAGAATCGACTCTCGCACATATGGAAATAGTGCGTCAATCAACAAGTAGGAGACCTTAGTGGCCCCAAGCTGCATCTGCGATGGAATCTTGGAGTCCGGGCAAATTGCACGCAAATCATCAACGAGATCGTCTTCAGATTGAAAGCTGTGCAACTTTAACACGCTTCTGGTAACACAGCGAATCTCAGCAGTCCTGGCTGCACTTCCAGGAACAGGTGCAGCTCCTGTAGCTCCATCAGGGTCACGTGGAAGATACTGCACAGGAAGAGGTGCGCAGTTTTTCCTCGCTAGAGATACCCGTCTGTGCTTTCCGGATTCTGAGTGGCTCTTTAAATTTGTCAGACCACTATGGCAAACAAAGTCTACATTGCACCAGTTGCAGTGGACTTTTTTCTGGCTGGGGTCGCATCGCCTTGCCCACAGTGAAATAATGTCTCCATTCTTGTCTGCTGTTTTAAGCCATTCGTCGCTCCAGGCAACATTTTTGGGTTTCATTGGTGAATAGAAGCTGGAAAATAGAACCAGAAAGATGATTATTAAGGTAACTTCAACATAATTTACACCTCATCTAGTCTAGGATTGTATGGACCAATAAAGCAATAGAAGAGCTATTGCTGAGACTAGGCTAAAAGATTCAGCATAAATAAATGAAAATTTGCATATGGATAGATGCTTAAGGCTTTGTTCAAATTTCAACTGAGTTTTTACTCAAGTTCGAGTAGTTGCTCGACCTTAGATGATAAGTTAAAACTCGTAAGCAATTGCTCAATTAATTCATACAGCCATATATCCAGCTAGAATTGCTCAATATTTTTGAGCAAGCAATTGCTTTATTTTCCCTTAACCTTATGCTAAAAGTGGGCCCATATGCTAGGACATAGATAACAGTGATACAATCTTTCGTAGAGAAGTTGATAAAATGCACAATCACCTACTTTTATCATCACCCAGTCACAAAAAATCGCGTAACAGTCACTAGAATTGGGGCCACTCAGTTGCGAAAATTCGCGCCACTCAATTAGAAAAAATTCGCGCCACGACAGAAAAACTCGCGCATTCGCGCCACTTTGCTCAAAATTCGCGCCTGGCGCGAATTCGCGCCATGCTGGGACCACTGGGTGTCCCTTTCTGAGATTTTTGGAGGCTGTTAGTAATGGGGAGATTTCGGAGGCTGTTTATTATTGGGGGATTTTCGGAGGCTATTTAAAATGATTTTTGAGGGTCGCTATCATAACACTGAAACTTCACAACGCCGAAAAGCACTTTCTTTCACAAAACTTAAACTTCATAACACCGAAACTTCACAACGCTGAAAAGCTTTATAAAGCTAAGCTCTGGCTATACTTTTCGGCCTCGTGAAGTTTCGGTGTTGTGAAGTTTCGGTGTTGTGAAGTTTCGGTGTTGTGAAGTTTCGGTGTTGTGAAGTTTCGGTGTTATGAAGTTTCGTTGTTGTGAAGTTTCGGTGTTATGAAGTTTCGGTGTTATGAAGTTTCGGTGTTATGAAGTTTCGGTGTTATGAAGTTTCGGTGTTATGAAGTTTCGGTGTTATGAAGTTTCGTTGTTGTGAAGTTTCGGTGTTATGAAGTTTCGGTGTTATGAAGTTTCGGTGTTATGAAGTTTCGGTGTTATGAAGTTTCGTTGTTGTGAAGTTTCGGTGTTATGAAGTTTCGGTGTTATGAAGTTTCGGTATCTTAAAGTCGGATTTTCGAGGCTTTACATTTAAAGATATGTTCTATATAAGCACAGTTAGTATTGTCCCTGTCAATTCTCAACACAGGTGGCGGTGAAGAACAACATCGACGTGTTCTACTTCGCCTGCCTGGTGCCAATCCACGTGCTATTCACCGACGAGGGCGACATGGACAAGCGCGTGTTCCTGTCCACCTGGAAGGAGATACCGGCTGAGAACGAGGCCCAGACCAGCCTAGGCAGCTACTCGCACACGCCCGACTCAGTCAGCAATCTGCTGCGCTCGTGCAACGTGTACACCATAGCCCGGCGCAGCGTGGACGGCATTGAGATGCTTTACCAGTCCATGAAACTCTGCAACGGCATCCTGGTGCTGGCCGAGCTCAAGATCAGCCCGGCTGCCGGCGGCGGCGCGTTCACCCTCAGTCTAAAGTCGCGCCACACCGAGGTCTACCCCGGCGTGCAGGAGTCCTATCTGAAGATTCTAAAGAGCTAAATAATTCTCTGCGAGTGTTGTTTTTATACTACTGACTGAGTAGTTTGACCGTTTGTTTTGATGATTAATTATTGTTACTAATGCTTGGGTCTGGAACAGGTTTATTTGATTTTAGTACACGAAGAATAAAATAATTTTCCATTTTAACGCTACTACTAACGGATAGCTACTGTTAAATTAAGATAGTAGTATGGCGAGCACGATTTTCTAAATTAAAACAAGTGCTAATGATTCCAAAGCATATCTCTTACTACTGGTCTGTCAGTCATCAGATTTCTTCTAGTAGGAAAAAACATATGCAAAGCCGATTAGAAAACATAACACTTTTCCCGCGTGTTTATTGAATAATTAAAACAAATTTAACTATATTATCAATGAATGAATACACAGCATTCATTACATTAATCAACTTGATGTGCCTGCTTATAAAGCCCTTTATGCGTCGTTGATTTTTCTCAGATCTTTTTTCTAACTTTTTTTACAAACTTGTCACTCACTAATTCGGCGCTCTGTTGATCACTATTTGATTATTTAATGCCTAATAATACTAGCATGTAATCTAGGATAAAGCGGCGTACATGTATAATTAATCAATGCATCGTTGTTAGGTTGACTGTTTGTTTACATTCTGCCACTGCCCATTCATATTTTTGTTGTTTATTTATATAGACTTATAAAAAATATAAATTGAACTCTGGCCGTGAACTCTGATTTGTTTTGTGATTGAATCGCAAGCCAATAATGTTAATGTTGTCCCCGTGTCATTTTTTTTCAATAGGTGAGCAAAAATGCTTTTTGAAAAAAATTAGACTAATGACAAATTTTCGTACTTTTAAGTTAATTACCGGCCTGTATTATCAATAAAACGTAAATATGCGCGAATCATGTCATTATTACATTATAATTCAACTACTAACTGGATTTATAATTTACAAATAAAGCAGTGAGGCTATAATAATAAGCAGGCGATGGGTCGCCGAGCATGCCAATAATATAAATTCAGTAAATCGTATGCACAAATAAAACTTTAATTACGAGCGTAGCTATGAATATAAATAAATGACTCAAAGCAAACGAATGCGGCGTCAATTTTATAAATTTAGTTGCAGTTAAATTTTGTTGCTAAGCGAAGGTTATCCCATCACTGGGATTATTATATAGTAAACGACATCAATCAACGACAAAAACGGGATAGCAGACGCAGCCGGGAGAGCTGATCAAATGCACAGGGCCAGTCTCTGGTAATCGGGCGTGGCGACCTCATAGCTGTCAACTGACAGGTAGGTGTCGAAGCGCTGGTCCAGGAAGCTGGAATGGGGGAGGCGAAAGGTATCGTAATGGGAAAAACAAAATGGCATTCATTCAAATACAAAATGGCATTCATTCAGATACAAAATGGCATTCATTCAGATACAAAATGGCATTCATTCAGATACAAAATGGCATTCATTCAAATACAAAATGGCATTCATTCAGATACAAAATGTCATTCATTCAGATACAAAATGGCTTTCATTCAGATACAAAATGTCATTCATTCAGATACAAAATGGCATTCATTCGGATACAAAATGGCATTAATTCTGATACAAAATGGCAATCATTCAGATACAAAATGGCTTTCATTCAGATACAAAATGTCATTCATTCAGATACAAAATGGCATTCATTCGGATACAAAATGGCACTCATTCGGATACAAAATGGAATTCATTCGGATACAAAATGGAATTCATTCAGATACAAAATGGCATTCATTCAGATACAAAATGGCATTCATTCAGATACAAAATGGCATTCATTCGGATACAAAATGGCATTCATTCAGATACAAAATGGCATTCATTCGGATACAAAATGGAATTCATTCAGATAGAAAATGTCATTCATTCAGATACAAAATGGCATTCATTCAGATACAAAATGTCATTCATTCAGATACAAAATGGCATTCAATTAGATACAAAATGGCATTTATTCAGATACAAAATGGCATTCATTCAGATACAAAATTGCATTCATTCAGATACAAAATGGCATTAATGAGATTTAATTTGAGCGATGAAGCCAAAAATACGCAAACTCCAATCCGAGCCACTCACACCAGGAAGCGCCGGCACTCGTCCAACAAGCGGGCGGCCGGCTCGGCGGGCAGCTGGGCCAGCGGTAGCAGGTCCGGCAGGCAGGCCATAAGCCGCAGCAGGTGGGCAGCCCCGTAGATCCCAGCCGGCAAGGCCGAGCGCTGCGAGCGGAGCAGGGCGGCGTACTGGGGCCGCTCGAATTTGTAGAGCAGCCGGCAGCCCAGGCAGGCGTTGAACAGGCCGACCAGGCCGGCGGAGAACTCCCTGCGGTCTGCCGACCGGCTTTGGGCCGCTGAACTGTCGAAATCGTCGCTACCGACGTCAAAGTTGACGAAGTCGCCAGCGATGGCGTACACGGTGGCTCGAGGATCGGCCGGCAAGCGGAGCAGTTTGCACTGGTTCAGCACCAGGTCCTGCCGCGGCGGAGGTAGCACGATGTAAAATTGAGGGTCTGTTGAGTCTTGGAATTCTCAAGTTTACAAAAAGGTCTTTGAATTGGAAATGGGAAATCCTAGTTTTCTGAGAGCAAACCTTAGTACAAGGTAGGCAATCCTAGCATCTAGATGGGGAATCCTAGCATCTAGATGAGGGAATCCTGGCATCTGAATGGGGAAATCCTAGCATCTAGATAGGTAACCCTAGCATCTAGATAGGTAACCCTAGCATCTAGATAGGTAACCCTAGCATCTATATAGGTAACCCTAGCATCTAGATAGGTAACCCTAGCATCTAGATAGATAACCCTAGCATCTAGATAGATAACCCTAGCATCTAGATAGGTAACCCTAGCATCTAGATAGGTAACCCTAGCATCTAGATAGATAACCCTAGCATCTAGATAGGTAACCCTAGCATCTAGATAGGTAACCCTAGCATCTAGATAGGTAACCCTAGCATCTAGATAGGTAACCCTAGCATCTAGATAGGTAACCCTAGCATCTAGATAGGTAACCCTAGCATCTAGATAGGTAACCCTAGCATCTAGATAGGTAACCCTAGCATCTAGATAGGTAACCCTAGCATCTAGATAGGTAACCCTAGCATCTAGATAGATAACCCTAGCATCTAGATAGGTAACCCTAGCATCTAGATAGGTAACCCTAGCATCTAGATAGGTAACCCTAGCATCTAGATAGGTAACCCTAGCATCTAGATAGGTAACCCTAGCATCTAGATAGGTAACCCTAGCATCTAGATAGATAACCCTAGCATCTAGATAGGTAACCCTAGCATCTAGATAGGTAACCCTAGCATCTAGATAGGTAACCCTAGCATCTAGATAGGTAACCCTAGCATCTAGATAGGTAACCCTAGCATCTAGATAGGTAACCCTAGCATCTAGATAGATAACCCTAGCATCTAGATAGGTAACCCTAGCATCTAGATAGGTAACCCTAGCATCTAGATAGGGACTCCTAGAATCTACATGGGGAATCCTAGCATCTAGAGCGGGGAATCCTAGCATCTAGATGGGAAATCCTAGTGTCTAGATGGGTAAACCCGGCAGTTAGATCAGGAGTCCTAGCGTCTGAAAGGGGATTCCTTGCATCTAAATAGGGAATGAATAATAGTAGATGTTACATGAATAATAATGGCATTGGCATCCAGATGGGGGACTCCATTTTACACAATTAGATCGGCAGCCCGACGCCATCTTACCTGATCATCAGCCAGCCAGTCCCTCAGCCGGTCCGACAACGCTAGGCTCACACGGAGCAGCGGCAGAGGTGCCGGCCGCTTTCGACCAACCTCCGTTACGGTGACGGCAGCGTTGGAGCTGGCGTTGGCCGGCTGCGCCTCTGACACGGTCACTAACGACGACGTCGACGACTGCAGAAGCAGCTGAGGCGGCGGCGGAGTGGCCGAAGGAGGCGTCATAGCCGGTGGCCGATCAACGATCTGCTGCAAAACTGGCGGAGTCGGCGCGGGCGGCACAATCGCCAACAAGTCGGATGGCGGCGCCGCCGTCGGTTCCGACTCCGACGTGGCGGACGCAGCTGACGTAGAAGCGGACACGGACGAAGCTGACAGGGCCGGCATGCGCTCCTCGAGGTGACGAAGCGACTCCGGCATCGGGTAGGCCTGGCGCTGCAATTCCGCTTTGCGCAGCTTTTTACCGCCGGGCTTGGCAAAGGCTTCTTTCAGCTCTTTCTGCTTTTGCAGGCCGACGGCGTTGAATTTCATCATGCGGGCCTCCGTTACCCACTCGTCCCAGCTGTGAGAATCGGGCGGCATCGAAATCAATTAGGCCAAAAACACGGCAATTTGCACTACTATGAGTAGCTTCTGATTAATAAATCCTTGTAATTTACGCCAAATAGGGCTATCTTAAATGCAAGAGAAAAAAAGTTATTTTACTACTCACTTCTTGTTCCAGCCCTGATAGTGGACAAAGTATTTCATTTGGCCATCCTTAAAGTCTACGCGCAGGCACTAAAAAAATACAATAAAAGCTTAATAACACTATAAAAAATAGCAGGGGTAAGGTAAATGCAATGGAAATGCACACTATTACATACCTTAGCTTCATAAAGCAGGGGCCCATGAAAGCACAAAATCTTCTCTTCTACAATGAAAAAAAAATTGTTAGCTATAATTTAGATCTAGAAATAAATTTAAAATCTAGGCTACTATGTACATTGAATCCTAGCCTTATAATTTATGCTTATTTAGCTAATACATGGTATGGTATTAATAAGGTAGGCTGATTTTAGAATAATAAAAGATTAACTTTAGTCAAGTCTTAGCTTTTTTAGCAATTATATTAATAATTTCCAAAAATTAAAAATTAGATTTGATACATAAACTCTGTGCCAAAAAATGAATATCCTTTTGCCCTGTATCAAGCTGCAAAATTCTATTCAAGTGGCAGGCTGAATTTTGGTGCATGGGGTAGATGGGTAATAGGGTGACTAGCCCTGATGATTGTCACTTCTCCTTTGCTTCCTCCCTCCCTCCCTTTGTTATTTACTTTGTTAGTCATGTGACCATGTGACCAGAGAAAAATTTTAGCATTGCTATTTTCCAAAAGGGGTGTCCATTTTTTGGCACAAAGTATATATTAATTTAATATTTTTAATTAATAGAATTGATTAGAAATTCTAAAAATGTTCTTTGTATAGTTACTAAAAATGACTATTTTTATTTAAAACTAATTAGTTTGCCTATCATTAAATTTTTTCTATATTGCCTCTAATTTAGATTACCTAGATTTTTAAACCAATTATACTTTGTCCCTGGACCTTATATAGCCATTTCAATAAGAACTTTTCTCCAAAAAGATTAGGCCTAGCTAAATTTTAATTATGGAATTCAATTAGAAAAATAAATGACTCAATGTAGCTTTTAAAATATATTATTTTATTTTATTGATAAAAAGTCAACAAAAAATGTTTAACATTAAAAACTACATACAATTTAACTTTATTTATTTAAATCCTAATAAGAAAATATTGATATAAATTTTCAATACCATAACAGTTTACAAAAACATATTTATCTAGTCTATCTAATATGACTATCAACTGCATACTTAGTATAACTTATTTACAAGGTCTATGAGTAGGGCCTATTAGTATCAAATAAGAATTATACCATGGAATTATGAAATATATATATTCTTCTGTATTTTTATTGAAATTAGATAATTACTGTAAATAACTTACCTTCAGAGTACTTTGCTTTGGCCATGGTAGGTAATTTATTAACAAAATTGATAGGATTGGTAAGAATAATCAACCAAACTATTTTTTAAGAATAAATAATTTCTTTTTGAATACTTCAATCTTAGATATTAGACATAGCCAGGACTAATTCAAATACTTAATTGCATATAGCTAAAAGACTAGGAAGTATAGCTATATACAGGCTTAAGCTTTTTAATAGACCTAGACTATCCTTAAAGAGGCCCTTACAGATTGATAGTTTCTAGATATCTAATGTCCAATTGTAAAAACTGCTTAGTTTTCTGGACTTAAATTATGCAATAGGTTTAGCTAGCTATCCTTCAACATTGTTTATCTGTTAATTTATATGTAAGCCACTTTAAACAAATTATAAAATGCTATTTCACTATTGTGTAAAAATGAGACACCACGCCTAAGTTAATTATAAATGTTGGTTGCTTGATTAAAAAATAATCGACGTTTCAAGACAGAATCTAGCATAGCAGTAAAAAATTGTAATTGTAGAACTAAAGTCTAAAATTAGCGCTAATTTGTCTGTCTGACTAACAGGTAGCAAAAATTAATGCTTTCACTAAAGCCTGTAATCTACGAGCAGCTGCTTGATCAATGTGATTCTTGTTGGTGTAGAAAAGGACTTAAATAAATTACTCTACTATACACTGGAAAAATGTCTAGGGGCAACTACTACATTTAGAATTGACATGAACATGATATAGCCATTGGTAGGCTGGTAGCTAGTATACAACGGAGTTTTGCTTAACGCACTTATAAAACGCTATTCTGTAATTCTATTAATGAAATAAACAGATGATAACAAACGTTTTAGTCAAATTGAATAACATTTAAATAGTTAAAATACATTTAAAAAACTGGCTCAAATAGCTTTGTCGCTGTAGTAGCAATACCAGGGTAAGTAAAATTGTACGTCAATTAGCGAATCGATATTAACTTTAACGCATCAAGTGTCCTACTGCGGCGGATCCTTTGCGACGGAGCTACAGGCTGATTGGCATGAATAAGCAAAGCGACATGAGTGCCCAACTTCTTGATTAATGATTTTCTATAAAGGCATGCTAGAAGTTTTTTTCTTAAGATATTTTTCCTCCAACCAAGCATTCTGTAAAAAGTCAACATCAACGCTCTAGCAACTTGTCACTAATAGTCACACATTTACGTCATACTCATACATAAGTACTCTTGAATAAATTCAAGGACCACTTCTACACATAAATAAATTCACAGTTCGAGCTCTGCATCGGTTCCACACAGAGGAAAATGTACATGGTCGATAGACATTTTGTATAGTAGGTCGAACAGTTTCAAACTGTTGTAAAAAATAAGGAATTCACAAAGATTTCGATTACCTAAATTCATGTGTGTACATTTACATGTACAGGTACGAGTATTGTATATCGAGTGGCGGATCTAGCTGTGGGATTAGGCCCCCCATTCGTACAATTGGGACAAAAACTTTAAACATTGAGTAAGCTTTCTGGCGGAAAATGCGAAAAAAATTCATATCAGACAGACAGCAGGCAACGAATAGAATTGCGAGTTGAATTTATTCAAATTTCTTTAAACCTAATTACATGTACTAGGAGGCATCGTCATGAAATAAAATACATACATGAACACAACTTATGGACGGAGCATAAAGTAATGATGCACCCATTAGCAAGGTAGCTAGTTAGCAACCAAAAAATATTTTTTTGCATGCATGCGTACTGAACAGCTTTTAACGAAATTATGTAAAATTTCTTATTTTTCTACATTCCAAAAGAGAACAAGGCAAAGAATCTGAACTGTGTTTGCTCCAGTACATGTAGTAAAGCTGGAAAGAGTAACCTAAAATTAATTCATGCTTTCTTCTTGCCCTTTCGTCCACTCTACAACAGTATGCTATATAAATTATGAGTAAAGCTTTACGCTGTGTGCCTTTATGTGAAGATTTGTGTCGACAATTTGTATTATACATACTCAGCGTAAAGTAGACTTGATGTATCCGGCCATAATTTCCCACTGGAAGTATGTATTTAAAGTTTATATTAACAAGTCTATAGGAAATTAAATGCATTAGCTATTGAAAATACATGTATTTATGGGTTTGGGATCGAAGCTAGTGAGCGAAAAGAGCGAAGGACTGCTGCCATCAATTAAATGAACAATGGGAATGTACAATTTTAGTCAAAAGAAGCAACACCGGGTGTTCAGCCGCCAAGGTGTATACAGTAGAAGCTGTCTTAGCTCGCTGCATCAGGTGTTTCGCCGAAGCTGCTGAGCCTCGCTAAAAATAATTAAAAGGCAAAGGCAACCTTTAATCTGCCTCGCTCTCTAGCTCCGTCTGTCTCGCATCCTCGCCCTCCTCCTTTCATACCTTTTTGAGGAGTAGCGGATGGCTAAAATAGCGTGCAAATACGTGGCCTGATTCAGACATGCTCATGTAGCACCGAGCATTCTGAAGACCTGCATTGCTTCAAAGTCTTAATTGAGATTGCAGTGTGAATGCGCAAAAAATATTTATAAAAGCTAGCGACGAAGCAGCAATGGAAATGGCGTACAAACTACACTATAATACGGCTGGGGAGGAAAAGGGAGAGCGAGATGGGAAGTTGCTATTAGCCCAGAATTTTTCATCAGCATAGGCAACGGATTCGCATTGGAAAATGAAGGGAAGCTGCAGGCAGTGAGTCGCACTGCTATATTACAAGATTCGGAGCTTTGCCAAGCTCAAAATGTGGCTGCACGCAAACTATTTGAATAATGATGATCCCTATAGCGGCTATTACGACCAGATATTTTTTTTTCTGCCTCAAAATTGCTGCCCAATCCAACACAGCTTTGTGACATCGCAGGCCGAGCTAAAAACAGACTCTGTAGTTACTGTCATCGGAAATTAAACAAGCTAGCGTAGTTGCTGATGGTTGGACGCGGGATATAGTTTTTCTATGAATATTCTGAGCAAAATATGCTCCCGAGTGATGATGTGATCAATTATTTTGTTTTGTTGCCAGTGACGTAATCATGGCAGCGATGACGTAACTCAGGCAAAAATGTTATAATTCTGAGGAATTCTCATGCGTTAGCGACTTCATTCGGGTATTTTTTTAGTCTAAAAAGCAGCGACTCTTAATTGAACATTTAATTTACGAGTAAACTGTTTATTTAAAGCTAAATTTGACCAATTAAAAATCGGGCTCGAAATTTGACTCCTGTTGCCTCAAATCCAATCGAGGTAAAACGCCAAAGTAATCTAGTTCAAATACTTGCTTTAAAAATTCGAGCCATCAAAACAAACATATTCCACAGACGCAAACATCTGGTGTAGATTTACTGACTTTCAAAGTAGCGTAAAGCGGTAAAGTTTTGCGACTTGCATCGGGGAAGTTGCGGGTTAAAGGCAGCAAAAGAAATCTGATACTCCCGTTTTCCCGAATGAAGCTCCTGCTTTAGAAAGCTCAGCTTGAATCAAAGAAAAGCTATTTCGATTCCCTTTGAATGTTTTATTTGTTTCGATTTGGCTGAGGCTTGTTAAAAATACATGTAATTAAATCTGATTGCAGTCACGTGTGTGCTTATTACTTGAAACTGTTGCGGTCTTCTTTTAATTAAATGCTACTGAAAATCAGAGTTTGAGTATTCTCTAATCACTGATTAATTAATCTGATTAAGGATTCCCCATCAGATCTTAATGTTGAGAGATAAGAAAAGTCCCCAAATCCCAAAACGCCCCATATTAGCTGCATTAGATAATCTCCTAAGAAATGCACCGCAAGTTCAATTAAAATCCTCCAACGCCAAGAAAGTACTCGTACATTTATTGGGCTCTTTCGAAATAGGGAAAGTGATTGTCTATGGCTGGATTCTGCCTTCCTTGAATCTATTCCCTTGTACTTTTCACTTAATGGTCCTCAAATCGGGGATCATTAAATATTTAATGGGCCCCATTTTCGAGCCCAGCTTCTATATTTAGAACTGAAACACAAACCAGACAGAGTTTAATGAAACCGAAGAAGAGCAATAAACGGCCAGAACGATAAAAAAACAAGCGTAATAACACCGGGGCACACAAACCAATAATTATGCAAAGTTGCGAAGCAGTTTTTTAGTCACTTAACTCAGTCCTTTATAGTCGTCCCTAAGACTCTTCGCATTTTCGTGTGTAGTTCATTTTAACGTGATGGTTACCTTGCCACTCTCCACCTCGACACTCTTCACTCCATTCTCGACAGTACACTTGTTGTGTGCATCTCTGAGTCGGGAGGCAGTGTTGTCTCAGAGTTGCAAGCGACACTGGTCGACGAGGAGCCCTGCACCACTCCTGATACCAGCCGCATTTTGCCAGAGAGCCCAATGTAGCGCTCCAAAGCAGCAGATGTGTGACCTGTGACTCGACCGATTTCAGTCCGCTCTAGGCCTGCGTCACGCAGAGCCGTTGCGCACGTCTTTCGCATCGTCTGATTCGTGTAGCGGCAGGCTTTGGAAGTCCCACCGTTACCAACTGTTCGACGAAATCGATGATATGTCGGCCGAGGCACTGGGTTTTGATACCACTTGCCACTCTTTACGGTAGGCATTCATCCACGCCGTCCACTTTAATATTACACTGCCTCTGGTATTGTAGCTCGTGTAGCTCTCGTCCACCTCGATATGGCACAAACTGGGGATACTTAGCGCAGTCGGATTTCAAATATAATAAACCCCCCATAATTCGCTGTCTATGGCACAAAGCCCTCAGCCACATTTAATGACCATTAAATGTAGCTTCGGACTTTCTGACCACAGAAAGCGAATTATGGGGGGTTTATCTTATACATAAAGCATAGAAATTGAACTCCAAGAATAATCTTCAAACTCTTTAAAAGTTCAAAGAAAGAGACGCTTCATAACAATTGAATGACAGAGTTTTTTCTATATTAGCCAGCGTAGCTGCAAATAAAATTGAAGCAGACAAAGTAAACAAGCCTTCGGTAACCAAGCAACCGTGCAGGCAAGCCTATGCTGTCAAACATGTCAAACGGCCAACAACTGAGGGGATCGGCTGTCAGAGTAAATCAGAGTTGCACAACTGTCAGGCTGTTTGGCACTGCAGTTGGCCTCAACCTACGCAACTTTCTTTGCTACAAAGTGGAAAAATGTGAACCTGCCGGGGGGGGGGGGGCAGAGAAAAAGTACACGGGTAACTCGAAACTCCAGCAGGAATTTTTCTAGCCATCTGCTGATTTTTGGATTAAAAATCGAGAGGTCAAATTAAAATAGAATTATTTTCTCAATCGCTTACCTTTGAAAGAAATATTAGATGAGCAAAATGTTGACACGGGCAGCCTAAATGTGCAAAACTGACTCACAAAGGTGCGGCTAAGTTGGAATTAAAAGAAAAAATCTGGGCAAGCAGGAGAGAAAAAGCTGTGACGATTTGACAACTACGAGTAATTACAAAAAAGAGGACAATATTTAATCTTTAAATTTAGAATAGCAGTAAAAATAACAGCACGGCTTACATCCACAAATATGGAAATATTGGCTGGGATTCTTCAACAGAAAACAAATTATTTTGACATTTGCGCGACAAAATTATTTGATTTGTTAGGTTTTAGCCTGCAAACTGAACTATCAGTGGTGATGACAGCAAAAATTCTACTGTAAAAATGGGAGCCACGAGACATTTAAAGCTGAGCGATTTACCGATTGATATTTCGAGCATCCTTATTAACGCGAGTCCCAATCTATTATCTGAATCCTTTTGATTATTTAATCCTAAAAATAAAATCCCATCCTGACACGGTCACTCTATCCTAACATGATAATCCCATCCTGACAAGATAATCCTATCCTGACACGATAATCCCATCCTGACAAGATAACCAAATCTTAGCAAGATAACCAATCCAAACAAGATATTCCCATCCTGACACTATACCCATCCTAACAAGATAATCCAATCCTAACATGATAATCCCATCCTGACGCGATAATCCCATCCTGACACGATAATCCCATCCTGACAAGATATTCCCATCCTGACACTATACCCTTCCTGACAAGATAACCCAATCCTGACAAGATAACCCCATCCCGAAAACATAATCCCATACTGAAAAGATAATCCCATCCTGACACTATACCCATCCTGACAAGATAACCCCAACCTGACACGATAATCCCATCCTGACAAGATAATCCCAACCTGACACGATAATCCCATCCTGACAAGATAATCCCATCCTGACAAGATAATTTCACTCTGTTATGCTAGAATAGCATAGGACCACGATAGTCCCATTTTTAATCCCTTAATTTCTAAGACATCCACATTCCTCTTGTCACCCAACGGGGGAAATTTTAGCCAATCCAAACAAACTGCGACAGTTTTTCACAGCGAAGCCCAGCGCTACATCAAAGGCAGAAAAAATCTGACTGAATGGCTTGCTGTTCGGCGACTAAAAGATTCAAATTTCAAACGCAGTACCTAAAAAGCCATTCAAATGAAATTTACGATACAGAAATAACGATTAATCGACAAAAAACAGCAATTGTTACAGTGACAGATTTTTTCCCCAAAACACGCTAGCCCGTCGCCTCGGGTCTCGAATCTGCGGCTAATCGGGCGGCACGATGCCCATCCAGGCGGAGGCGGGCTTCGCCTCGCGCACGAACTCCTTCATGGCCTCGCGCATCAGCTCGCACTCGTCGCCTCGGCCAGTGTAGGCCAGTTCAACCCGGCCGACCAGCGTCTCCTCGACTGCGCTGCCGCCGCCGCCGCCGCCAGAGGGAGCTGCCAAGAGTTGCTGCTGCTGCTGTTCGGGCTCCTTGGCGCCGGCGGAGGCCACGGAGCAGTTCGAAGCTCGACGCCCGGCGCCGCAGTAAGATTAACAGCAGCACACGGACGTCCTTGCGTTGCTCCTTTGTCACCTTGAATTGGAATGACTCCTTCAGCTTCACCGGCTTGCCCTCCGAGCACTGATGGTGAGAGGACATCTTGTTCTCTTCTTTCACGTCGCCTTGGAAACGCTTGAGCTTTACGTAGATATCTGCAGGCGAAAATTCCAGATGCATTTTCAAATTGTCTCAGAAGCTCTTTGAATTAAAGCGAATTAAATTGAAAAAGCATTTTAATGATTTAAATGCGCGCAGTGAAGTCCTCAAAGAGCCTTGAAATTAGCGATCAAAATTTTTCTAAATGGATAATCCAGCGCAAGCCTCAATTCGGGTCTGGATTTGAATTCGATTGTCTGCTAACCAAAATCTAATGACTAATTAAATTTTTATCCTAGCAACAGGCTGGCAACCATCCCTATAGTAATTCTTCATCAAATTTCTCCGGGCGAATTTACAGTGTAAGTCGGAGCTAGGAAAGTACTGGCGCACGACGTCAAGGTCCCGTCCGTGTGGCCGCTTGGCTATAGAAGGTGGAAGATTGAGCAAGCAAGGCTGCTCGGAAACAACTTGATACTGTTGACTGAGCGTTTCTTCTCCCAGCTCAGCTCCCCACTCAGCAACGCGTCCCGCAGTTCTCAGAGATCGTGCTGTCGCATGAGCCGGAGTGAATAAAACTGCTCGCGTGATTCGCTGATCTCCCCACCCCCCGTCACACTGAATTTGGTTGTCATGCGAATGGTTTCATGTGAAATAAATTGCGTCTTGTTTTTTCTATGGTCCTTCATCTCCAATTGCTAGCCTGCCATAATGCATCTCAGTTATCCCATTCCAGCTTCTCCGATTATTCTATTAAAACTGCCAAATAACAGTTTTCCTAATTGCGTCAAAACAGGAAAAGTCAGAGTTTTAAGAGGTCATCCAGCTTTTAGCGACTCTCTGAATTTTGAATGATAGAGGTTAGCTGTTGACAATACATTGAACTTCTGATAGCGCTAATTTATTAAATGGCCAGTGACACAAGGATTGCAGTCCCGACCTCAAGACTGTGGCCAATGACACAAAGACCTGAAGACTGTGGCCAATGACACAAAGACCTGAAGACTGTGGCCAATGACACAAAGTCCTGAAGACTGTGGCCAATGACACAAAGACCTGAAGACTGTGGCCAATGACACAAAGACCTGAAGACTGTGGCCAATGACACAAAGTCCTGAAGACTGTGGCCAATGACACAAAGACCTGAAGACTGTGGCCAACTGACACAAAGTACCTCAAGACTGTGGACCAATGACACAAAGTCCTGAAGACTGTGGCCAATGACACAAAGTCCTGAAGACTGTGGCCAATGACACAAAGACCTGAAGACTGTGGCCAACGACACAAAGACCTCAAGACTGTGACCAATGACACAAGGATTGCAGTCCCAACACTCCTCAAGATTGTGAACAAATGCATCAAGTATTAGACATAATTATGGCATGCAGAATACAGTTATCATTGATTGAATTTTCACTGAATCCATGGCTGCACTGCAGGTTAAATTTGCCACCTTGATGATACAAAAGCCACCTGAAGGACTCGAGTGCAGGACCCAAAATCAGATAGTGATATCAGTGAATAATCAAAACAGAACGGATAATCATAGCGTACTGACGCTTGCCTCTCTCTCAAGACCCTTGAAGTCACTCACCCTTATTGTTGGCTAGACGAATTTGATCAATCTCGTTGACGGTTACTACCAGGCGTTCCAACATCTCGTAGTAGGTCAGGCTAACATTGATGAGGCCAGCTGTGAGGCCGGCCTCCACCGGTTTGATTGTCTGGCTGAGGTTGCGCCACATGGTAACGGGCTGGCCGGAGCTGGCGTTGGCCTGGCCGAACTCGCGCATGGAGTAGAAGGCCCGGCCAATCAGCTTGTGCCGGCCGTCTGGGGCGGCGTCCAGCAGGGTGAAGTGCAGGCAGCACTTGGCCAGGAAGCTGCGCTGCACCTGGCGCGACAATGCCGGGGATTTAGTTTCTTTTGGTATGAAGCGACTCATACTTAGTACAGTTTTCCCCAAGTTCATCTGGGTTAATGATGAGCACTTCCCTTCGGTTTAGAATGGACCCATCCCCATGTGGCTACATCCATGTTGGCCTACAGTTTTTACAGCTTAAACGCAGCTGTCAAATTTCAATGCTTCGATTCCAGCACAAAAATCCCAAATCCCATCGCAGGATTCCTTAAAAGAGTGCACTATTAACTATAGATATTCGCATAAGGACAAAACCCTGATCAATTGAGCGTGGCTTTCACTCACTAAACAGCTTACACATACAGAGAGAGTGTGTAAATTAAGGGCCGGTATTAAACCCAAACGCTGAATCCAGTTAATAGCCTGTCTTAGGGATGACCCCATGTCCTCGCACACCTGGCTTTAGGTGGATTAGCTACTTCATCTCTATCCGGTGCGAACGTAGCCACAGCTGGACTGAGCTGTCAATTTCATCAAGCGGCAGCTGCGACAATCAATGAGACAACGGTTAGGCCAAGTTTAAGGAATGGGTAATGAGAGAGGAGTCGAGCTATGGGGGATCTCTCAGATCCCTATACTCTAGGGCTCTGCTGCATTCTGACAGTACCGGCTCGATACATTGCTTGCCAGAGGGGCGTTACTTAAGAAATCCTCTCAGCTTCATCAGTTTCAGCATTTAGTTCTTCCCATGCAGCAGGGGATGAACGCACGGGCTTTGTCTATCTGACTAAACTAGGAAAAAATTGATTACATTGTAAAAAATCTATGATTATGGAACCTGGGTATTACTGATTTGTAATTGCCCCGGTCATAAATTGGACAGATGAAATACTATGAAGGTTCGGTGCTCCTGCTGTAGGTTAATAGGACTCATCTCATGCACAGATGGTGGAGTGGGAATTCAGGCATTCGCCTCCATCTCATGCGCTGATGGTGGGGTGGGACTTCAGGCATTCCCCCTCATCTCATGCGCTGATGGTGGAGTGGGAATTCAGGCATTCGCCTCCATCTCATGCGCTGATGGTGGGGTGGAACTTCAGGCATTCCCCCTCATCTCATGCGCTGATGGTGGAGTGGGACTTCAGGCATTCCCCCTCATCTCATGCGCTGATGGTGGAGTGGGAATTCAGGCATTCGCCTCCATCTCATGCGCTGATGGTGGGGTGGAACTTCAGGCATTCCCCCTCATCTCATGCGCTGATGGTGGAGTGGGACTTCAGGCATTCCCCCTCATCTCATGCACAGATGGTGGAGTGGGAATTCAGGCATTCGCCTCCATCTCATGCGCTGATGGTGGGGTGGAACTTCAGGCATTCCCCCTCATCTCATGCGCTGATGGTGGAGTGGGACTTCAGGCATTCCCCCTCATCTCATGCGCTGATGGTGGGGTGGAACTTCAGGCATTCCCCCTCATCTCATGCGCTGATGGTGGAGTGGGACTTCAGGCATTCCCCCTCATCTCATGCGCTGATGGTGGGGTGGAACTTCAGGCATTCCCCCTCATCTCATGCGCTGATGGTGGAGTGGGACTTCAGGCATTCCCCCTCATCTCATGCGCTGATGGTGGGGTGGAACTTCAGGCATTCCCCCTCATCTCATGCGCTGATGGTGGGGTGGAACTTCAGGCATTCCCCCTCATCTCATGCGCTGATGGTGGAGTGGGACTTCAGGCATTCCTCATCATCTCATGCGCTGATGGTGGAGTGGGACTTCAGGCATTCCCCCTCATCTCATGCGCTGATGGTGGAGTGGGACTTCAGGCATTCGCCCTCATCTCATGCACAGATGGTGGAGTGGGACTTCAGGCATTCCTCATCATCTCATGCACAGATGGTGGAGTGGGACTTCAGGTCGGGTGAATTTGGATTCGCAGTCATGCCCCAATTTAGTTACAGTTTCGCTTAAATTGATTCCTGTCTACTTCTAGTTTCTAAAGGCAACAGCTCAGGGGCCTGAAGCTTTTTTATTAAAACAATGGCATTCTATTTAGGGAAGCGATCTTCGGTTATATAGAATTAAAGGCCCAATAGATGAGCAATATATTGCGGCAGCTGCAGAGCATGCAGCGGAACACGCTGGTGAGTAGATTGAACAATAGCTTTCACAGAACTATAATCCGAACAATGAATCAAAGCTGAGCCTAAAGAAATATTGTGCCCGCTAAAATTATAGCTTTTAGATACAGTGAGAGGCCCATGGAAACCAAAACCACAAAGACTCCCTCTCAATATGCTATCTGCTCTCCTTCTATATGATTAATAAAGGTTCAAGAACTATTGAGAAGGGAATTATCAACCTATAGATATGCATTTGGCGATCTACAAGGTTTAATTAATCTACTTGACTGCCGACTTGTGGCTATTGAGTTCATTGAGTTCCTACTGCTCAAATCCGGCAGTGGTTAAGGCTGCTTAATCTGCTTTGCTCAATCAAATAGTTCGCAGGATGACGTGCACTTCTACTTTATGATGCCGGTACTTTTTTGCGTACGTAAATACGGACCCAGTGTATGCAACAATCCAATAAATTTGTTTTATTTCAGGGAATACATTTGCAAAATTAGAAAATTTTATTATCATTATCATTCGAACTTTCAACAGCATTAAGGAAATCAGGAAGGGCAGGCATTTTTGTGGATTTCTGATTGAATAAAAAGCCGAAAATAGCTGCTTTTAGCTGAGCATTATCTAGTCTATTAATAAATAACCTTGATATTTTTCAACGCCCCGCATCCTGTTTCGTACCTTTGCTCAATATTTTCATTTTTGTGCGCCAAAAGTAGTCGCATTTATAGTTTCTGGTTCAGGATCTTTACTATATCAGCCAATATGTTTTGTGACTGCCGAGTAATGAAGGCAATTATTAATTGTCATCCGGTATATACGCACCTCGAATGTGAAAGTCTCGTTGAAATCCGGATTGTTATTAGCTTTCTTCACCTTGGTCTGCACCTGGCGACTGCAGAATGGAGTCAGCTCCACCTGGGCAAGCGGCGAGCAGGCCGACTGCGTGAACTTCCTGGCCCGGCTGTACAGGTTGCGCGCCTTGAGCAGGCAGACCTCAAGTTTGTTCGTGTCCAGGAAGCGAACGCGGAACCAGATCCGACCGATATGCTCCTCGGACACTTCGTATACCTCGTCCTGATCGAAGTTCAGGTACAGACTCGGATCTACCCGGCCAATGTCGTTGCAGGTGTGCCGCTTAGTGAACTGCTTCCCATTGGGAATCACGAATGGCACCTCGGCGTGGCCGGATCGGGGCCCGTCTGACTGCATAACAACAGCTGCAGGGATGCTGCGTCACTCGGGGATGAGGCTAGCTAGAGCGCTGCTCTTTGCCAATGCAGAGTCGAATGTGAATAGGGGAGGCTGGGGCGAGTGGATCGCTTTGTATATGGGAACAAATGCGCTAGGGTTGATGTTGCCTAAACAGTCACACGCCGCAGTCTTTCATTGGCTGTCAGCGCATTTCCCAATTATCCGCCCGTGCTCTTTTGCCCCTGCCTTTGCCCGGCCATCCGCTGTGTTAATAACGGAGTTTCTCTTCCGGTTTTTTCAAAGGCAGACGCGCCGTAAAAGCTCGCATTGAGGAGATTCTGAGTGCATTGCTCCACCCACGCTGAGCCACCCAGTAGGGATCGTGAAGCGACAAATTTCAGTCTAATTTAGTCCTAAATGGGACTTAAAAAATGTTTTTTTGGAACTCGGCCAAGTTGTGCAGCTTTCAAATGCACCGGAAATGTAAAAAAATTATTAAAATTTTCGGAAGCCAGTTCATTTAGTCAAAGCGGGCCCCCTACTAATTTTGGTAAGGTAGGAAAACTGACTATTGTTCTTGGCATCAATTTTAGATTGACTGCTTAGCTCCTGTGAACAAGAAAAAACGGTCTTCATTAATTTCTTGTCTAGTCGTTTACCTTGCGTCCCAGAGCTACAATTTCTGCAGTGCTTTAAAATGAGATGCACCCGATCAGATTTTGCTTGCAATCTGAAACTCAACTTCTTGCATTCTTATCAGCCGTATGTATAAAATGATGGAATTTTCGTTATAGTGAACTGTCCAGCTTATTTGAGTGGTGTATTTATGAAAATTCCCTCCACTTAAGAGCCCAGGAAAAATGATATCTTAGAGTACATTTCATTGGTTGCAGGCCTCAACGTAGGCAATATTTACCGTTCAGTCAGAAATGCTGGAGTGAGAATTTTTTTCTTGAGCGAAAGTGCAACACCGTCTTGCCGCTGTTGATGTGGCTTCAATGGTGGAAAGAAGCTGCAACAGAAGACTTACTTATTGACTCGAAAGCTCATCAATAATGCATTTTCACTGTGCTCGCGATGCCGCCTAAATGCTCGAAGTACACCGGTCCACTCCTGGGAGGATCATGCGCGTGGAATTAAACATTTTTTATTTACTAATTTCAGGAAATTCAGAGCAAATATATTGCATCTATGAGGACTTTTCCTGCTCTCAATATGATTTTCCTGCGTGTAATGCAATTAATTTAAAAAATGTGTCACAGACTATTTCTTTGTTGATCAAATCAAAATTGAATTTACGTGCAATAGCCACTACAAAAAAATTATGACTGATACTACTGTCAGCAGAGCATGCAAAATAACAACCAAATTTATAGCAGCTGTGCATTAGAATGACTTGCCTGGAGATTCTGCATCACAACGCCATGAAGCAAGTTCCGCACCCTCAGTCGAGCTATTAAGATGATATCAAAGATATCAAAAAGCAGTGCCTCTGGGGTGCCGTATGACATAGAAACAACATCTTTGCCTGGTTCGTCTATATCCACATCCTGCACCCCGAAGGCGGCGAAGGACGCATGGCAACGCTGAGAACTTGTCTGTACTGCCTTCTGGTCGATAAGGCCAGCCAGAAGCCCTGCTCGACCGCCATGTTGGGTCGAGGTCCAGGCGTTGCTTCTGTCAGTGATCAAGACCGTCGCCTGCCTGAACAAAGGGGTCCTTCGCTTCGCAGTCAGTGTATTTAGTAATAATATAATCATAATCATAATGAAAAGTTTCTTTGACAGAATTTTTGGTAATTCAAAGCAATCCTACAGTTTAAGCTCAAACACGGAGACAATATCTTGGCGCACAAAAAGAAATTGGGTGATTCCGTTGTTACACAACATTCTAATAATAATAATAAATAATTTTAGACACCCGACCTTTCGACCAGATGCACAGCCCACGGCACAGCCGCAGCTGGTTGCGCGGCGCATCCGAGTGCTGTGTACAGCTTTTAGCCTGACGGGCTGGAGGGGCCGCAATAACCCACTCTAAATTTACCCAGCTCAAACTGGTACCCGATCTCAGCTGGGTGGACTGAAGCAATGTGGGATTAAGTGCCTTGCTCAAGGGCACAGATTAATTGTCTCCTAAGGCCGGGACTCGAACCCACGACCTTCCGGTCATAAGGCAGGCGCCCTAGCCTTAACAACATTCTACATGATAAGCATTTTTTACTGGGGCCTCCTTCCAATGCCGTCCAGAATCCACTATAGCCTGATTACGACATTACTACAGTAGTATTGGAATAGTAAGTAATGAACAAGCCAAACCTTATCAAAAGCCTTCAAAGAACACAGCTTTTAGCCTGACAGCCAGATACGAGGCTCTATGCGTCACACACACTGAAAGCACAGCTCGCAGAAATCGTCTAAACTTCTATTGCACTTTCAAAATATCTTATTTTCATTAGAAATCGAAGCTGCAGGAAGAGCAATCATAAGCTCGTACGAAACGACTCAGCTTGTCATATCGTACATGCGTAGTTCTACCTACCTAAGTTTTTTGAAAGCACAAAAAATTTCTTCATTCTAACGCAATCTGGCGCTATCCACACTGTGTCATGACGCGAAATTCTAAAAATAGAACAGCTTAGTGTACAGCTGAAAAAGTACATGCGGAAAGTGTTCCATGGGACAAGAAAAATCCGTCGATTCATTTACCTCGCTGGGGGGGGGGGTTGCCCGCACCTGTGGTACACAGTTCTCCATGTGTATAGACGAAGGCAGGACCGCTTCAGTATTTTCTTGTTGCTAGGGACGCGTATGGGGTTGGCTTTACTGTACGCGTGTATGAGAAAAAGTGCCTGAAAGAATAGGGTGGTCGCGAGAAAACGTTGTCAGTTTTAATTGACATCGTTTATAACTTTTCACTGAAATTGGGTTGGAATTTTCTAGAATTGAATTGATTAGGATAATTAGGAATGAATCATTAATTAAATAAGAATGGCTATCTCATTTTCTCCTGAATATTCCGATAAACGTAATTTCTGTCGCTCTAGTTTAGGGCCGGCTGGATTTAGTAAACTGATGGAGATTTTATTATGGCTATGAATTACTACGCTGAGATTGGCATAGCCTCCGAATAAATTGATCCTTTGAAAATCTCCTAAAATAAATAATATAATTTATGCACTTGGATCTAAATAGCTTAAGGAGGATATTATTTTGAACCACCCCACTGAGTGATGCATTGCACAATGTGGACTAGAAAACTGAAATGAATCAGAATACTGATGAAACATGCTGCAACTAGCGTGAGTGACAGTGGACGTAGTTAAGAGGGAGTGGCCTGTGAGAATTGCGACAGGGCTAGAAAAAGAAGAAAAAGTACACTAAAGATTGGAGTATTGATCGTGCAATATATTGTACAGTGAGTTTTCACTGTACAATTCTTAACTGTACACTGTATCTTCTCTCCCGTTCCAATTGGAATGAATAGTTTGGGGTTGTCGCCCTACCTATGGCTTTATTTATCAAACCCCACTAGGCCATTTTCGCTTCTTCTTCACCTCTTTACCCAAAGCCTGGCACTTTGAATTGTTTGGCTCAGTTGGCTGGCCTGACTTTGCAGCAAAGTTTTTGGTAAGTCGTGTTTTGTTTTTTTACGTATTCCTGTCTATCGTACGAATTCAAATAGAGCAACGTCTAATAATGACTCATTTCTGTACAATTTCAGTGTTTTCATTATTAAAAAATCTTCATTTAAACAGTAAGTTATTATAGTATGGTGGTAATGCGCTATATTATGAGTAGTCTATTATTGGCACTATGTTATTGGCACCAAATATTTTTTCTTGCATTTTTGTTAAAAATCAAAGCTGAATTTAATTACACTACATTCCACTCTTCGATTGATTTGGCATTTTCTTGCAACGAAACCTTAAAAAATACTATTTTTTAAGCCTATAGAAAACAAAAATTTCAAAACAATGTAGCAAAATTCTCACTAATTTTTTTTTCAGTCGAAAAAGTAATGAGCAGAAAAGGACTGCAAATGCCGGACGACTCAAGCCTGTTCCGCATCCCGCCATTCTACTATGTGCACGTGCTGGACCAGAACACCAATGTGACCCGGATTGAAATTGGCCCGAAGACTTTTGTACGCCAGGACAATGAGCGGGTGGTGCTGGGCCCGGAGAAGATGGTCACCGTGCCGCCTAGGCACTATTGCGTCATCGAGAATCCGGTTATTAAGGACGCCGATGCCAAGGTTGGTTGCTGGGGTGGGGGTGGGGGTGGGGGTGGGGGTGGGAGGCGGACTGGACTACAGGTTCTAAGGACTCGTCATTTTTAGCTTAAGTTTTTTTTTTCACAGCAGACAAGACTGTATTGAGCTATTGACGTATTGGTCTCCATTGAGTGCTTATCAGATTGGGGGACTGGCCTTATCAAATCTTAGCAAATTAATTTATTGATAACGACAACGTTCAGCTTGCTAAAACCGCTCTGAACCAATCGTCACCAAAAAATTGGGCTTTAAATAACTTTTTTGAGTCTTCCAAAAGAAATGTGCAGATATAGGCAATGTTTTTTTTTCACAATTTTTCATCGTATGGATTGGGACCTTGTAGAACTTGTTTGGTGATAAACTTTGAAGTTTATCAATCAACTAAATTAACTACTTCATATTTATAGTTTTGTTTGTTTCATTAGAACCAGCGAACAAAGAAGCTAATGTTAAGGACCAAGAATACTTATCATATGGTCCTGACTTAAGACCATTTAAACCTCGAAAAAATGTCTAAAAGACATCCATTTAGACTACGAGCGTACATAATAAAATTTAGATAACTATTTTCATAGATTTCTACTGGGCACTTCATGACAAAAGTAGGCGAGACAGAGTTTTGACGGACAATTTAACTGGGGATTGTGAAAATTTGGGAATTGGAATTTGAGGAGCGTGAACTTTAGGGAATGTGAAAGTATTTGCAATGAAACCGGAGATTGGGAAAGGAAATTCGGGGTTTTAAAAATGAGGCTTCGTGAAATCATCCCGGCAAACTTATAGTTCAAGTACATATTGGAAAAGTGATTTTTCCTAGAATGGCAAAAATTCAGTCTAAGTATCGCTTAATCTGTCTCTAACGGCCAGGTGGTGTACGACGAGTTCGGCCAGGTGAAGCTGGCCCACGCCGACCAGGAGATCCGCATGGCCCAGGATCCGTTCCCTCTGTATCCTGGCGAGGTGCTGAAGGTTGGCGTATCGCCGCTGCGGATTGTGCCGCCAAACTCGGCGCTCCGCCTGAAGGCCCAGTTGGACTTCACTGACGAAGGCGACGTGCAACGCGTCGCCGGCGACGAATGGCTGTTCGAAGGTCCGGGCACCTACCTGCCGCGCAAGGAGGTCACGGTTGAGGAGGTGGTTCGCGCCACTATTATCCGGCCTAATCAGGTTAAAATCTACTAAAATTTCGTCGATTTCCTGAAAAAAGTTTCTTGCTACTCATAGTAGCAACCTGTGCATGTAACTATTGCTCTCGATCAATGCAGGCGCTGCGTCTGCGCGCTCGCAAGGAGTGCAAAGATCGCGATGGACGGCCGCGCGTCTGCGGCGAAGAGTGGATTGTGAAAGTGAGCGGCGCCTACCTGCCAGGAGCCTACGAGGAGGTTGTGGCCACAGTTGAGGCTCAGATTCTCACAGAGAAAAAGGCGCTGCACATGCGAGCTTTGCGCACTTTTGTTGATGATTTCCGTAAGACGCGCAAGTCTGGCGAGGAGTGGCTAATCACCCTGGCTGACACGGAGTCCCACATCACCGGTGAGTTGATCCGACTGACTGCTCAAGTCTGTGTTCAGATCAGTAGCTCAGAGGATAATATTTTCCGAATTACCTTCGTCACACAGGCGTACACGAGGAGGTTGTTGGCGTCATCAACATCACAACGCTGAACAATCGGCAATACTGCGTCATTTGCGACCCGTGCGACGCCGAGGGCAAGCCTCAACTAGGCAAGAAGAAGCTGGTACGCGGCGAGCGATCCTTTTTCCTGCTGCCCGGCGAGAGCCTCGAGAAGGGCATCCAGAATGTCTACGTGCTCAGCGAGAACGAGGGCCTGATTCTGCGCGCTCTCGAGGAGTTCAAAGAGGCGGCCGACACGATTCGCAAGCCCGGCGACCGCTGGATGATCCGCGGCCCAGTCGAGTACGTGCCCCCTGTCGAGGTTGACGTCGTCTGCAAGCGCACAGCTATCCCGCTAGACGTCAACGAGGGCATCTACGTGCGCGACATCAAGTCTGGCCAGGTGCGCTGCGTCTCCGCCGAGACCTACATGCTCAGCCACGACGAGGAGCTGTGGGAGAAGCACCTGCCGCCAGCCGTGGAAGCGCTCCTAGCCTCGCAGAAGGATCCCCTGGCTGACCGGTCGGACCGGAGCAAGCACGACGGTGAGACCAAACTGCGCGACAAAACTCGCAGCGTCACCCTGCGCGTGCCGCACAACGCCGCCGTGCAGATCTACGACTACAAGGCCAAGGTGGCCCGGGTGGTGTTCGGGCCCGAGCTGGTCATGCTGAACCCTGACGAGCAGTTCACCCAGCTCTCCCTATCTGGCGGCAAGCCCAAGAAGCCGAACGTCATCAAGTCGCTTTGCCTGCTGCTGGGGCCGGACTTCTGCACCGACATCATCACACTGGAGACGTCGGACCACGCCAGGCTGCAGATCCAGCTGTCCTACAACTGGCACTTCGACACCGCCAAGTGCCTTACGGACGCCAAGGAGGCCGCCAAGCTGTTCTCCGTGCCGGACTTTGTCGGCGACATGTGCAAGGCGGTGGCCAGCCGGGTGCGCGGCGCCGTAGCGGCCGTCGGCTTCGACGATTTTCATCGCAACTCGGCGCGCATCATCCGCGGCGCCCTGTTCGGCTTCAGCGAGCAGGGCAAAATCCGTGACGAGTTCCGCATGCCGCAGAACAACCTGGTTATCACCTCGGTGGACATTCAGAATGTCGAGCCGGTGGAGCAGCGGACCCGTGACGCCCTGCAGAAGTCCGTGCAGCTGGCCATCGAGATCACCACCAACTCGCAGGAGGCCACGGCCAGGCAGGAGGCCGAGCGGCTGGAGCAGGAGGCCCGCGGCAAGCTGGAGCGCCAGAAGATCTCAGACGAGGCGGAGGCTGAAAAGGCCAGGCGGGAACTGCTGGAGCTGCAGGTGTGCCCAGCTTGCTGCTTGGCAGTTAATTTCTTGTTGTCATGAATGCTAAGTATCATCCAGTCATGGCAATTCGCCCGCCCGCTCTAAATAGAATTTCATATTTAACCTTCATCATGCCTCAAAATCCATCTTTTATCGTGCTTCATAATCCATCCTACATCAAGCCTCACAGCCACCCCAGATCAAGCCTCACAACCCGCCCCAGATCAAGCCTCACAGCCACCCCAGATCAAGCCTCACAGCCACCCCAGATCAAGCCTCACAGCCACCCCAGATCAAGCCTCACAGCCACCCCAGATCAAGCCTCACAGCCACCCCAGATGAAGCCTCACAGCCCTCCCCTGCCCTGCCCAGGCCCACTCAGCTGCAGTCGAGAGCACCGGCCAGGCCAAGGCGGAGGCGCAGTCCCGCGCCGAGGCGGCCCGCATTGAAGGCCAGGCGGCCGTCGAACAGGCCCGGCTGCGCTCCGAGGCGCTGGGCATCGAGTCCACCGCCGAGCTGGAGCGGGTGAAACTCGCCCGCGAGGCCGAGCTGGCCTACCAGCGCGAGCAGAACGAGCTGGACGTGTCCCGCCAGAAGGAGCTGGCCACAATCGAAGTCGAGAAGTTCAAACGCTTCGTGGACGCCATCGGCTCCGACACCATCAGGGCCATCGCCAACGCCGGCCCGGAGATGCAGGTGAGAGTCGGCGACTCGCCGAAGTGATTTGGGATCTGGTAATGGGGATGTCCTAGTTCATCCTAACATCGCCGTTCATTTCATAAATCATTCCCCTCTCTCTCTCTTACAGGTGAAGATGCTGCAGAGTCTGGGCCTGAAGTCCACCCTCATCACAGACGGCAGCTCGCCCATCAACTTGTTCAGCACCGCCCACGGTCTCATTGGCGGCGAGATGTTTTCCAGGGCGACACAGCAGCGCGACCGCGGCTCCGAGCACACGGCGGAGTGAACATCTGATGGGGAGCGGCTGCTAGTTGATGCGCTGGGCATCAATTGATTTTTTATGGCACAATTTTTTCTTACTCCTTGATCGAACACTTTTATTTTATGCTCGTTTATTTTTTCCAGCTAACAATCTAGAAAAAATAAACGCTTTTTTAATTGATCCCCTTAGCTACAAGTTATATTATTATTATTATTATTCATATTTTTCTATTCAAGCGCGTCCTTGCGAAGCACATTTTCGTAATTTTTATTCGGCATCCAAATTCTATATTAAATCTTTCTATACACAAAAAACCTCTCTTCGATGATATAATGCACAAATGCGCCGCACATTTCAACAACTTAACTGAAGCCCCAGTTGTCTGTCGTTGCCTTACCTATCATTCAGAGGAATTCGATTTCTTTCATCCAAGACTTTTATAGAGTGCGTACTTTTTCAGTTGCTTTAAAATCATGACTTTACAGATTTATAATCTAACTGGACGAGTGGGCGTGAGTCAGCCTTTCTTTAATTTTTGAATACTTTTGATCGGCGTTCACTACTAATTCCATCTTTTGTTCCCAATGACCTTTGCATTGCTTAGTTTTTTTAGTAATATTTTTGGTTTTTTTTCTCTGTTAGCGTGTACTTACTTATCATTCTTAGCTTGTTATCAAATTAAAAAAATTTAAAATAAAAATTCTATTTTTATCGATTTTTTTCGGCTCGGGTTAGGGCGACCTGCCGCCAATCAGTGCGCACCAGCATTCACTTCGCGCCTGTGAGTTTTTTTTAGTAATTTCTTGATTGGAAACACCGCCAACGAGTATTTGAATTGAGTATTGACCAGCTCAATTACCAAAACCATGCCATGATTAGCAGAGCCTCGGAGATCCGGGTCCTCATAAGTCAGATTCCTACGCATTGATTAAGCTGTGTGAAGGTCCCCGGTTCTAACTAGGAGCTGTAGCCTTAGTGGCTAGCGCCTGCTTTATGACCGGAAGGTCGTGGGTTCGATTCCCGACTCTAGGAGACAATTAATTTGTGCCCAGATTGAGCAAGTCACTTAATCCCGCATTGATTCAGTCCACCCAGCTGAGATCGGGTAACAGTTTGAGCTGGATAAAATTTAGAGTGGGTGTTGCGGCCCCTCCAGCCCGTCAGACTGAACAGCTGTACACAGCACTCGGATGCGCCGCGCAACTAGCTGCGGCTGTGCCGTTGGCTCTGCATGTGCATCTGGTCGAAGGGTTGGGTGTCTAAATTTATATTTTTTATTTCCATGGTTCGGGAATTTGGTTCGTAAAAATTTATTGTTTCGTTGTCTTCTTTTTTAATGGCTTGAAGCGGAAAAGTATATAAAATGTACGAGTGTGATTCAGTGACTTTTCTGCGTTCGCAATGTACAGTATAAGTTTGGCTCCTAAGTCAAATTCACAAAATTTTTGTCAAATAATCCAATGTTTTTCGTTTATTATTCTTTCTATATATAATTGTTTTGTAATAAAGGTTATTTGTAATAACCTAAGTTCCAAGGACTTAGTTATGGAATCAGAATTGCTCCCGTTCTGGAGTAAATCTTCGACGTGAAAAGCCTAATTGAATCAGGGATTACAGGAGTGTTAGAATGGTGTAGGATTAGCAGTACTAGGGATGCGTGAGAGTAAAAATTTTAGGAACACGAGGAGTCTTAGATCATAGAGTTTGGGGTACCGGATGAGCTTATAAGCTATTTTTTAATTGAAAAATTATTATTATCATATAATTTTCTGTGCTGATACTTTATATATTTAGCTCGTACTGTTGCGAGTAAAATCTAACTAACATTGTAGCACACTTGCATTGAAAAAATACGCAGACAGATGAAGAATTTTGCAAGACTTTGAAATCGAATGTTTCTTACCAACGCGATAAATATGATAATTGAAGCTTCCTGTGTGTTTTTTTTATGCTTTCGGCTTAAGTTAAAAAAAATTTGTGGCATCGAGCCAATTTAAATAAACAGTTATAAAAATCTTTAAACTGATGGACGTGCTATTTTAGGGGGGGTATCATAGCAAAATTGATAACTGGATTGGTTGGAAGCATGCTGAGGTATTGCTTCGATGCTGGGTGGATTATGCACAGTAAAACTCATTATGTAGGAATGTTTATGCGAAAATAACAGATTATTCTACCTGTTCCTTGCTTTATCTAGGTTGCAATTAGAATTTTTTATTTGTGTTTGTGTTTCAATCCTGAGTTACCGTTGAGTTATCGAACAGTTGAACAACAAAGTGCCGCTGATCAATACAGTAGTTTAAAAGATTTGCGATGCAAGCTGACGAAGGTGAAACGAAGGTTAAGTTTTGTTGATTTTATGATAAAATTGTGCGGTTCAAATAAATTAGTTTTTGGTGTTAGCGAAACCATATGGTAAACTTTGCGAGTGTTTCAGTAATCTTATACATGACAGGCGCATAACTGGAGCCGGGATCACTTCTTGTGAGGCGGTGGCACAACGGTGGTTGGCACGTGGCTGTGGTGCAGCACGTAGTCGGACACTGAGCCCAAGAAAGTGCGCCGCAGTGTGCCGAGTCCGCGGCAGCCCATCACCGCCAGGTCGGCGGAGATCTCGCGGATCATGATGCAGAGCGCCTCGCCCGGATTAGCTGACACGCGGTGCTGAATAGAAACCTGCGATTCGGGCAGGTCCGGCATCAGCCCTTTCAACCAGTTGTCACGGGCTCGAATCTGCATCTCCTCGGTCTCGTGGACTCGCTTGCTCCAGGCCTCTTCGTATTTGTGCGCGCTGTGACCGCCGCCAAAACCGGTGCCGGTATTGTAGTCCGGGGGGTCAACTACGCTAAGCAGGTGCACTTGGTCGCCGGGCTTAGCTAGGTATTCAACGTAGTAGGCCAGCGCGTCATGGGATTGCTGGCTACCGTCGATGCACAAGGCAATGTTACGCTGGCTTGGCGACATACTGCTGGCGCTGCTTGATCGTCAGTTGTTTGTGCGGGATGCTTCGCTCAAGGGCTGGAAAATAATGCTTTCGTGTCAAGCCTTGTTTTGCTGCTAGCAATTTTATATGCGAGTTTTTGTGCTAAAAAGATGCGGAGAGAAGCAAAACGAGAGAGAGATAAGTATGAGAGTTGTTTACGAGGAAAATGGTTGCCTTGAATGCCTGGCGCATTATCGGCAGCTAACTGCAGCGTGCGCCCCGAGTTGCAGTTTGTGTGCATGAGTGGTTGCGTGAGCACACGTTGCTTATTATTCTGGCAAATGAATATGGAAGTCCTTTGAATGACCCCGAAAACTGTGCACGCTCCTTCTTTTATACACATCCATCAATTCATTTTCTTGTGAGCATTTTGCGTCTCTTCACTTCTATTCCGGCCAAACAGCATTTCTTTCCTCAGTAAAACATATTCACTGTATTCTTACACCCGAAATTCGAGGCATTCTAGGTCTCTCGGTATTGTGCCATTGTCTAATTCTGTGCCAATTTCGCTTTTAGGGGGTGTGGCCCTAAAATACTAATACTCTATACAGTGAGAAAGCCTGTTTGCTTTGCGTACCATTCAAAATTTTGTACAGCAAATTGGTAAAATGCAGTATACAGAATGCTCTGCTTCACCTTGCATTTGCCAAATGCAAATGGTGCCAAAGCTACTGATAAGGGGGCTGCCAAAGCTACTGGTAAGGGGAGGGCGCCAAAGCTACAGGCAAGGGGAGGGCGCCAAAGCTACAGCTAAGGGGAGGGCACCAAAGCTACAGGCAAGGGGAGGGCGCCAAAGCTACAGGCAAGGGGAGGGCGCCAAAGCTACAGGCAAGGGGAGGGCGCCAAAGCTACAGGCAAGGGGAGGGCGCCAAAGCTACAGGCAAGGGGAGGGCGCCAAAGCTACAGGCAAGGGGAGGGCGCCAAAGCTACAGGCAAGGGGAGGGCGCCAAAGCTACAGGCAAGGGGAGGGCGCCAAAGCTACAGGCAAGGGGAGGGCGCCAAAGCTACAGGCAAGGGGAGGGCGCCAAAGCTACTGGGGAGGGCGCCAATGCTACAGGCAAGGGGAGGGCGCCAAAGCTACTGGGGAGGGCGCCAATGCTACAGGCAAGGGGAGGGCGCCAAAGCTACAGGGGAGGGGAGGGCGCCAAAGCTACAGGCAAGGGGAGGGCGCCAAAGCTACAGGCAAGGGGAGGGCGCCAAAGCTACTGGGGAGGGCGCCAATGCTACAGGCAAGGGGAGGGCGCCAAAGCTACTGGGGAGGGCGCCAATGCTACAGGCAAGGGGAGGGCGCCAAAGCTACAGGGGAGGGGAGGGCGCCAAAGCTACAGGCAAGGGGAGGGCGCCAAAGCTACAGGCAAGGGGAGGGCGCCAAAGCTACAGGGGAGGGGAGGGCGCCAAAGCTACTGGAAAGGTGGCCACTAAAGCTACATACCCTTGCCAATCTAACCATTTTCTGACTTTAGGTCGATGGCATTAGCATAAAACAAGGATCGGCAACCTCCAACCTCTGAGGCTTGTTTTGTTTTTCATTCTTGTTTTGACCTCCAATTTAGCACTCTCGCAGTCCCTCTCCGAAGATTCTATTTGTCTTCAGGGAATGGACGTATTTAACCAGGGCAACTGCTTCAAGTGCTTGACATGCCAGAGAAGTATCATGGTTCCCAGACAGGGGGTGTTTCACTAACTGCGTCTTAGGGCTGACCACTAAGTTTCAAGTTAAGCTCAAACTTGAGACAGTCATAAACGCGTTTCACTATTACTTAGGGGTGCCTTTTAATCTCGATCTCAGCAAAAATCGACCGATAAATTTAGGATGGGTGTTTGCTTGGATCGGCCATAGACAAATCGCGATATAGCTCGTAATTCGCTTAGGACATCACTTGCTTCTTGCTTAATATTGATATGAAATGGCTGACGACGGCAGAAGACGGCCTAATTTCACACAACGAGAGATCGAAGTGCTGCTCTAGCTGGCAAGAGAAAACCCAATGCTGCGAGCCAAGCATCGGGATGCAGGAACCAACCAGCGTCAAGATCGTAATCATGATCACGGACGTATATAAAATATACAATAAGCTTGACTTAGGATACCTCCTTATGTGTCCTAAAGTTGTGACTGACGTTTGGGGTTTATACCACAGACTATTTTCATTCGTGAAACACTTCACTCTTAAGTTCGATCGTTTCTTTCTTTTAGTCGCACCTAACTTGGATCCCAGCAAAGATTGATTTTTTGTTTTGTGAAACACCTACATCCTAACCTTGGGCCTAAGTTGGACGCTAAGATCAAGCATTGCTTTGTGAAACACCCCCCTGGGGTGTCGGATGGTATAACTTCGAGTTACTAACAGGATAAAGATTTTTCACGGCTCGATGATCGATGAAATAATTTATGTAAAGCTCGTAATCTAAAAATAATTAATCAATGCACTCATATTCTTTCCATCATAATATCTATATATTTGCCTTCAATTGCATACAGTTAGTTCAAATTCAATAGAGAACCGCGTAAGCCAGAAGCTACAATATCAACATGCAGAAAATTCAGAGTGAAAATGCTGAGACCTAAGGTGTCTCAAATAATACCGAACACGTCAAATTCTAGATAAAACTGCTTGTACGCATAGCGTACAAACTGCTTCTCAGAGTGTGGGTGAATCTAAAGCTTCAAAGCCTTTAATTTTCTTTCCCAGTCGTTCAATGTACATTCGACTGGGGGAGGGGGGTGGGGTTGGAACGCAGGATTGGTTTGCTTGGTAGTGCTTGCGTGCGTGGCAGGGTGAGAGAGGGAAGCGCGCGCGTGTGAACCCTAAAATTCTGCTGAGTAAGACCAAGGCTTGTCTTTCGCTTCGCGAACCCGTAAATAGCTGCATGTATTTATTTGCTAGCTTTTTCATTTAAACGACATAGACAGCACGCTAGTTGTGTCGACGTTGCTTTAGAATTAGTAGCCCCATATAAGAAATTAACTTAGAGTCAACATCGATGGATCAGATTACTGAGTTCGTCTCGCCCGCTCGGCAGTTTGTCAAGGATTCAATCCGACTGGTCAACAGATGCACGAAGCCCGACCGGCGAGAGTTCCAAAAAATCGCTGCTGCCACCGCTATCGGCTTCGCCATCATGGGATTCATCGGCTTTTTCGTGAAGTTGATCCACATCCCCATCAACAACATCATTGTTGGATCCTAAGTCGCGCTACTGGCATTTGAATCCATGGATTGGACTGGAATTCTTCGATTGAATTATTGAATTATAATGTTATGTTAATTACTTATTAATTGAAGGGTACAACTGTGGATCTTCACCCAGCTTATTTTAATTCTATCTTTAGCCCGCAGTTTCGTTGCATGAAATTCTTACTAGCAATCACAGAATTCTCTGCTTTTGGGTCAGTGCAAGTCATAGCTGTTTGGCCAGCTTTGAAGCAAAAAACTAAGTAAAAAGTACAGAACTGCAGTAGTTTTACTGTAGTACGTAACATTATCAATCTTACTATTATGTGGGAATGAGATGAGGTTACACTACTCGGTGGCTTATCTTAAGTACAATTATCTTCAGACTTCATAATCATAGCAAGTTTAGTGTACTGTATTGTATGCTGCATTATTAACTTTCTCTGTCCCTGCTGAGTCCTGATGATATGCATGTTTTGGTTTGCAATGTTAGCCACGTATTACATTCTTAATTCACATTGAAGTTCTGTCATAACTATATGGATAATACATAATTAAATAAGGCTGTAAATTTTTGAAACTCGCCTGATTAATCGAGATAACTGTGTTCTTTCCTTAAATAAAAGCGCAAAAGTATTAAATAAATAAGCCGCCGCTACGGTGACAGTCGACTTTAGGCTTCAGGAGCCAATCTTTAGCACTTGGTTGCATAAGGACGAGGATTTCATGCCCATTTCGAGCTTTAGATTTGAGTATCACCAGTGAGTGAGGCATTGGCCGACTAAAAGAACCTGTCCGGAAAGCAGTGGCAGATCCACGGGGGCTTAGTTGGATAGAGCCTCCATATTACCCATGGATGCAACGCCTCCTATTTTCGAATAAAAAGGGAAGTTTTTGAGAAAATGGCTGAAGGGAGGTGGTAATCAAACGAATTTTTTGGTTCAGTTGCCAAGATTTTGACGTGAATCATCTTAAGTTCGAAATTGAAAAAAAACAACATGGAATGGCTAATTAAGTGTTGTATGATATTAAAAGGGGCCACACACCTGCTTTATTTAAGAAAAAAAACCTTATCTCACACAAGGACCACTTAAAGTTACGCTAAAGCTTATGTACTTAAGTTGTCCTTGATCCCGATCCCAATTCCCACATGCAAAATGGATGCTCGTAGATAAATTGTATCAAATAAAATATTTTATATTTAACTAAAAATTTCAAGATTGATTATTTATTTATTCTTAGTTAGATAAATTGTGAGAAATATTCAAAAAAAATTGTTTGAAATATTAATTAAGTTTTAAATCCCCAATTTTATTAGAACCCGGGATGCTATCGATTAAAAATTCGATATTTCAGGTTGTCAAACAATCGTTGCATAATTTTTACAATCTGACAAAAAAGAACGATTACGTTCATGCTAAATTATATATTTTAGGAGTAATTAGAATCCGAGTTATTAGAATGAGTATTCCTCTTTTATGAGCTTTCTAAATACAGCTTCGCGTCCCTGCCATGGGGGCCCAAAGCACCAAGCACGACAAAAATGATCGAAAGAATGTAGCACAAAATGCATTTACAAACTATGCTTCCGGTCAAAGTTTTTCTGACTTAAGTCAGGGCAGTAGTTTTCTAAGGAGCAACAGTTTAAATGATGGTAAGAATAAAAATCGTGTGATTTTGCATCTACAGTTGACTCTGTTGAGCCAATTAAGTATTTGAGCTCTACATCATACAAGTGGAAACAGACTGACAGACATATAAATATATATAAATAGCTTCTTTAAGTAATTGTTAATTTTTATACCTTTTGCCAAAAGGTATTGTATCCATTCATTACTTTTGCTGCTACTAGTTTTGGATTATTAGTTTTTAAGTCATTATTCAAATTAAAGGTTAACAACTATTTGATAATAAAAACTAGAGCACAATATTAATTCTTGAAGACTGAATTTTGCATCTGTATTTAAATGAACTTACAAATCAAAAAGTGGAATAATTTTTTGTTTTTAGGTATTCTTTGGATTTATAAATTGTAAAATTTTCCTTTGATGGAATTAGTTTCAGAAGTGAGAGCATAGGTGTGCAACTTGAAAAATTCAGTCAGCTGGTGCAACTTAGTGTAACAAAAAATTTGTGACTTACTTTAGGTGAAAGTTTGAAGGACCAAAAAAAAAAGTCCCGCGAACCATTTTTGCTTGAATCTTCCCAATTCTTCTACATTTTGCAACTTACCCCCTTGTTTTTCTCTGATTTTGCGACTTACCCCCTCGTTTTTGCAACTTACCCCCTCGTTTTTCTCCGATTTTGCAACTTACCCCCTCGTTTTTCTCCAATTTTGCAACTTACCCCCTCGTTTTTGCGACTTACCACCTCGTTTTTCTCCAATTTTGCAACTTACAGTGTCAATTTTGCTACTTTTATCTACAATTTTTGCGACTTACATCAGCAATTTTGCGACTTACCTTGGTCAGCCACCAAATCAGTCGGCCAGATTGGCCAACTCGGCCGACTGTTGCGCACGTATGAGTGAGAGGATTAGAGTTTTCTTAGTTAGTTAAGATTATAATATAATTGAACCAATAATACGGTGCTAGTCATTCTGTTAGCTGCCATTACACCATTAATAGGACAAGGTAAATAGGTTCTCTGACTTATAGGTAACAGAGGGACAAAATTTAAAAGACTATTTATAAAAGGTTGATTGACAAAATAGTCAAAGTTTCTTAGCTGTTTTTGAAAATTGCAAAAGAAATTTATAAAAGAGAGTATTAATAGTCAAGTTGATTTTATTTAAATTATTTAGTTATTATAAATTTTTTTGAATAGTCTAAGTAAATGCATATATATACAACTTGGAAAATTTGGTCAGTCAGTGCAATTTAGTTGAAATAAAATTTGGGATTTACTTCTAGGGAAAAAGTTTGAAGGACCAAAAAAAGAAAGGTCCTGCAAACCAATTCTTGCCTATATCTTCCTACTTGCTACATTCTTTTGTCTTATCCTCCAATTTTTATACTTATATCACCCATCTTTTAACTTACCCCCTCAATTTTGCCACTTACCCCCTCAATTTTGCAACTTAGCCCCTCAATTTTTCAACTTACCCCCTCCATTTTGTTACTTACCCCCTCAGTTTTGCAACTTACCTCAATTTTTAACAATTTTGCAAATTAATTTGCAGATTTTACAATTTACATTGCCAATTTTTTGAACTTTTTGAGTTGCACACATATGGTCCTGCTACCCACATCTCACCTATAACTTGCTTACTTGCTACATTGTTTTACTATTCTTCTCCAAATTTGACACTTTTTCCACCAATCATGTATCTTACCCCCTCTATTTTGCAACTTGCAAAATAGAGGGTTGCAACTCCCTCCATTTTGCAACTTACCCCCTCCATTCTTACCAATTTTGTGACTCATTGGCAATTTCGCAACTTACATTGGCAATTTTGCTACTTTTATCGGCAATTTTGCGACTTACATCAGCAATTTTGTGACTTTCATAGGCAATTTTGTGACTTGCATTGGCAATTTTGCAACTTACATAGGCAATTTTGCAACTTACCTTGGTCAGCCACCAAATCAATTGGCCAGATCGGCCAACTTGGTCAACTGTTGCACATGTATGTTGCCAATTTTGCAACTTACCTTGGTTAGGCACCAAATCAGTTGGCTAGGTCAGCTGACTTGGCTGACTATTGCACATATATGAGTAGATGTGGGTCAATGGACTATTTTTTCTGGCATTAAATAGGTCTATGGAATAATTATTTCTAGGAAATGCACTGATGGCTAAGTTTGTAGCTGCATCTCTAATGGAAGTTAATGAAGTGACCAAAGTTTTAGGCAGCCCCAGTGGCTAGTTGGAAAAGGAGACAAACTTTTGGGATTACCAATTAGTTGATGAAATTGTCATTTATAAAATGACTAGGATCCAAAAATATAATAGGTTTTAAAATCAATTTTACTTTTCCCAAAACTTAGGATAATAAATACTGCAAAATTTATCACAGAATATTTTTGTTCTATTGTACTTTCAAACAACTTGATTTAAAACTACATTGGTTAAGTCTTAGTTGATTTCAAAGAATTGCCCTTACTGCTAAAGGATATATGCATACAAATTTTCTTAGCTATAACTTGTGTAATGTTAGGTGAATGCATTATCTCTTAGTCATAAGACTATTAACCATAGACTTCACAGCCAAAGTAATATTCACAAAATGTAATTTAGCTTTATAGAAATTGCATTATTTGGAATTCTAGGATATATTCTGTGGTAAATACCTTAATTTTAAGTAGCCCAAATTAACAATTTTAAAGTTTGTATTCCAAAGAAAACACTTAATTTTTTTCTAAAAAGCTATCTTAGTCTTGTTATCATTCAAATATAGGATGAATACTATTTGTATATTTTAGAATATAATTCAGTTAATCTACTATACTAAATGTCTAATGTATGTATGTATGGAACGATGTAGAGCTCGAACGGCTCAACCGATTTTGATCAAATTTGTGCCAAAAGATTGCAAATTCTTCGAGGATGAGACCGTGAAAGTTTGCAAGCTCTTCTCCAAGTGTAAGGGGATTAAATATTCGAAAAACGAGTTTTTCCTATGCTTTCAATGCGAGGCCAACAAAGGTCAAACTCGGCACTGTCAGAATGTTGATTTTATTTTAGATTGCGTCATAAAGTTTTGTGCTCAGTTAAAATTTGCGGGATAATAATTCTCAAACTCTGCACTGTCTAATTTTTTATTTGAAAAGATTGCGCTATAAAGCTAGAGTACACTGCTCTAAATCGCGGGCCAATAATTCTCAAACTCTGCACTGTCTGATTTTTTATTTGAAAAGGTTGCGTCATAAAGCTAGAGTACACTGCTCCAAGTTTAGCTAAATTGTCGCGCCGGTAAGAAAAGAATATAAATTTTCTCACCTAGCTAGAGTACACTGCCCCAGCCCTAGCTTAATGGTTGTACACAAGGGCAATAGAAAAACTGCTCAAGCGATCTGTGTACATTTTATTAGCGATTGATTATTTCTCGCCCAGCTGGAGAGCCAACATTGAATAAATTGGCTTAAAAGTGTGGATGCTTGAGCGAAATATTTTTATTTAAGTAGCCGTGGGCCGTTCTGCAGTGAATTTGCCAATCATGTCTCGAGTCAGTAAGTAAAGAATGTTAGTTTTTGTAGCCCTGTTAGATTGAGAAAACTTTTCATAGAAGCAAAAGCTGTTTAAGAGGTCTTCGTCGAGCACGATACGGATCGGTAAGTCTGATAGCCTGCCAAATCTTAAATTGTGATTAGCTTAATTTTCTTAAAGCGCATGTGTCTTTGATAAGGCGTTATAAAGGGAGATTTTCTACCTGCCCGCAGGATTTTTTATTTGCTGTAGTGATTTTCCTACAAGCTCGGGAACAATTTTCTACACTTTTAGGGATTTCCTAGATGCTCAGGGGGATTTGCAAACGGCTTGGGAGATTTTCTAACGACTCTCATAAATTTTCTGACTGTTAGGGTGCTGGGAGACTTTCTAACTGCTTGTGGATATCTGGAGTCCATTGGACTGGTCCAATGGGATTTTCAAAATGTTCTGGGAGACTTTTTTACTGCTCAAGGAGGTTTTCTTACTGCATCGGGAAGTTTTTCAACTGCTAGAAGGGGATTTTCTGAATGCTCGGGGAGATTGTCTGTCTGATTGGGGGATTTCAAACTTCTCGGGGAAAATTTTCTAACTGATTAGGGGATGTCTAATTGCTCGGGAAAATTTTCTATCTGATTTGGAGATTTCTAAGTGTTTCAAGGGAACTTTTTTACTGCTAGGGGATTTCTCGACTGCTCGATTGGTATTTTCTGCCTTTTTCTATATGATTGTGGATTTCTAACGGCCCGAAGGGGAAGTTCCAACTGCTGGGGGGATTTCTAACTGCTCGAAAGAGATTTTTTGTCTGCTTGGGGTTTCAGACTGCTTGGGGAAATTTGTTGTATGCTTGGGGGATTTCTAACTGCCCGAAGGGGAATTTTTAAATGCTACGGGAGACTTTTCCAAACTACTCGAAGGGGACTTTCTAACTGCTTGGGGAACTTTTCCACCCGCTGGGGAGACTTCAGACTGCTCGGGGGTACTTTCTGTCTGCTTAGGGGATTTCAGACTTCTCGGGGAAGTTTCTATTTGATTAGGGAATTTCCGAATTCTCAAAAGGGATTTTTTAACCTTTTGGGGGATTTCAGACTGCTCGGGGGAAGTTTCTATTTGATTGAGGGATTTGTGACTTTTCAAAGGGATTTTCTAACTGCTTGGGGGATTTTAGTCTGCTCGGGGGAGATTTTCTCTTTGGGGGATTTTCTATCTGCTCAGGGAGACTTTGTAACTGCTCGCGTGCGATTTTCTTTATGATCGCTGGATTTCTGAGACTGCTTGAAACGGGATTTTCTAACTGCCTCGGGGATTTTTAACTTCTCGGGGAGGAGTTTTGACTGCTCGCAAATTATTTTTAACTGCTTGGGAGAGTTTCTAACTGCTAGGGAACTTTTCTGTCTACTTGGGAACTTCTGACTGCTCGAAGAAAATTTTCTAAATGCTCGGGGGGGGGGGACATTTTCCGTCTGCCTAGAGATTTTCTACCTCTTCGATTTCTTGCTGCTTGGGGAAATTTTCTATGCGAGTGGGGGATTTCTAACAGTTCGAAAGGGACATTCTGCTTAGGAGATTCCTGACTGCTTTAAAGGTATTTTCAAACTTTTTGGGAAGATTCTCTAATTGCTCAGTGAGATTTTCCGTCTGCTTCGGGGATTTTCTGTCTGCTCAAGGAGATGTTATAACTGCTTGGTGTGATTTTCTATCGGATTGGTGGATTTCTGAGACTGCCGCAAGGGGAATTTCCTAACTGCTTGGGCGATTTTTTTCTGCTCGGGGAATTTTTTGGTTGACTTGGGGATTTTTTAATGCTGCAGGGGGATTTTTAACTGCTAGGTAGCTAACTGCTCTGGGAGATTTTTTACTGCCCGGGAATTTTTTGTCTGCTTAGGGGATTTCTAACAGCTCCGGAATATTTTCCACCTGATTTGGGGATTTCTGACTGCCCGAACTGGACTTTTTTTACTTCTTGGGGGATTTTTGACTGCTCGAAGGGTCTTTCTAAATGCTCGGGGAGATTTTCTGCTTGCTTGGGAAGATTTTCTAACTGCTCGAAGAGGACTTTTTAACTACTTAGGCGATGTCTGACTGCTCGAAGGGTATTTTCTGTCTGCTTGGGAAAATTTTCTAATTGCTAAGGGAGGTTTTCTGTCTGCTTCGAGGATATCTTCTTTCTGCTCAAAGGGGATTTTATAAATGTTCGGGTAGTCTGCTTGGGGAATTTTCTGTTTACTTGGGGGATTTCTGACTGCTCAGGGAATTTTCTCTTTGATTGGGGGATTTCTGACTCCTAGAAGGGATTTTCTAACTGTTGGGGGGATTTTTCCGTCTGCTTGAGGGGCTTTCTACCTGACTGCTGGGGAAAGATTTTCCGACTGCTCGCAAAAGTTTTTCTATGTTTTGGGGATTTCTGACTGCTTCTATTTGATTGGAATTTCCGACTTCTCAAAAGGGGTTTTCTAACTGCTGGGGGAGGTTTCTGTTCGTGGGTTTTCTACCTTATTCTGGGGGAAGATTTTTCGTCTGCTCGAAAAAATTTTAGCTGCTTGGGTGATTTTGGACTGCTTGAATGAGATTTTCTAACTGCTCAGGGAGATTTTCAGTCTGCTTGGGGATTTTCTAACTGCTCGATGAACTTTTCTGTCTGATTAGGGGATTTCTAACTGCTTGGGTGTTTTGAGGGGGATTTTCTAAATGGTCCGGGAGACTTTTAACTGCATGAGGAGTTTTTCTAACTGCCTCGGGTAGACTTTCTAACTGCTTGATGGGGATATTCTAACTGCTCATGGAAATTTTCTGTCTGCTTAGGGGATTTCTTACTGTTAGGACAAATTTTCTATCTTATCGGGGGATTTCTAACTGCTTGGGTGATTTCGGACTGCTAGAGGGGGTTTTCTAAATGCTCCATGAGTTTTTTAACTGCATGAGAAGTTTTTCTAATGCCTCGGGTAGAATTTCCAACTGCTCATGAGATTTTTTTCTGCTTGGGATTCTTTGTCTGGTTGGGGAATTCTCTGTCTGTGGGGGGTATTTTTTAACCCCGAAGATTTTTCTTCTCTGGGGGCTTTTCGGTCTGCTTAGGGGATTTTTAACTGCCCGGGGAAAGTTTCTATTTGATTGGGGGGTTTTCTAACTGCTGGCGGGGTTTTTTACTTTACTGCTAGGGGAAGATATTTTGACTGCTCTCAAAAATTTTCCAGCTGCTCGGAAAGATTATCTCGCTGGTTGGGAGATTTTTCAAGTGCTCGGGGCAATTGGCTAATTGCTCTGGGAGACTTTCAGTAGATTTTCTGAATACACAGAAGGATATTATGCTCTTAGGGAGACTTTAATTTTGCTGCAGAGATTTTCTAGCAGCTTAGGGAGATTTCCGTTGAGTACATGAGTGATTTAAAATGCCTGTCTGCGCCCCCCTGGGGGGGCACCGAAGAGCTAGTTATCAACTAAAACTGATCATATAACATAGTTAGGAAGGTGGCAAAGCAAGCACTAGAAATTTTATTGGGTTTCTTTTGGATATACATCATTGTATAGTTTGTACCACAGAAAAAAGTTGCATTGTGTGCCATGTGAAAAAAAATTATGAAGGGCAATTAATTTGTTACCTGAAACCAACCTAAGACTAACTTAAAATATGGTTCTTCTTGTATTTGCATTTTTTCCATGGTCCCCTAATTATTAAATTTCTAGATTGACTCCTTGATATTACTGTGTTAGGTTGCTAGGCCTTTCTTTATACCCAATTGTATAGTTTTAAACTTAAGTATTCAAATTTATACTATGTAATTTGAATTTATGCTTATTAATATTATTTTTAGCATTTATAGTACAATATTTAAAAAATTCAAATGTTCTATTCAAGCCAATTAAAATCATATTTATAATAATATTAATCAATATTAAAAAATTCAAACGTTCTATTCAAGCCAATTAAAATCATGATCTAAAAAATTAATTAATTGCTTCATAGTCACCATAGCCAATACAATTTTTGTATTAATAAATGCTTTCTCCTTGCAAAATTCTAAATGTATGAACATGTGTTTGAACATAAGTTTGCATAAATTGCCAGTTTAGTGAAATCAAGCAGCAGTACATATTTTTTTCATATTATTGTAGACTATGACAATAGGAAATTTGAATCTTTAAAATGCATTTCACCTATTAATTTTCTTTGTATAATTAATTACAAAGCTGTTCTAATCAACAACAATGTCTAATCAACAATTTACAGCTCTATTATTTGAATATTGCTCAGTAAAATGAACCAAAGTGCTTTACTGGTGTTTGAAAGGCTAAAAAGAAATTTGTCTAAAAAATTAAATAATATTACTGATGGAATTGCTTGTCACTAGAAATTTTTTTTCTTAAATTTTTCTGCTGTTATAAAAAAGAAGTGTCTATTATAAATGTTTTTTGCAAAGCCATTCTAATTTTTTCTATGATTCATGTTTGACTTACTTGACTTAGCTGCAGGGAGGTCCCAGAGGGGACGCAGCGGGAAGGCGCAACCGCCCATTCCGCTAACCCCTGGACGACCGACGCGCCGTTATGGACGAATGGTTGGCGTCGCCCAGGGGGGTCCCTCGGTGTCGCCGGCAGCTATGTTGCTCCCTGGAATTGGGAGTTCAGCCCTGCGGGTTGCCCGGAGGAAGCGCATGAGCTGGTTAAAATTTTCGGGTTTGCACGCATCATAGATAGAAGTGTGTGGCCCGAGGAATTTAAGTCTGGCCCGCGTGAAGGCGGGGCAGATGCTGACGAAGTGCTCAGCTGACTCGTCACCCGAGTTGCAGAAGCTGCAGGTGGCGCTAGGAATGCTGCCCTGCAGGTATTGGTGCCTGGAGAAGCAACCATGGCCTGAGAGGGTCATAGTGGCAGCCCGGATGTCCCTCCGCGAAAGCCGGAGGAGGAGGTTCCGGAGCTGGCGAGAGGGCTGTGGAACAGCACCTCTAGATTGCCTGCAAGTGATGCAGTTCGCCCAGAGCGAGTAGTGCTGGGTCTTGACCCACGTTTTGATCCGTGAGTTGATGACACAGGAGGGGGTCGGGACGAGGGGCTCAGGCCCAATGCAGGATCCAGATGAGCCGGCTTTTGCAAGCGCATCAGCGAGCTCATTTCCCCGGAAACCTTCGTGTCCCGGCACCCACTTAAGAGTGATTTTGTTGGATGAGCCCAACATGTTGAGGTGCTTGACACAGTCCAGGACTGTTGCTGAGCTGACACTGCAGCTGCAGATGGCGTGCAGTGCAGCTTGGCTGTCAGAGTGGAAAATGATGTCCTTGCCAGCAACGCCAGAGGCGAGAAGCTCTGCTGAGCACGAGCTAATAGCTAGGACTTCATTTTGAAAGACACTGGAGCTGGTTCCAGTGTACTGGGCGTGGGTGGCGATGACCCGCCCATTGAGAATAATGCAGACACCGAAACCGGTGTTAGCTGACTGCTTGGAACCGTCAGTATAACAGTGGATCTCTCCAGGGTTCCAATTGTCACTAATGGAGTCACGCGAGTCGATGGCTACCGAGTAGCGTTGTCTCACGTTGAGCGTTGAAGCGATGCTGTCCGTGAGGACTTGGTAAGCTTCGCATTCACTGAGGATGTTGAGGCACATATCGCTGTGTGGGACCAGGTTCCACTTAGCTGGTGCTCTCATATAGCGGAAGTTTATACCGGCGTCAAGGAGCCGCCGGGTTGCTCTAGCCGCCTCCCCTTTAATAAAAAGGTCGAGGGGGGGCAGGTCGAGAAATGCTCCCATACCAGCAAAAGGTGTGGATCTGGTAGCATTGCAGATCAGCCGACACGCTCGTCCTTGGATTGTGTTGAGCCTATCTGCATGGCTTTTAATCTGGGTAGCACTTACCCAGACTAAGGAGGCGTAGGTAATGGCGGGTCTAACCACAGAGGTATAGATCCACCACAAACGCTTTGGGGACAGTCCCCAGGTGGTGCCAAGCGCCCGGCGAAGCTGGGCTAGAATTGCAGAGGCGCGTTTGGCTTTAGCCTTCACATGGCTAGACCAGTTAAGCCTATGGTCGAGAGTTACCCCGAGGCACCGGGTCTGCTTTGCGAAGGCAATGTCTCTGCCGTAGAGCTGCAGAGGCTTAATGTTCCAGCGGGTTTTGCTGGTAAACATGATAGCGACAGTCTTTGGCTCAGAGAGCTTAAGACCATTGCTGCGGGCCCAGGTTTCTGCTCTGCGAAGAAAGGTTTGCATGAGATCCCTGAGAGTGCTGGGCGAGGGTCCTGCCACGATAGCAGTAACGTCGTCCGCATAGCCGACTTTGAAGACGGGATCTGGTCCAGGGCTCCTGAGTAGAGCGTCGATGACCATGTTCCAAAGAGTTGGAGTGAGGACGCCGCCTTGTGGGCCTCCTTTACAAACTCTGGTAGTGGCAGTGTGCCCAAGAAGGTGGGCAGTGACCGTACGGTTGGAGATCATATACATGATCCAACGTATGATGGTAGAGTGGGTATTGCGATCGCGAAGGGCACTCTGAAATGCATCAAAAATAACATTATCAAAGGCCCCCTCTATGTCGAGGAATAAGCCGAGAGCATAGCCGTTGCCCAGCACGGCTTTCTCTAGCTTTTCAACAATCGCATGGAGTGCGCTGTCAGTGGACCTTCCGGGGCGGAAGGCGTGCTGATTGTTACTGAGAGGCATGGCTGTTAGCTCGCAAGCCAGCAGTCGCCAATGTACGAGCCTCTCAGTCAGCTTTAACAGAAACGAGGTTAAGCTGATGGGCCTGAAGGCCTTAACGCTCTGATAGTCGCCTTTTCCCGGTTTGGGAATAAAGACAACACGAGCGTTAGTCCAACTTTTGGGAATGTACCCTAGCTGGATTGTGGCCCGCAATATGTTGCAGGTGATTCTCAGAAACCTGGGGATCTTGGCTGCCTCGCGCAAAAGGACAGGGTAGATACCGTCAGGCCCTGGGGATTTGAAAGGCTTGAAGGTTTTGACTGCCTTAGCAATCAGTTCCTCATTAATAAAGCTCGCAGCCAGGTTGGATCCTTCCAGCGAATGGTTGGGTTCCGTGCCAGCTGTGGGAACCTCGGGAAAAAAGCTGCCCAGCATTTGCTGCAGCACTTCCTGAGGTTCGTTGGTGAGAGAGCCATCATCTTTTTTGATCATGGCTAGTTTGGACATTTTGTCCATAGTAAGGGCCTTGACCAGCCTAGAGGTGGGCCGGTCTTTGTCCAGCTCGTCGCAGAATTGGCGCCACTTACTATCCTTGGCCCTACGGATTTCACACTTGAAATGTCGCGAGGCCTGTCGGAAGAGATCCATGTCGTCAGGGTTACCCGACTTCATGGCACGGCGATGAAGACTTTTGGCCTTTTGCCGGAGTTTTCCCAGTTCCGGGTTCCACCACGGAGCTGAGGTTTTGCCTTTGTAGGCCCGAATGGGGCAGGACGCTTCGTAGGCCGCAGTGATGCAGCCCGAAAGCGTCTCAGCCGCGTGATCGACACCCTCGCAACTCTTAATCGGATCGTTATCCATGAGTTCCTGAAGGTGAGAATCAAGGGTAGCCGTGAAGGCTGCCCAGTCAGTGTTACGGATGTTGCGTCTCCAAGTTATTGGAGATGGTCGCTTAGTGTCCGTAATGTTGAAGGCTATAAAGAGATGGTCAGAGAAGGATGGCTCATCGGTCCAGACCCTCCACTCCGTAATCCTGTCAAAAAGTTTAGGAGAGGTAAGGGTGGCATCGAGAACCTCCGTCCATCTGCCATTGTTAAAAGTAGGTGTGCTTCCGCGGTTGCAGAGCATAAGGTTGGTGCCGGAGATAAGAGCAAGAAGCTCTTCCCCTCTGGTGTTGGTATCCTTACTGCCCCAGTGCTGATGGTGGGCGTTAAGGTCTCCGCCCACCAGGAGATCAGCATTCTGGTTCTCGCAGTATTGCGCAAGGCGCAGTAAGCTCTCTGGAGCTGGGTCTCCGTTGCCAGGAATATAAATAGAGGCGATGAAGCACTGGCGAGGAGATAGGTAGTTGGATTGGATGACACAGAGGTCCCCATCCGAAAGATCAGTCCTCAGCCAAGCCTGAAGATGGCTGGCAGCAAGGATGGCCGCACGCGGGCGGCTGTTCCCCGGGCCACACACATAAAAATCACAGTAGCCAGAAGGGATATTGGTTAACTTACCATTGTAAATCCAGGGCTCCTGGATCAGGATGAAACCTGGTTGATACAGTTCTGCAATCTTCATCAGATTAACTGATGCTGATACGCAATGCTGTAAATTTATTTGTACACAATAGGTCGCTCCTTTGGCGTTGCGGAGCTTATCCATACTGTACTAAATGCAAAAACTGGCTGTTTTCCCGTGACCTTTAAGGGGATCGTAAAAGATCGTCCTCATCCCAGGTCGACGGGAGATGGCTGGGAGAGGGGAGTCGATCCACGTCCATGGCCTCCTCCTCCTCCCCGGCTTCACCGGCAGACTCCACAGACTCCGAGGTCAGGGTGGAGAGGGTATCTCCATCTGAATCGTCGTCTGCAGACCCCACCAGAGTCGCCGAAGAGGGCTCGGAGTCCGAAGTCGTGGTCTCCTCCGCAACTCCTTCTCCAGATGGAGAGTTTTCCTGCTCCTGGGGTTTGGCCGAAGCCTCTTCCTCAGTCGCAGAGCTCTCGCCTGTAGTAGGGTCGGGCTCAGTGACAGCCTTGGGATCGGCTTGCGCCTGGGGTTTGGCCGAAACCTCCTCCTCGGTCGCAGAGCTCTCGCCAGTTGGGTCGGGCACAGTGGCAGACTTGGGATCAGCTTGCGCCTTTCCTTTGGCTTTGGGCTGTGCCTTCCCGCCGCTGGAGACACCAGGGTTGGCCTTCGCCTTCCCTTTGGCAGTTTTGCCTCGGCGAAGCCTGAGCTTCAAAGCACCCAGCTGAAAAAGAGAGTCGCTGGGGTACTTTTTTGTCCAGGCCTCAGACAGACCGAGGACAACCGTATTTCCCGCGTCGCCCCTACGAACTTTCCGATGATAAATCAGTCCGCTCGCAGGGAGTTCGGGGTTCAGGCGCAGTAGGACCTTCCGGATTACATCCGGTCCCGCTGCGGTGCTCTTCGCAGGGACGAACACCAAGTAGGGTGTTGTCTTTGGACGTTGACCCTCCCGCGAGAAAAGGGGGCGGCCGAGATCAGCGTCCAAGGAAATCGCCGGCAACCGTTGGAGCAGCTGCCGGGCGTCTTCCTCACTGCTCGGAGCAATGAAAATGGTTGGTCCTCGAAGGACCATGCGCTCGATGCCGATGGAGATACCCTCCTCGACAGTCAGCTCAATGAGGAGAGAGTCAATGGCGCACCAGACCTCTTGAAGCTGATCTGTGGACCAGTCCCGGTCGCGACACTGAACGATCACTCCCGGGATCTTGCCCTTGGCTTTTGCTGCGAATGTCGCCCCTGTTGGGGCTTCCCCGCTAGCTTGGGCCATAGTTTGCGCCGTGGCTTGGGCCTCAGCCGCCACGGCAGCCTCCCCAGAGGGCGCCGCCGCAGCACTGCTGGGGCCTTCACCAGCCTGCCCGTCAGGTTGCTTTGAGGAGCTGCTTGCTTCAGCACCCTTGGCGGGCGCCGCCGCTTGAGCCCTCTCGGCTTCCTTTTTGGCCTGCTTTTTGGCGCGTTGTTTGGCGCGTTTGCGCTCAAGCCGGGCTTTCTGAGCCTCGTCGGATCTGCCAGTTTTGGCCGGTCCTTTTGGCTCACTGCCCATGGGTCCCTTGGATCCACCAGCGGAGCTGGCAGGTCGCTTTGGACCCTCCGGATGGTTTCGGCGTTGGTTGGATCTGCCAGCAGAGCCGGCCGGTCCTTCCTTCGCCACGGTAGAGGATTCAGTCAGTTGGGATCTGCCAGCTAAGCCGGCCGGTCCCTCAGACTGAGGTTGGAGTTTGGAAGGGTCTCCGTCCCTAGAATTTTGGTTTTTATCCATAATCGGCTCGAAGGCCATGAGTAAAAATAGGTGGTCTTCCCCGAAGGGCAAGGTACCCGCCCGGCCGATTCACCAAAAACCGGGCAGTAGGCCGAGGAGAAACCCTCAAGGCTGGCCCGACACCAAGAGGGGGAACCGCTAGCGACCAGAATACTCCCTGGCCAAAAACCCATCAGCGCGGTAAACACTGGGGCATGTTAGAGGGCGCGTTTAAGCCTCGCCAAAGCCCGTGGACTGGCCACGTACCCTGCTAGCCATGGGGGCTAGCCATGGTTTTAGGGTAGAACCCGGCCCCAGCTTCCTCAGAGAGGTACCTGGGTACCCAAGGCCTGGGTAAGCGAGCCAGGGATGAAACCCTGTACCCAAATTTATATACCGGCTGGGTGGTGCCGGCGCCAGAGCCCAAGCAGTTTGGTTGGCCTAGGGCCAGCCTTAACGCTCGCGGGACGAGAACCCTTGGGTTGACTTGCAAAGCGGGGGTGGCGTTTTGCGGCTGCCAGTGGCAGAAATAGTGCGCGCAAATCACCACCTTGCCATGTCTGCCAAAAAGAAGGAGGCAGGTGCTGAGCATCGCAGATCGTAGCCCGTGGGCCTAATCTGACTCATACACAGCTGGCGTTCCGCAATGCCCGTGCGAGCATGATGATGATGATGATGATGATGATTCATGTTTACCTTTTAAATGAATCTTTTATGTTTGTTTAGTAGCAGAAACAATAACGTTAATTTTTTAACTGCCGCACAGACTGCTCATCAGGTCAGCACCCGCCAACCTGGCAGTCATTTTTGGGCTCGGAGCAGCCAGCAGGTAGTCGGAATGCGCCCGCGCAGCAACAGCCGCAACAACAACAACAGCAGCAGCAGCAATCTCTGGTTGTTGCCGTTCTAGACTTCGTAGCCACTCGTGAAGGCCAACTGTCCATTCGGCGAGGCCAGCAGCTCCGTCTGACAGCCCTGAGCGGTCAGGGCGACTGGTCGGAAGTTGAGAGTCCGGTTAGCCGGAGGCGCGGCTGGGTGCCAACCAACTATGTAGTTCAGCTAAGCAATCTGCACCTGTTCACCTGGTACCACGGACAGGTAGGCTTCGGTGAAAGGTTTAGGTGAAATCGAACGGAAAGCTAGGGGCAGTGACGGAAGAGCATGGAAAGGAGAGAAAGGCTTCAAACGATCAATCATGGAACGGCTCAGAATGTGAGAGAGAACCCGTGAGAAGATGGGGAAGTGGAAGGAAGTGGGAAGTGGGAGTGAAGGGGAAGTGAAGAGTGAGAATGGAAGAGAAGGGAAGTGAAGGGTGAGAATGGAAGAGGGGGAGTGAAGGGTGAGAATGGAAGGGAAGCTAAGTGAAGGGTGAGAATGGAACGGAGGGGAAGTGAAGGGTGAGAATGGAAGGGAAGTGAAGGGCGATATCGAAGAGAGGAACAGTGAACGGATAGAAAAGAATAGAAATTTTTGGTTCGGGTTTCGGGTTAAAAATTTCTGCTCAAATAGTCACAACCAACCACAATCAGTCAAAAATGCGACCCCCGCCCACAGGTGAGCAGGCGCACCGCCGAATACCTGCTCAGTTCGGGCATCAACGGCAGTTTTCTAGTTCGGGACAGCGAGTCGCAGCCGGGCCAGCTGAGCATCAGCGTCCGCTGCAACGGCCGTGTGTTTCACTACCGGGTGAATCGCAACGCCGAGGGCGGCTATTTTGTCACCGCCGAGCACGCGTTCCCCAGCCTGTGCCAGCTGGTACAGCATCACGCTGTACACGCCGACGGTATTGTCTGCCTGCTGCTCTACCCGGCGCCAAAGCGATGGCGGGCCAACAGCTCCCAGGTGAGCCGTTCGGGGGGTTTCACTTGCAGAGCGGCTTTAGGGCGGTGACCTGCCTGGCCTGATCCCACAGATGGCGGGCCTGATCCTTCAGGTGGCGGGCCTGATCCTTCAGGTGGCGGGCCTGATCCTTCAGGTGGCGGGCCTGATCCTTCAGATTGCGGGCCTGATCCTTCAGGTGGCGGGCCTGATCCTTCAGGTGGCGGGCCTGATCCTTCAGGTGGCGGGCCTGATCCTTCAGGTGGCGGGCCTGATCCTTCAGATAGCGGGCCTGATCCTTCAGATTGCGGGCCTGATCCTTCAGGTGGCGGGCCTGATCCTTCAGATTGCGGGCCTGATCCTTCAGATTGCGGGCCTGATCCTTCAGGTGGCGGGCCTGATCCTTCAGATTGCGGGCCTGATCCTTCAGATAGCGGGCCTGATCCTTCAGATAGCGGGCCTGATCCTTCAGGTAGCGGGCCTGATCCTTCACCTTCAGACACCTTTTTGTAGCTCTCTTAGAAGGCTTTTAAACAGTTAACAAGTTTTTTTTCTACCCACCTGTCCAGACTGGCAGCGAGGACACCTGGGAGGTGGAGCGCACGGAGCTGGTGATGCAGCAGAAGCTGGGCGCCGGCCAATACGGCGACGTCTATCAGGCCGTATGGAAGCGCTGCGGCAACCTCACCGTGGCGGTCAAGACAGTCAAGGTAGGGCAATGCTTGTGCGGCTGGTTAGCAATGATTTTTGGGCGGTTAATTGGGGGCATTTCTGTTTGAGGGCCGAATTCACTGTTAGGGTAGTCTAACCATGTCTTAGGGATAGTGTGCTGCGAAGTTTGCGCTACAATTTCTCTTTTTCTGCTTTTTTGGTTTTTCCCTTTAAGTGTACTGGTGATAATTCTAACGCTCCCTTACTCTAGTCTGTCTGTCTGTCTGTCTGTCTGTCTGTCTGTCTGTCTGTCTGTCTGTCTGTCTGTCTGTCTGTCTGTCTGTCTGTCTGTCTGTCTGTCTGTCTGAGTGTCTGTCTGTCTGCCTCTCTGTGTCTGTCTATGTCTTACATGTCTGTCTGCGCGTCTGTCTGTCCGTCTGTCTGCCATTCTATGTATCTATCCATATTTAAGTCTCACCAGCTGCTTGCCAAGCCCATTTCTATTTGTTAGCATTCACATTTTATTGTCAGTTCTATTTCCAGTGTGTCAGTGTAAACAGTCTATTGAGTGCCATATTTTCTCTCCAATTCTGCGTTTGGCTTGCAATTCGGTAAACTTCTGAAAGCAATATTTCGTGGCCAGATTGTTCAGTTTCTCACGCCCAAAGCACACAGACAATTCTGTAACTAAAAACTTCGTTTTTTACTTATCTGTAGTAGCCAGATGTTTTCTAATATTTGTCTCTGTCGCAGGGCAATTGGATGTCCAGATGACTGACATTTTTTAGTCAAAATGATCATTTCTATGGGATTCTAAACAACTAGGTCAATAATTAATGCCAGGATTTATCTACAAAAAACTTTTTTTTAACAATTCAAGGAGGACATGTCAACTAAGGTGAATGACTTTCTGGCCGAGGCTCACATTATGAAGCATCTGAGGCATCCGAATTTGTTGCAAATTCTTGGTAGGTTATTTTTGCCTATTGTTAGTTGATATGTTTGTTATTTAAATAAAATTTCTATTTGCGATGCTGAGTAGAGTGGCGGGGGGGGGGCTGTTCAGCCTGTGGCTGAGTAGAGTGTCGGGGGGGGCTGTTCAGTCTGTGGCTGAGTAGAGTGGCGGGGGGCTGTTCAGCCTGTGGCCGAGTAGAGTGGCGGGGGGCTGTTCAGCCTGTGGCCGAGTAGAGTGGCGGGGGGCTGTTCAGCCTGTGGCTGAGTCGAGTGGCGGGGGCTGTTCAGCCTGTGGCTGAGTAGAGTGGCGAGGGCTGTTCAGCCTGTGGCTGAGTGGAGTGGCGGGGCTGCTCAGCCTGTGGCTGAGTAGAGTGGCGGGGCTGTTCAGCCTGTGGCTGAGTAGAGTGGCGGGGCTGCTCAGCCTGTGGCTGAGTAGAGTGGCGGGGGCTGTTCAGCCTGTGGCTGAGTAGAGTGGCGGGGGCTGTTCAGCCTGTGGCTGAGTAGAGTGGCGAGGGCTGTTCAGCCTGTGGCTGAGTGGAGTGGCGGGGCTGTTCAGCCTGTGGCTGAGTAGAGTGGCGGGGCTGTTCAGCCTGTGGCTGAGTAGAGTGGCGGGCTGTTCAGCATGTGGCTGAGCGGAGTGGTGGGGGGCTGTTCAGCCTGTGGCTGAGTAGAGTGGCGGACTGTTCAGCCTGTGGCTGAGTAGAGTGGCGGGGGCTGTTCAGTCTGTGGCGGCGCCCTGCAGTGCTTGAGTCCCGCAATCCGCAGGCGTGTGCAGCCGCGAGCCGCCGTGCTACATCATCGCCGAGTTCATGCCGCACGGCAGCCTGTTGGACTTTCTGCGCAGTCAGCGCAGCCAGCTGGCGCCCTACGCCCTGCTGTACATGGCCACCCAGATAGCCGGCGGCATGGCCTACATGGAGTCCGAGTCCTACGTGCACAGGGACCTGGCGGCCAGGAACTGCCTAGTTGGCCAGGACTGCGTTGTCAAGGTGGCCGACTTCGGCCTGACCCGCCGACTGCAGAACGGCAGTCCCTATGTTGCTAAGCGCGGCGCCAAGTTCCCTATTAAATGGACAGCCCCGGAGGGCCTGGCTTACAACCAGTTCACCAGCCGGTCCGACGTCTGGTCGTTCGGCGTGCTGCTCTGGGAGATCGCCACGTTCGGCTGCTCCCCCTATCCCAGCGTGGAGCTCACTGATGTCTATCGCCTGCTGGAGCGCGGCTGCCGGATGCAGCGGCCGGCCGACTGTCCCGACAGCGTCTACCAGCTGATGCTGGCTTGCTGGCAGTGGCTGCCAGAGCACAGGCCCTCGTTTGCCGAGCTGCACACTAGGCTGAAGGCCATCTGCGACAATGGCGCCGCAGGTAATTAGGGGAATTGAGGTGGCTCAGTCAGATTCTGGGAGTGCAGGTGTAGCTCAGTCAGATTCAGGGTGTGCAGGTGTGGCTCAGTCAGATTCTGGGAGTGCAGGTGTAGCTCAGTCAGATTCAGGGTGTGCAGGTGTGGCCCAGTCAGATTCAGGGAGTGCAGGTGTGGCCCAGTCAGATTCAGGGTGTGCAGGTGTGGCCCAGTCAGATTCAGGGTGTGCAGGTGTGGCCCAGTCAGATTCAGGGAGTGCAGGTGTGGCCCAGTCAGATTCAGACATAAAGATTTAGATTCTGTGGGGCCCAGTAAAACACAGAGTAATCCAGGCTTCGTTTACAGTTACTAGATATTGTTTGTTATTATAAATAAAGAATTCGTGTTTAATTCTCTTCATTGACACCCAGAATCTGATGAAATGAGAAGCCAACAGCAGCATACTCAGCAGCCGCCGCAGGTTCACCTCAACGGTGGCGGAGGCTTCAGCGCTTCCAGTTCGATTGATTGCGAGTTTTTTCCGCCGCCTCCGCCACCTCCGCTGCTTCAGCAGCAGCAGCAGCAGCAGCAGCAGTTTCAGCACCCATCTGGAATGGTTGCTACTGCTGGTAAGTGAAAAATCATGAAGTTTTAACTCAGTAACTTTAATAATTTTGGTGCTCTAGAACCAGAATAGCTTAAAAAGCTACTCATACTACTCGTGAGTAAGTGATCATTAAAATTTTAATATTTTCTTAAATAATTTGCTTGCAGTTCCGCTGCCGTCTTCGTCCCCAATGGCGCCACAATCGGGACGTTCTAAGCACAAGCTGGCGGCGACTGCGGCCGTCGCGCCTCCCAACAACGCCTCGTCTTCCTCCTCGTCCGGCTCCTCTGGTCGGCCTCGGCAGCCTCCCAGCAGGCGGCCTCCGGCTGGCCGGGCCGCCTCGCCCGAAGGCAGCAGCGAGTCCAACACGTCGTCACGGGAGTCGCTCTGCGACCACCGCCGAGCGGCCACAGGCAGCGGCGGCGCCGCCCATCCTACTCGCAGTGGCAATGCCGGCAATCACTGCGCCAGCCGGTTTGTTGGAGGCGGCGGCGGCAGCGGCAGCGGCAGCAGCAATGGCCGCGGACTGCTGACACTGGCTAATCCGGCTGGCGCGGCCGCTCCCGCCTCCGCAGCAGCCGCCGCCACCGCCGTGGACCCCAACCTGCTGGTGGTCCGCCTGCCGCCGCCTGCAGGTCGAGGTGCCGCCTGCGGCAATTAAAATTTCTAATCCGCTTTGGCTTCCTACATTTTCCTTTGACCCATGCCGTCTTTTGTACTACTCATCCACCTGCCACCTGGATTGTCCTCAGGATCTCCCACTGACCCCCCCTGACCCAGCCAGCCTCAGAATCTCTCTCAGGAAGGGCCACCTCGGGATCCCCACTGACCCAGCCAGCCTCAGAATCTCCCTCAGGAAGGGCCACCTCAGGATCTCCCACTGACCCCCCTGACCCAGCCAACCTCAGAATCTTTTATTGATCCTTTACTAAGCAATCTTCACGGGTCCTTATTACGCGCTTATAGTGTCCTTAAAAATGCCCAACGGTTATTTACGGCGGCTATTAAGTTGGAATCTCGAATTCTCAAATACTTGCGTTGTCTGTTTTCATGTTTTTTTCAACAATCAAAGCCATCCTTACCCACAGTGGCGCAGTTGAATTTCTAGTCAGGCAAACAATGCTAATATTGCACCCCGAGATCTCAGCCCTGGTGTCTTCTGTTATATCAGCAACACTTATTTAATTATATTTAATCACATGGCCAATTTTTGTTTCAATGGTGCAATACTAAAAAATGAAATCGGCCACTCGAATTACATAATCAATTGCGCTTTCCCTAGCTATCGAGCTTTTTAAAAAAGCCATTGCTAGTTGATCGGACTGATGTTGCAAGGCCAGCACAATAGAGCGGTTCGTCTGTACAGTTTTATTGGTGTACAAATAAATACATGCGATTAAATTGCACGCTTATCTTTTGCTTTGTTTTGCTTAGTTTGTTAATGTTATTGAGTTAATCAAGTTTTGCACGAATTTAAATTCAAATTAGACATTATTAAACTTATCAATATTGCTATTAACCTGCGGATGTTTTTAGTCGTTTGTATTATTACTACATCATATTAGTCATGAATAAAAGAACATTTTTTATTTGAATTGCCGCTCTTTATCTATTCTACAGTGCTCTATGCTCGAATGCAATCTTCTAACTAGTTTTTAAGAACGAAAATAGTGCGTTAAAACTGCCGCTTGCGTTACCTGCGTTAGCAAATATAATTAATACCGCTGTGTTGTGTGTTCAGTTTCAAATTGCAACTTAAATAACAGGCAGGTTTCGTGTCTTTCTTTATTGTTAAAACGCTGATGCATCTGGTGGCATGTACAAAAGCGAGTGTCATGGCGGGTACTCCTTCTGTTGGTCTGCGGAACTGTAGCGTTGTGGTTAGAGCGATTCCACTTTTGATCGGAAGGTCCTAGGTTCGAGCCCCAACTCTAGGAGACAATTTATGCCCTTAAACAAGACACTAAACTGCCCATTGCTTCAGTCCACTCAGCTTTGATCGGGTTGCAGTGTGAGCTGGGAAACTTTTTGGCGGGGTTTTGCTTCCCTTTCCAGCTCGTCAGGACTGAGCAGCTGTACACAGCGCTCGGATGCACTGTATGTAGGATTCTATGCAGGGGATGTCAATGTTAATATAAAGACCGGCTATTGAGGGTATTAATGGCTGTGGCCTCATGAGGGAATATTCCAAATCCAAGGACAGCTTTTGCTACAGACAGTTTCAGATGAGCATTTTTCAGTTGAAGCGTTGAAGCCTTGTCACTAATGCACAGGCCCACCACGTCCATGCTGCCAGGATTTTGGCCACAGACGAAAAAAGCCCATAGAGTGGGATTTTTCATATTTTTGAGATCCTATATTCCTGCAAAGCTTGAATGTCCCAGATCGATAGTTGCTGCTCTCATTTAATTCAGAATATAAAAACTTTGTTTAGTCTCTTGCCAAGAGTCTTGGAGCCACCAGCTGATTTAGGTTTAATAATAGAGAAAGCATGCAAAATGTGGCTAACAATCTGCGCGCTTGCATGCGCCTGCCGAAGCTGCGATCTCTTCCAAAGGTTACGTGCGCTGCATTAGCCAACGAGTATTTCGCTTACATTGGCCAGCCGTTGGCATGGAGGAGGCTAGGTTCCGAATCGCTCGAGGCGCTATTGGAGTCGATTGAATGCCTGCAAGTTTACTACAGCGATGGAGATGCCTGTGTTCGGCTTGTTTCAATTGAAAGTAAGACCTCTTTGTGAATTAGAATTAACTGCTAAATACCGTTACAACAGGCATCTGGAGCAGATAACGACTAAAGTAAAGACCACAAAACAAAATTTCCTGGCGATCCGTTTTTTTAGCTAATACGGCGCTGAAGCACGAGAAAGAATACTTGAGGGCGAAGCTCAAGGAGCAGCGCGAGCGCCAAACACAGCGCAACACCAGGCGCTATCGCCAAAGTCAGCGCCGGCTCGAGCTGCAGCGGCAACGCGATCTGGACAGGGCGGCGCAGAAGGAGGAGGCCGTCAAGTCGATCGTGGAGCTGGTGCGCGTGGCCGCCCAGCGCCTGTCGATGCCGCTGCGGCCCGAAAATCTGGCCCAAGCGTTCGAGCTTTTCTACAAGCGGCCGTTTCCGCTGCACCGGTGGACCAGGAGCCGCCGCCAGACCAGGTTTGTTGCTTGCGGGTTGCCGCCTTGCAGCGGCTGTCCTTGGGGGTGGGTCAGCGCCCTGCTCTGCAGCACTCCTGACTGCCTCTTGCAGCCCCACGCGCCCTACTCCGTGTTTCTGGCTGGAGACTGCGGCCAGTTCCTGACGATCTTCACGCAGAAGTCGCTGGGAGTGATGCCGACTCAGGTAGGGCGATGCCGATGCCTTTGTGCTGCTCATCACTCTATTCATCACAATTGGATGCCGACCGCAATGCAACCGCTGCTGCTGCGCCTTGTAGGTGGCTTCCCAGCAGCGCCAGCAAGAAGCCGCGCTGGCAGCCAAGATCAGGCAGTGCCGACTGAATGAGAGTGTCGGTAAGCCTGGCTCCTGCCGCTCACGTGCCTGTGAAATTCGTGAGCTCCAGCTTGTTCTGATTATTATAATCAATGCACTGTTTAATTATACTTTATTCCAGCGGCCGCTTCTAGTAATTCTAACGGAGATCTAGTTGCTTGCGACGGCTGAGCTTTGGCCTCGAGAGTGATTGCACCATGTTATGAAATCAAATCTAACTGTTAACTTTACCTTCGGTGTTTTGACGCTTATTATAATTACGTTTAGCGTTAAAATTGCTTTTTTAATCGTTTTATTTGCTATTAAGAGCGGATAGCTAGCTAGATTGGAAAAGTAGGGAGTAATCCAGAATGCAAATAAGGCTTTAATAGCCTAAATATTAAAAATATATTCATTATAAATAAAATAGAATATCACAGCGAAATATCAAGGCAATTTTAATAGAACAGCAGTGATAGAAGAAGCGCATAGAAATATCGATTAGATTCAGCGTTTTTGATGTGGAATACACACGTGGAATGAGGTCGAGACTCGTGCAACTGTCACGTGACGCTAACCTAGTTGCCAGCGGCTCCAGAAGACAGCAGCGTCCTTAGTCACTCGTCCTCGGAGCGCCAGTCCCTGACTAGTAGGCGGACTAGCCGCGTCAGCTCTTCCAGCCGTTCTGGCGGAGTCTCCGGCAGCAGGCCGGCGCCAACGTTAAAAATGTGGCGCTTGGCGCCAAACGCGCGCAACGTGCGCCGAACATGATCGCGCAGGGTCTCGCTTGGCGCCCAGGCCAGCAGCGCCGGGTCGAGGTTGCCCTGGACGGCGATGCCGGCGGCGGCCGCTACTCTGCGGCAGTGCTCCGGCCGCTCCGTGTGGTCAACGCCGAGCACGTCGAAGCCGCTGCTGGCCAGCTGCTCCAGGGCGCCGTGGCAGCCGGGCGCGAACACGATCAGCGGGACGCCGGCGCCGACACGGCCGCGAACCTCCGACGCCAGACGGCGCAGTCTGGGCAGAGCGAATCGGCTGAACAGGTCCGGCGTCAGGCGGCACGCCAGAGGCTCCACCACCTGCAGGGCCTGCGGTTTGGTTGGCCAGATTTTGCGGAGTGGCAAAGCGACAGGCTGACCCGCTTTCACTCGGTGCCGCCCTTTTCTAGTTCTGCTCTCACCCAGTGCCGCCCTTTTCTAGTTCTGCTCTCACCCAGTGCCGCCCTTTTCTAGTTCTGCTCTCACCCAGTGCCGCCCTTTTCTAGTTCTGCTCTCACCCAGTGCCGCCCTTTTCTAGTTCTGCTCTCACCCAGTGCCGCACTTTTCTAGTTCTGCTCTCACCCAGTGCCGCCCTTTTCTAGTTCTGCTCTCACCCAGTGCCGCCCTTTTCTAGTTCTGCTCTCACCCAGTGCCGCCCTTTTCTAGTTCTGCTCTCACCCAGTGCCGCACTTTTCTAGTTCTGCTCTCACCCAGTGCCGCCCTTTTCTAGTTCTGCTCTCACCCAGTGCCGCACTTTTCTAGTTCTGCTCTCACCCAGTGCCGCCCTTTTCTAGTTCTGCTCTCACCCAGTGCCGCCCTTTTCTAGTTCTGCTCTCACCCAGTGCCGCACTTTTCTAGTTCTGCTCTCACCCATTGCCGCTCTTTTCTAGTTCTGCTCTCACCCAGTGCCGCTCTTTTCTAGTTCTGCTCTCACCCAGTGCCGCTCTTTTCTTAGTTGTGGGTTCAATAAATCAAAACTGCCAGAAAATCGCGCCAGTTACCTGAGCACCCGCAGCCACCTGATCAGCTAAGAAGTCAACCAGCAGGTCAGTCAGCTTGTCCAGCAGTTTCTCACACGCCTCAGGTTGCGAATAGAGCCACCCCACCGCTAGCGTAGGGTCGCCCGCCATGCGCGCCATCAGCGTCCAGGGCGCGCCGGCCAGGCCAAGCAGAACGGCGCGGCCCATCAGCCGCCGTCTGGCCAAGTCCAGGGCCTCCAACACGCAGTGCAGCCGGCCCCGAGCCGCTTGAAATTCCAGTTTGAGAGCCGCCTTGTCCGTCGGACTGGACAGCGGCTCCGACACAACCAGGCCGGCGCGTTGATTGGCGCCGCGAACGCCGGGCTGCGCCGGCAGGCCGAGCGCAATCGGCACCAGCATGACGTCGGTGAATATCGGCGCCGCGTCCAGCTCGAAGCGCGCCAAAGGTAGCGCCGTCAGTTCGCTAGCCAGCTGGGGATTTCGGCAGAGCTCGGCGTATCCGTGATGCGCCACTAGCTGACGATACTCGGTGAGATGCGGCCCCGTCTGACGGAGCAGCCACACCGGCACGCGTCCGTCGGGCGTGTCTTCGCCAAACACAGCGCGCAGTAGCGTGTCGTTCAGCAGCGGCGGCAGGTCGTCGATCGCGTCTGCGAAGGCGGGACGGACGCGATTCGAGCTGGCCAGGCGGTGGTGGCGTTGCTGTTGCTTTTTCTGCTTTTGCTGCTGCGGCAAGGGCTCAGTCCGCCACGGTTGCCATCGGGTCTGCTGGCCCGAACTCGAGTCGGGGTTCGGCAGGGACAGCTGAGGGCGGTTCATTCAATAGCGTGTGTTTGTAGGCCTGCGAATCCTGCGACTGTAAGTGAGGGGTTGGTCGATTCTAAGGGAGTGAGGGGTTGGCCGATTCTAAGGAAGTGAGGGGTTGGTCGATTCTAAGGAAGTGAGGGGTTGGTCGATTCTGAGGGAGTGAGGGGTTGGTCGATTCTGAGGGAGTGAGGGGTTGGTCGATTCTGAGGGAGTGAGGGGGGTTGGCCGATTCTGAGGGAGTGAGGGGTTGGCCGATTCTGAGGGAGTGAGGGGTTGGCCGATTCTGAGGGAGTGAGGGGTTGGCCGATTCTAAGGGAGTGAGGGGTTGGCCGATTATAAGTGCATGCTAACGCATATCCTAATTGTGAGTGAAATAATTTCGATTAAAAACAAAAAAGAAGCAAAACTAGCAGGCAATTTCACAGAAAATGCAAGTCCGCTAAAATTTTGGCCTTTCTTGCACTAGAAAAAGTTATTAAACACTATTAAACAACAGCAACGCAAAGGTGAAACGGGTTCGCCTGACATATTGTATGGAATAAAGCACACCGGCATTAAGTACTACAAGTATTAAAGAAGCCAAATTTACGGCAGCTACTTTTCTATGCAATAGAAAATTATCGAAAAAATGCTTCAAAATTCAGCAGTAAAAAGAAGCAAGGCTGGGGCTACTTACGCAGATAAATGCAGGGAAAAGTTAGACGCAGCTTTTATGTATGAAAAATACTAGTGGTAAAATAATTCCTTTGTGGACTAAGTTAGCATCGCCAACTTTACTTTTAAAACCGCTAATTATCTGTTTTTCATCTGTCTCTCTATAGAGTTTAAAATGATTTATTCGGTGCTTCCATGATAAAACTGCAGCTTTGCTAAAAGCGTATCTCTCTCCTTGACAAACAACATGTAAAAACTATTTAAAAAATTGTTGAAATAAAAATTGACTATCTGCTGGCAGACGGACTTCACTGCTGCCACCAATAGCCCATCTGATAGATGGAAGTGCCTTGATAGTATGGCGTGTGCTGCTGCTGCTGATGCTGATGACCGATGCCCGCGGGCCAGGCGGACGGCCAGGCTGGTGGCGGCTGCAGCGCCCCAGACGGCCCCAGCGGACGAACAAATGTTGTCGAAATGCCGACAGAGGCCTGGGAGTAAGCGGACGGCATCGGCATTGGCTGCGGCGGTGGCGGCGGTCGCAGCATCCCCGTCGGCAGATGATAGGGCGGATACAGCGGCGGCTGAGGCGGGCCAGCCATCAAGCCGGAGTGAGCGGGGCCGCCGCTGTTGCCGCCGCCGCACGATACTGGCCAGTTGATTACCGAATGCGGCTGGACAGCGGTGGCTGACAAAGCTGAAACTGGCGGAGAAGACGAGGCTGATTCGCCGCTTGAACTAAAGGCCGGTTCCATCCGATGCGAAATTTCCAGCAACTGTTGCGACACGGCGTTCAGGGAAAATCGAGGCGGCGTGACGGGCGCAAAGAACGGCATGGCGGTCGGGTCGAGCGCAACGGACGCCGACGCGGCTGAAAGAGAGGAACAGCAGGGTTGTTTTTTAAAGAAAAACTGCAATACGAGTTTGAAGGCTTAACCGTGCATGCAATTCAAAAACGAAATCAGTGCTAATTGTGCAAGGCGGGACAAAGGAAGGCAGGTCGCACAACACCAACACCAAACAAGAAAATACACTGAGCGCGGACGTCCGAGCGAGATGGAGCGGGCAACTCACACTGTTGCACTTGGCCGCACGGCGCCGACTCAATGCTGCCGCCGTCATCATCATCAGCATCAGCATCGTCAGACATTAGCTGATCATCGTAGGCCAGACAGAGCAGCTGCAGCTGGACGCTGCACTGAGTCAGCCGGGCTATCGCTGAGCTGATTAGCCGGGCGCACACCAGCTGACGAACCGAAGCCAAATCGGCTCGAATGCCGGCCAGGATGCTGGCGGCCGCGGCCAACGTCTGCCGGACGCCGCCGTCAGGACCTGCCGCTGCAAGCAGTTTTGCAGTAGGTGATCGTTTGGTTTTAAAAATAAGGATTCTTGCTGTTGAATCCGGTCAGACTTGTCAGACATGAGTGACAGGCATGAGTTGGATGGGCCAAACCAAAATGCAGTTAGCAGTGCAAATCGCTACGTGAGCCTGATTAAGCTACAAATCAGCTCACTAAAAGTGCCGCGTTAAAATTGCACTAAAATTCTAAAAATAGCAGCCTTACCCATTGAAACTATTTTCTCATCGGCGCCACTCGGCTGGGCCTCCGCTGCAGCTTCAGCAAGCTGGTCAGGTGGCAGCTTGACCTCCTGCGGCGGTGGCTGCTGCTGCTGACTGTCCTGCTGAAGTCCAGCCTCATGAGCTTCATCTTCGTGATACGATTCACTATGAAGGGCAGCGAAATTTTCAACTGGCTCCTCGTCCAGTTGAGGAACCGCAGCCTCGGAAGCGGCTTCGCCCGAAGCCGCAGCAGGAGCAGCAGCATCATCAATACGACTGCCACAACCAAGGACAGGTTGTCCGTAACTCTGATTGAGATCTGTCTCGAGCGGCTCCTCAACTGACTCAACAGCCGAAACCTCATCAGGATGAGCCTCGTCAGCCTCGCTAACAGACGCCTGAGCTGAGTTGCTGCACGCATCAGCGTCTGTGCCGACTTCTTCCACTTTGGATTGGCCACTTGTCGCACTGGCTGCTGGGAGCTCGCTTTGAGTACCTGAAGAATGTAAGCATTTGCTGACACAGACTGAGCTGGAGCTCACGAATTTCACAGGCACGGGAGCGGCAGGGGCCAGGCTTACCGACACTCCCATTCCAGTCGGCACTGCCTGATCTTGGCTGCCAGCGCGGCTTCTTGCTGGCGCTGCTGGGAAGCCACCTACAAGGCGCAGCAGCAGCGGTTGCATTGCGGTCGGCATGCAATTGTGATGAATAGAGTGATGAGCAGCACAAAGGCATCGGCATCGCCCTTACCTGAGTCGGCATCACTCCCAGCGACTTCTGCGTGAAGATCGTCAGGAACTGGCCGCAGTCTCCAGCCAGAAACACGGAGTAGGGCGCGTGGGGCTGCAAGAGGCAGTCAGGAGTGCTGCAGTGCAAGGCGCTGACCCACCCCCAAGGACAGCCGCTGCAAGGCGGCAACCCGCAAGCAACAAACCTGGTCTGGCGGCGGCTCCTGGTCCACCGTCAGCTTGAGCTTGACGTCCTGGGTCAGCCGGTGAAACACCTCCACGGCGAGCTCGTCGAAGCGGTCGGCCCCGGCGCAGGGCATCAGGAAGGCCAGCCGGCAGGGGATCGCGCTGCTCGGATAACCCTCGGCGAAGCGACGGTGCAGGCAGCGCAGACTGGCCACGTCGACAGTCAGCAGCTCGCCGAAGTCCACGTCTTCCACCAGCCGCTGCTGTGCGCTGCCGCCGCCGGCTGGCTGGCCGACAATTCGCACCCTGCGGCAGCCCTGCTCGGTGACGGCCACGCAGATCAGGCCGGGCAGCGCGAAGGCCTCGGGCAGGGCCGGGTGCTCGGCCGCCTCCAGCTGCTCAATCAGGTTGTCCAGCCTGTTGGACGCCTCCCCGAAGAGGATGACGAAGAAGCGGCCAGGCCCGGAGTTCGAGGCCAGCGGCACCAGCACGTCGAACTGCTGGCGAAGCAGATAGCGCGCGTCGACCTCGCTGCCGTCGGCGGGCAGGCGGGGCCGGCGCATCCGCTCGCTGGCCAGCCGGTAGCCGGGTGGCACGCAGTCCTCGGGAAACGCAGGCGCGTCCGGCCGTCTGGGCAGCCGCGTGCAGTAGACGGAGACGCGCAGCTCCGGGTCGGCGCCGTTCTTCATCACCGCGATGCCCGGCAGGCGGCGCAGCAGCTCCAGCAGGTCCCTGCAGCCCATGCTGGAGAAGCTCGGCAGCTGGCACTGAAACCTGCGGGCAAGTCGGTTCTCCCGGCTCAGCATCCGTGCCGCATCAACTCACAGCTCAGCCACCTGTCACTCACCTCTCCCGGTACTTCTCGGGCAGCAGCAGAACCGGCAGGCCCGAGTGCGTGTAGGCCAAGTACAGCAGGCGCTGCTTGACCTCCGCGGGCACCGAGAGCTCCCGCTTCCGCTGCGACGCGCCTGACCTGGCCGACTCGGACTTCGGGCTGAACACCTGCAGGCAGCGACGATCGTCAATGGCGAGCTGGCAGGACAGCGCCAGGCTGACGGCCACGTCGGCCACAGAGTCGGTGTCGAACAGGTGCAGCGGAAACGGCCGCTTGTAGAAAAGCTCGAACGCTTGGGCCAGATTTTCGGGCCGCAGCGGCATCGACAGGCGCTGGGCGGCCACGCGCACCAGCTCCACGATCGACTTGACGGCCTCCTCCTTCTGCGCCGCCCTGTCCAGATCGCGTTGCCGCTGCAGATCAAGCTGGCGCTGACGCTCGCGCTCCTGCTGAAGCTCCTCCTGGCGCTGTCGCTCCCGCTGCAGCTGATGCTGCCGCTGCTCAGCTAGCTGTCGCTCCCGCTCGGCCTCCTCTCGCGCCTCCTCTCGCTCGCGCTTTAGCGCAGCATTAGCTGGAAAATTTTTGGCAGCTGCTTTTTGTAAACATGGAGCACGGAAAGCAAATTTATCTGCCAATTCAAAAACAATTTTTTGTACGAGTATAAACGGGTCTCCTGACCTTCAGGCGAAACAAGCCGAACGCAGGACTGCCCATCTGTTTCGTAAACTCGCAGGCAGTCAATTGAGTCTAAAAAATCTTCAAGCGATTTGAAATTCAGTTTTTTCCATGCCAATGGCCTGCCAACGCAGGCAGCATATTCATTGGCTAGGGTGGCACATTTTATACAAGGAAGACGCTTGATCTTTGGAAGTTGCATGCAGATGCGCAGGTTTTGCACGATTTGCTCCAGGCTTGTCATTGTCTGCTGGAATGTTATGCTTGCATTGTAAATGGAATTTTTGTTAATTGCTGATGCTGTACTAGGATAGTTGGAAATAGCTTTTTATTAAAATTTAATTTTACTCTATATGAGGGTCTTAAAATAGCCAAAATAACATATATGCCAGGTGTATTTTTTTCTCCCTTTTGTTTTTTTTATAATTTTTTCTTATACTTTTAGTATTTTAACTTTTCAAATTTATTGCAAATAAGACAGAAATAACAGTTGCAAAAATGTTAATTCAAATATAGTATCAAAACCTAAATTTTGCTATACCAAATGAAAAAATTTAAATACAAAGGCATATGTTAATTTGGCTATTTTAAGAATAGAATAAAATTAAATTTTATTTTTTAATTTTAAATAGCTATGGCAAAACCTACAAAGGCTAGCTCTAAAAACAGGGCAAATTTACTTTTTTGCAATGCTTTTTGGATTAAAATCATGCATTATATAATGTAGGAAATATTTGAATTCCTCTTAATTATAATAGAATAGAACAGGTATAGGACTACTTAAATAGAAAGATGCAGTTATACTATGTGGAAATTTATTTTTTTTGTTATTTTGTTCCATTTTTTATTACTAAAAAACTCCATTTATTTCCTTATTTAAATAAATTTTTAAAAAAGCTATATCATTCAATGGTACATCTGATAAGGTAGGGGATATATTCCCCCAATTGGCAAATATAGTATTTTCAGAGATTTTTGTGTTTAGCTAGATGGGACCCAAATTAGATATACAAAAATGACATGATTATGCAAGATTTATTATTTAAAGAAACTAACCAACAAATAGTCCATAGTAATTAAGTGATGTAATTTACTATGGCCCCATATGTGTACAACTTAGAAAATTTGGTTGGCTGGTACAACTTAGTTGAAAAAACTTGAGGAGAAAGTTCAAAGGACCAAAGAGGTCCCAAGAACCAATCTTTTCAATATTCCCAAAATTGCAATGTTTTTTTACTATTATTCTCCTATTTTTACACTTTAATCACCTATCTTATGACTTTCCCCTCAATTTTGCAACCTCAATTTTTACCAATTTTGCAACTTATCTCCTTGATTTTGTAACTTATCTCCCCAATTTTGCGAACTTAGATTGCAAATTTTGCAACTTACCTTGGTCAGCCACCAAATCAGTTAGCAAAATTATAGCTATCAAGTGCATTGTGACAGCTTTGTCTATGTCAATCAACAAACTGCCTGCCTTAATTTCCATAACAAAAGGATACAAGAAAATTCAAAAAACTTAATGGACAGGTCTTGGTTTTGTTAATTTAGCTATTCTAATAGGATGCCATGGCAATAGTTGAAACAATTGTCTTTTCCAAATTTCTAAAACAAAATCCTAGTTACATGCCAATAAATAGGAGAGTCCTTAGCCTACTAACCCTATTGGATCTAGTAATACTAGTATCTCTATTATTTTACTTAGCTATTTAATTATCCAATTTGTTATAAATTGTCTTCTTTATTTAAAATATTAGAGAAACATTTCGAAAAAATATTTCACACTTCAGACATAAAATTACAATAAATGATAATTGGCATTTATCCTCCTGGGTAGGGAACAATAGCTATTTGTAATTTTTGACATGGCAAGCTACATTATTTAGCCTCAGGTCCTGAGTCAGGACCCATAGTCAGGAAGGTGGCAGTTTGGTCAGAAAATTCTGGTGCACAGATACAATTTTTTGCGCACAAAAAATACTGGTATTATTCCACTTTTAAGCATTAAACAACAGTGAAATGCTAAAGCAAAAAACCTTTCTTCTAGTATAGTATGGAAAATTCAAGGATCACTAGGTCCTAGGACCTAGTTCATAGTGGTCATAGACTCATGGGGAAAATTTAGTAAAACAGATGAGCTAATTACAAATAAAATAGAGTGGCCAAATAAAGGATCTGAATCTGACTAGGGTACTTCGAATGACGCTTTAACCAGACATTGTCTTGGGTATCGTTATGTAATTAGCCACTCAGCAACCCAATGCAAGTGATTTGTTACTTCAACTGATTATTGAAAGATTTAAAATTGTGCGAAAAAAACTTGCATTAACAGCACCGCAACTTAAAATGAGTCCTTAACATTCTTTAATAGCTCTAATATTTTGTCTTATTAAATCTTTCCTATAAACTAAAAAATTGGCTTTTTTTGTTTTGACTAATGTTTCCATGACAACTTTTTGGCGTATTTTAAAGTCACTTTGCTTTCCAACTTTTTACAGACACTTTTCGTATCGTTGTCAATAACAAACGTAGCTAGTCAATTGTTCTTTTCATGTCCGGACAGATGGGTTTAAAACATCAGGCAAAAAGCTCTGCTTTGGTGTGTAGCAAATTCTTAAGGAGGTTAATAATGCAAATCAGTGTACATTAAGATTTTTGGACTACAATCTTCAGTCAAACGATTTTATTGACTTTAACGATAACATCTGAGATACTTCAGGCCAGGGCTGCTTCTACTCAAATGAAAAAATGTTTTTTTAATACAAAAATTACATCTTATCAGCCAAAAATAGTTTTCATTGTATTGATAAATTAAACATAGAATTCTTTACACTTTTACATTCAAGTACATAATGGTTTAAAGTATTTATTTCTGTCATAGCGGATTTGCAAAGGGTGTTTTTTAATGAATTTTTAAATACCTATTTTTATATTATAAGTATGAAGCTTTATAAAATGGCTTGGAGAGGCTTTTAAAGCAAAAAATATATATCAAAGCTTGTTCCCTCTTCCTTAGCAAAAATCGTGAAATTTTTTATCCCCATGTTTTATAGTTCAACTGACCTGAGAAATATTCTATATCACACCTAGTCACTTTATACAGGCATTAGCAAATTTACGAGCATGTTTCTGTATTTGGAAAAATTGTCTCTGATTTATTTTTCATAAGCACATAATTCTATTTGAATTTATTGACAGCAAAACAGTTCAGCTAATAGATGATTATTCTGATTGACAATCAGGCGTTAGTGAAGAGTTTTTTATCAGTTAAAATTAGTAGATAATGCATTTTTCCTATCAATGCTATTTTTTGCAATCCAGAACTGCAGTCACATAAAATGTCAAATATTTTTCAGATAACAATTTACCCCTCTAGATTCCCTACCGTTTTATGTGCATAGATGGTACCTGAAATTTTTGAATAGCTTAGTATCCTATAAAAACATGTTGGATCTAAAAGCCAAACTCTCAGTCACGCTTAAATCGCCCTCAGCCAGCAGAGACAATAATGGCAAAAACAGCCGCCAATGAATCGCTGGAGTCCCAGAGTGCCGGAGCTTCTGGCCTGACTCGCGCCCTGCGGCTGCACATGCAGAACCGCAACTTCAGCGTTGAGCCGCACCATCTGCACAGGCTCGGCGTCCTCACCTACTTCTACTGTCTTCTGGCTGTGCCGGCCATCTTCCTGACGCGCGTGCTGCCGCACCTGGCCCTCACCGCCAGCGCCTGGTGGGCAGCCGTCTTGGCCACGGCCTTTCTAGTTATTGAAAACTTTCTCAATTATCGAGCCTGCCGGATTGGCCACCACGAGGGCAACGTGGTGCACTGCTTCCACTGCCAGCGCACCAACCCGGCCGTGCTGGCCTGGCAAGCCGCATCTGGCGAGCGCCAACGCTGCCTAGCCTGCCAGACCGACTCGCCGCCTCGGTCCCGACACTGTCGACTGTGCAACTTGTGCATCATGCGACGCCACTTTCACTGCTACCTGCTCTGCTGCTGCGTTGGCCACCGGACCCACGGCCACTTCCTGGTGCTCTGCCTGTACAGCGCCGCCGCCCTGGCTGCTGGCTCGGCCACTTTCGCCGTCTACGCTGTTGAAGTCGGCGGCGGCTTTGCCAGCCTGCTGCTCCCGGTGGCCGCTCTGCAGTTTTTGGCCGGCTCGGCGGATTTCGCCCTGCCAATCGTTGTGCTGAGTCTCTACGCCCAGCTCGCCTGTCTGGCCGCCGCCGCCATCTACGCCTGCCTCCAGCTGCAGCTGCTGTTGCGCAATCAGACGCCAACCGAGATGGTGGCGCGGGATAGGCGCTACCGTTTAGACAGTTGCTATGCTAATCTGCGTGCCTCGCTTGGCCCGGCCAGGCTGTGGCCGCTGCTGCTGGTGTACCCGGTGCGAATTGAGCCCGACTCTGATGGCTGCAACTGGGAGTTCAGGTCCAAAACAAGCTGAATTCGGCAGATGATCTTTAAGTTTGAGACTTGCATGGCTATGGAAGCCTTTGTGTTAGCGGCAGCTGTGAATCTTGCCTATATCTGTTTCAAATTTCGGGCTTCAATCGCATTGGCATAGCAACAATTTACCAACTTTAAACTGATTTGTTCATTGATTGACTTTGTAAGGGCATCTTTGTGTCGATTTTATCATATTATCCTATCACCTCACATTGTGAAATTGTACTTTTACTTTAGTTTTTAGAGGTTTATAGCTAAGTAGACAACACAGCCACTTTTGTATGTTTGTTTCAAGTGCTAGTCAAATTAAAATTGCTTTTCTTTAATATTTCCAGCTTTTTTCAATTACTTTTCTAAATAAGCCATATTTACTTTTGTTTTTTACTTGTTTTTTGCTACACTTAACTCGTGCTTAACAAAAAAAAGATTTTTGTTTGCAGTTGCACTCTAGTCAATATAATTTTTTGCTGCTTAAAGAAGAAATTGCTTTTGATTTTAAGCAACTAACTGATAGAAGTTGGAAAGCGAAGCAAATTTTGACTCAGTATTTTTCCTGTGATTGTTAACGGCCATTTTTTAAAGATCATTAGCTTTATTTAAATCGATATATTATTGAACTACTAGTAGTAACGAGAATAAATGTTCTACGTTAAAAAAATCCCGCATTCAATAGTGCAACTCCCGCTCCCGCTGTTCGTGCTTCATTCTGTCGACCTCAGCTCGAACTAGCCTCACTAAGTACCCAGAATCGGATGGTTGACAGGTGAGAAACGGTCGGCCGTCCAGCGCGTCCTGGATGACATCAACAACGCTTCTTGGATCCGGGTAGAGACGCATGTCCAGGCGCGAGTAGACCAGCTTGTGCTGCAGCCGAATTTCGAACGACCTGTAGCGGCCAGCCATGCCAGTGACCAGCAGCTGCTTGTGCCGGTTGCTAGGGGCCAGTCTCTGGTAGATCTGCCTGCGCAGCTCCAGAAATACGATTCGTCCAACGTAGCGATCGTATTCCACTGACACTATGAGCTGCAGCGGCCCGTTCCTCAGGTAGTCCTCACCCAGGCTGTTGATGCTCACTGGCTCCTGGTCGGCGCCGCTAGGAGGATCGGCGCCAATCACTAGGAACTCTGCAACACTGCTACTTCGGCTCATGCCCGATTGATGCTTAATCAACAGATGGCAAGTTCTTAGCTTGTTTTTCAAGGTGTTGCCTATTCTTGCTTATAATCAATCGTTTGCTAGACTAAATCAGCCCATAGACAAATGCTACATCCACATTGAAGAAGCAAATCTGTTCATAAGTGCATGAGTGAGTGAGCGAGTGAGTGAGTGGGTGAGTGAGTGAGTGAGTGAGTGAGTGAGCGAGTGAGCAAGTGAGTGAGTGAGTGAGTGAGTGAGTGAGTGAGTGAGTGAGTGAGTGAGTGAATGCGTGAGTGAGGGCGTGAGTGAGTGAATGATTTGATTGAGATTGAGTGAGTGAGGGAATGAGTGAGTGAATGAGTGAGTGAGTGAATGATTTTAGTGAGAGTGAGTGAGTAAGTGAGTGAGTGAGTGCGTGAGTGAGTGAGTGATTGAGTGAATGAGTGAGTGCGTGAGTGAGTGAGTGATTGAGTGAGTGAGTGAGTGCGTGAGTGAGTGAGTGATTGAGTGAGTGAGTGAGTGCGTGAGTGAGTGAGTGATTGAGTGAGTGAGTTTGTGAAGGAGTGAGGGAGATAATTAGTGAGTCATCAGTCAGTCAGTGAATGAGTGAGTGATTGAGTGAGTGAGTTTGTGAAGGAGTGAGGGAGATAATTAGTGAGTCATCAGTCAGTCAGTGAATGAGTGAGTGAGTGGAATTGTCCACCACAAAAATTGCCTGCATGCAATCGTATGTAAACCCATGAATTAAATTATTTACAAAGAAATCGAAGACTTACGAGCGTAAAAAGTCTGTAAAAAACACAAATATAAAAAGCGATGTAAAAATATCTTCCTTCTGACCAACACTTTCTCTGCAGTCTGCTTTTATTGGAAGCGATATTTCCTCGCAGCTTGAAAATGAAGCAAAAGAAGCAAAGTTTGAGCATCTGAAAACAGCTGTAGGCTTCCAGAGTAAAAAAATCTATCATTTTGATCGCAATGGCACCTCTGAACAGTTTAAAAACAAGAACTGGAGCTAAAAATAAAATTAAAAAAACGGAAAAGTAAGTCGTTGTACTAAAAAATCGGTTTCCCGTCAGGAATCCGTCGCATTCAGGCTTGCCAAAATCCAACCTGTTTTTTTCCTAGGTTTCCTGGAAGTGAACAGAAGTAATTGAATTCAAATTCGCGCCAAAATGTCACTCGAGCATCATGGGTCACAGTTTGACCCTATATGGCTGTTTACTGGTTTAGTTAACGGAGAACTTTTGTGCTGCTTCGGAGACAAAAAACTCAATTTGTTTTTTTGACTTCATCCAGTACAACCATTGTTGGCGCCGATTTGAATCGAAAAAAATCCACTCGATGCTGAAATTGCGTTCAGGCGGCGTTGACACCCCGGTCGGGCAGTTTCAGGCCGGTCGGGAAGCTGGCAAAGTCGGCCAACAGCATCCGGGTGATCTCCGCCAGGATGGCGTGAAAATTCACTAGCGCCGGGGCGGTGAGCTGGGGCACGTTGTGCCGCATGAAGAACAGCCGACGGCACAGCTCCCTCAGCTGGCAGTGCAGACTCTGCGTGGTCCGCAGCAGCAGGGGCGTCACCTCTTCGAGTAGCTTGCCGTGCGTGTGACCGGCGCCGCTGTGCGGGCAGGAAAATTCGACACATTCAGCGACTATGACTTTGTGACAACCAAATTGATTTTTTTTAAAATCGATTGCGCCTAAATATTGAGGCCTAAATAGTTTAATTCTTAAACGGGAATTTTTCTTTGGCGGAACCAAAGCAAGAGGCAGGAGGTTAACTGAACCTTTGAAATTTTCATGATTGGTGTAGCCAGTGAAGAGAAATCTGAAAAAATTGTTTTTTTGAATGATATCTTTGTTGTGGACTAAATCCTATTTAGGTAAAATTTAATACAAAAGTTTACCTCCAAACGCAATGAAATCTTTTCACTCAAAACCAGAACCCAAAACCCGAACCGTTCACACCCAAACTGAAAACCTTCAAACCCAAAACCCGAACCGTTCACACCCAAACTGAAAACCTTCAAACCCAAAACCCGAACCGTTCACACCCAAACTGAAAACCTTCAAACCCAAAACCCGAACCGTTCACACCCAAAACCCGAACCGTTCACACCCAAACTGAAACCCTTCAAACCCAAAACCCGAACCGATTACACCCAAACTGAAACCCTTCAAACCCAAAACCCGAACCGTTCACACCCAAACTGAAACCCTTCAAACCCAAAACCCGAACCGATTACACCCAAACTGAAACCCTTTAAACCCAAAACCCGAACCGTTCACACCCAAACTGAAACCCTTCAAACCCAAAACCCGAACCGATTACACCCAAACTGAAACCCTTTAAACCCAAAACCCGAACCGTTCACACCCAAACTGAAACCCTTCAAACCCAAAACCCGAACCGATCACACCCAAACTGAAACCCTTCAAACCCAAAACCCGAACCCTCACTGAACAATTCTAAAGTTTAAAACTAAGCCTCAAACTTAATTAACCTACTTACAGATTTACGCGTCAACCGCTGAGCACTACTAATCAGTAGTCTGAGTAGTAGCACGACACGAAAAGCTAATAAAAATCCGTAATTGGCTCACAGATTCGGACAGAGCTGCGTCTGCATCGCCTCGCACTCGTCCACCTTCGGCTTGCACCACTTGATCTTCGGCCTCTTCCGGCCGCTCCCGCCGCCGAGCCCCTTCCGGCGCCTCCGACCGCCGCCAGTCCGCGACAGCAGCCGGCGAAACGTCTCCGTGCCCAGCGACGCGTACGGATTGTCGCGCAGGCAGTCGCCGGCCCTCTTGCCCGCCCGTAGCCGCTCGGCCTGTTTGGCCGGCCGCATCGGCGCAGGTCGACATCAGGTTAACGACGCCGGCCGGCGATTTGCCGCCGAGAGCCGCCTCCGTTGCCGCTGCCGCCGCCTTTGGCGCCGCTTTTGGGCGAACCGGCCGGCCTTTGGTTATGTAGATGCCGGCGCTGCCGCAGTTGTCCTTCTTGGAGCAGCGGCTGCCGCTGCCCGGCGTGCTGTTGTTCTCGCTCATGTTCAGCCCCGCCGGCCGTCGGCCCGATGACGACTGCTGGCTGCTGAAGTTGGGTTTTATTGGATCGGTCGCTGTTTAGGGCGTTAGGAAAATTTTTTATCGAACAAATAATTTTTTTGCCTCCACCAGCTCTTCAGACTCTCTCCATCGAAATTTTCAGTTTTCTTCCTTATTTATTAAGCCCTCCTTCGAAAAATCCCATTCACCAAATCCTCAAACTTTTAACAAAATCCTCAACCCTTTCACCAAATCCTTTGCCTCTTAACCAAATACTCAGCCCCTTCACTAAATCCTCAGCCCCTTCACCAAATCCTCAGCCACTTCACCAAATCCTCAGCCCTTTCACCAAATACTCAACCCTTTCACCAAATCCTCAGCCCCTTCACCAAATCCTCAGCCCCTTCACCAAATCCTCCGCCCCTTCACTAAATCCACAGCCCCTTCACCAAATCCTTAGTCCCTTCACCAAATCCTCCGCCCCTTCACCAAATCCTCAGCCCCTTCACCAAATCCTCAGCCCCTTCACTAAATCCTCAGCCCCTTCACCAAATCCTCAGCCCCTTCACCAAATCCACAGCCCCTTCACCAAATCCTTAGTCCCTTCACCAAATCCTCCGCCCCTTCACCAAATCCACAGCCCCTTCACCAAATCCTCAGCCCCTTCACCAAATCCTCAGCCCCTTCACTAAATCCTCAGCCCCTTCACCAAATCCTCAGCCCCTTCACCAAATCCTCAGCCCCTTCACCAAATCCTCAGCCCCTGCACCAAATCATTAGTACCTTCTACAAATCCTCAGCACCTTAACCAAATTCTCAGCCCCTTTACTAAATCCGCAACCCTTTCACCAAATCCACAGCCCCTTCACCAAATCCTTAGTCCCTTCAACAAATCCTCAGCCCTTTCACCAAATCCTCAGCCCCTTCACCAAATCTTTAGTCCCCGCAACTAAATACCATGTCCACTTTCATCAAAATTTTGCTTTTTATCATCCCTTTATTAAATCCTCATTCACTTCACTAACTTATTATTCAGTTGCACCCAAATTTTCTCAATCCCCTTCCATCACAAAATTTTTGTTCCCCAGTCCGTCTGTCACGAATTCCTTCATCGCCTTCACCTAATCTTCCCCTAAGCAGTATGGGGAGAGTACTCAAGCATTCACCAAGGACCCCAGGCTCACATGCAGCTGCCAGGAAAACCAGTCAGCGTTGAAGTAGCGCCATAAATTTTGCTGCCACAGCTGCTGCCGGTGCTGCTACTGATCACTTTGCCGCCTTCTTTGATCTTCTTTTGTACTCGCTTTCTGCGAAATTGTTACAGAAGCCAGACGGGTATTAATTTTAAGAAGATGCTATTTGTCTAAACTAGTTTTTGGCTCCGAAATTTCCATATAATCCCCTGAGTCTGACTGATTGAGATTTATGACCCCCTGAGTCTGACTGATTGAGATTCATGACCCCCTGAGTCTGACTGATTGAGATTTATGACCCCCTGAGTCTGACTGATTGAGATTCATGACCCCCTGAGTCTGACTGATTGAGATTCATGACCCCCTGAGTCTGACTGATTGAGATTCATGACCCCCTGAGTCTGACTGATTGAGATTCATGACCCCCTGAGTCTGACTGATTGAGATTCATGACCCCCTGAGTCTGACTGATTGAGATTCATGACCCCCTGAGTCTGACTGATTGAGATTCATGACCCCCTGAGTCTGACTGATTGAGATTCATGACCCCCTGAGTCTGACTGATTGAGATTCATGACCCCCTGAGTCTGACTGATTGAGATTCATGACCCCCTGAGTCTGACTGATTGAGATTCATGACCCCCTGAGTCTGACTGATTGAGATTCATGACCCCCTGAGTCTGACTGATTGAGATTCATGACCCCCTGAGTCTGACTGATTGAGATTCATGACCCCCTGAGTCTGACTGATTGAGATTCATGACCCCCTGAGTCTGACTGATTGAGATTCATGACCCCCTGAGTCTGACTGATTGAGATTCATGACCCCCTGAGTCTGACTGATTGAGATTCATGACCCCCTGAGTCTGACTGATTGAGATTCATGACCCCCTGAGTCTGACTGATTGAGATTCATGACCCCCTGAGTCTGACTGATTGAGATTCATGACCCCCTGAGTCTGACTGATTGAGATTCATGACCCCCTGAGTCTGACTGATTGAGATTCATGACCCCCTGAGTCTGACTGATTGAGATTCATGACCCCCTGAGTCTGACTGATTGAGATTCATGACCCCCTGAGTCTGACTGATTGAGATTCATGACCCCCTGAGTCTGACTGATTGAGATTCATGACCCCCTGAGTCTGACTGATTGAGATTCATGACCCCCTGAGTCTGACTGATTGAGATTCATGACCCCCTGAGTCTGACTGATTGAGATTCATGACCCCCTGAGTCTGACTGATTGAGATTCATGACCCCCTGAGTCTGACTGATTGAGATTCATGACCCCCTGAGTCTGACTGATTGAGATTCATGACCCCCTGAGTCTGACTGATTGAGATTCATGACCCCCTGAGTCTGACTGATTGAGATTCATGACCCCCTGAGTCTGACTGATTGAGATTCATGACCCCCTGAGTCTGACTGATTGAGATTCATGACCCCCTGAGTCTGACTGATTGAGATTCATGACCCCCTGAGTCTGACTGATTGAGATTCATGACCCCCTGAGTCTGACTGATTGAGATTCATGACCCCCTGAGTCTGACTGATTGAGATTCATGACCCCCTGAGTCTGACTGATTGAGATTCATGACCCCCTGAGTCTGACTGATTGAGATTCATGACCCCCTGAGTCTGACTGATTGAGATTCATGACCCCCTGAGTCTGACTGATTGAGATTCATGACCCCCTGAGTCTGACTGATTGAGATTCATGACCCCCTGAGTCTGACTGATTGAGATTCATGACCCCCTGAGTCTGACTGATTGAGATTCATGACCCCCTGAGTCTGACTGATTGAGATTCATGACCCCCTGAGTCTGACTGATTGAGATTCATGACCCCCTGAGTCTGACTGATTGAGATTCATGACCCCCTGAGTCTGACTGATTGAGATTCATGACCCCCTGAGTCTGACTGATTGAGATTCATGACCCCCTGAGTCTGACTGATTGAGATTCATGACCCCCTGAGTCTGACTGATTGAGATTCATGACCCCCTGAGTCTGACTGATTGAGATTCATGACCCCCTGAGTCTGACTGATTGAGATTCATGACCCCCTGAGTCTGACTGATTGAGATTCATGACCCCCTGAGTCTGACTGATTGAGATTCATGACCCCCTGAGTCTGACTGATTGAGATTCATGACCCCCTGAGTCTGACTGATTGAGATTCATGACCCCCTGAGTCTGACTGATTGAGATTCATGACCCCCTGAGTCTGACTGATTGAGATTCATGACCCCCTGAGTCTGACTGATTGAGATTCATGACCCCCTGAGTCTGACTGATTGAGATTCATGACCCCCTGAGTCTGACTGATTGAGATTCATGACCCCCTGAGTCTGACTGATTGAGATTCATGACCCCCTGAGTCTGACTGATTGAGATTCATGACCCCCTGAGTCTGACTGATTGAGATTCATGACCCCCTGAGTCTGACTGATTGAGATTCATGACCCCCTGAGTCTGACTGATTGAGATTCATGACCCCCTGAGTCTGACTGATTGAGATTCATGACCCCCTGAGTCTGACTGATTGAGATTCATGACCCCCTGAGTCTGACTGATTGAGATTCATGACCCCCTGAGTCTGACTGATTGAGATTCATGACCCCCTGAGTCTGACTGATTGAGATTCATGACCCCCTGAGTCTGACTGATTGAGATTCATGACCCCCTGAGTCTGACTGATTGAGATTCATGACCCCCTGAGTCTGACTGATTGAGATTCATGACCCCCTGAGTCTGACTGATTGAGATTCATGACCCCCTGAGTCTGACTGATTGAGATTCATGACCCCCTGAGTCTGACTGATTGAGATTCATGACCCCCTGAGTCTGACTGATTGAGATTCATGACCCCCTGAGTCTGACTGATTGAGATTCATGACCCCCTGAGTCTGACTGATTGAGATTCATGACCCCCTGAGTCTGACTGATTGAGATTCATGACCCCCTGAGTCTGACTGATTGAGATTCATGACCCCCTGAGTCTGACTGATTGAGATTCATGACCCCCTGAGTCTGACTGATTGAGATTCATGACCCCCTGAGTCTGACTGATTGAGATTCATGACCCCCTGAGTCTGACTGATTGAGATTCATGACCCCCTGAGTCTGACTGATTGAGATTCATGACCCCCTGAGTCTGACTGATTGAGATTCATGACCCCCTGAGTCTGACTGATTGAGATTCATGACCCCCTGAGTCTGACTGATTGAGATTCATGACCCCCTGAGTCTGACTGATTGAGATTCATGACCCCCTGAGTCTGACTGATTGAGATTCATGACCCCCTGAGTCTGACTGATTGAGATTCATGACCCCCTGAGTCTGACTGATTGAGATTCATGACCCCCTGAGTCTGACTGATTGAGATTCATGACCCCCTGAGTCTGACTGATTGAGATTCATGACCCCCTGAGTCTGACTGATTGAGATTCATGACCCCCTGAGTCTGACTGATTGAGATTCATGACCCCCTGAGTCTGACTGATTGAGATTCATGACCCCCTGAGTCTGACTGATTGAGATTCATGACCCCCTGAGTCTGACTGATTGAGATTCATGACCCCCTGAGTCCTGACTGATTGAGATTCATGACCCCCTGAGTCTGACTGATTGAGATTCATGACCCCCTGAGTCTGACTGATTGAGATTCATGACCCCCTGAGTCTGACTGATTGAGATTCATGACCCCCTGAGTCTGACTGATTGAGATTCATGACCCCCTGAGTCTGACTGATTGAGATTCATGACCCCCTGAGTCTGACTGATTGAGATTCATGACCCCCTGAGTCTGACTGATTGAGATTCATGACCCCCTGAGTCTGACTGATTGAGATTCATGACCCCCTGAGTCTGACTGATTGAGATTCATGACCCCCTGAGTCTGACTGATTGAGATTCATGACCCCCTGAGTCCTGACTGATTGAGATTCATGACCCCCTGAGTCTGACTGATTGAGATTCATGACCCCCTGAGTCTGACTGATTGAGATTCATGACCCCCTGAGTCTGACTGATTGAGATTCATGACCCCCTGAGTCTGACTGATTGAGATTCATGACCCCTGAGTCTGACTGATTGAGATTCATGACCCCCTGAGTCTGACTGATTGAGATTCATGACCCCCTGAGTCTGACTGATTGAGATTATGACCCCCTGAGTCTGACTGATTGAGATTCATGACCCCCTGAGTCTGACTGATTGAGATTCATGACCCCCTGAGTCTGACTGATTGAGATTCATGACCCCCTGAGTCTGACTGATTGAGATTCATGACCCCCTGAGTCTGACTGATTGAGATTCATGACCCCCTGAGTCTGACTGATTGAGATTCATGACCCCCTGAGTCTGACTGATTGAGATTCATGACCCCCTGAGTCTGACTGATTGAGATTCATGACCCCCTGAGTCTGACTGATTGAGATTCATGACCCCCTGAGTCTGACTGATTGAGATTCATGACCCCCTGAGTCTGACTGATTGAGATTCATGACCCCCTGAGTCTGACTGATTGAGATTCATGACCCCCTGAGTCTGACTGATTGAGATTCATGACCCCCTGAGTCTGACTGATTGAGATTCATGACCCCCTGAGTCTGACTGATTGAGATTCATGACCCCTCTGAGTCTGACTGATTGAGATTCATGACCCCCTGAGTCTGACTGATTGAGATTCATGACCCCCTGAGTCTGACTGATTGAGATTCATGACCCCCTGAGTCTGACTGATTGAGATTCATGACCCCCTGAGTCTGACTGATTGAGATTCATGACCCCCTGAGTCTGACTGATTGAGATTCATGACCCCCTGAGTCTGACTGATTGAGATTCATGACCCCCTGAGTCTGACTGATTGAGATTCATGACCCCCTGAGTCTGACTGATTGAGATTCATGACCCCCTGAGTCTGACTGATTGAGATTCATGACCCCCTGAGTCTGACTGATTGAGATTCATGACCCCCTGAGTCTGACTGATTGAGATTCATGACCCCCTGAGTCTGACTGATTGAGATTCATGACCCCCTGAGTCTGACTGATTGAGATTCATGACCCCCTGAGTCTGACTGATTGAGATTCATGACCCCCTGAGTCTGACTGATTGAGATTCATGACCCCCTGAGTCTGACTGATTGAGATTCATGACCCCCTGAGTCTGACTGATTGAGATTCATGACCCCCTGAGTCTGACTGATTGAGATTCATGACCCCCTGAGTCTGACTGATTGAGATTCATGACCCCTGAGTCTGACTGATTGAGATTCATGACCCCCTGAGTCTGACTGATTGAGATTCATGACCCCCTGAGTCTGACTGATTGAGATTCATGACCCCCTGAGTCTGACTGATTGAGATTCATGACCCCCTGAGTCTGACTGATTGAGATTCATGACCCCCTGAGTCTGACTGATTGAGATTTATGACCCCTGAGTCTGACTGATTGAGATTCATGACCCCCTGAGTCTGACTGACTAAGATTTATGAGCTCCTAAGTCTGACTGATTGAGATTTATGACCCCCTGAGTCTGACTGATTGAGATTCATGACCCCCTGAGTCTGACTGATTGAGATTCATGACCCCCTGAGTCTGACTGACTAAGATTTATGAGCTCCTAAGTCTGACTGATTGAGATTTATGACCCCCTGAGTCTGACTGATTGAGATTCATGACCCCCTGAGTCTGACTGATTGAGATTCATGACCCCCTGAGTCTGACTGATTGAGATTCATGACCCCCTGAGTCTGACTGATTGAGATTCATGACCCCCTGAGTCTGACTGATTGAGATTCATGACCCCCTGAGTCTGACTGATTGAGATTCATGACCCCCTGAGTCTGACTGATTGAGATTCATGACCCCCTGAGTCTGACTGATTGAGATTCATGACCCCTGAGTGTGACTGATTGAGATTTATGAGCCCCTGAGTCTGACTGCTTGAGATTCATGACCCCTGAGTCTGAATGATTGAGTTTTATGACCCCCTGAGTCTGACTGCTTGAGATTCATGACCCCCTGAGTCTGACTGATTGAGATTCATGACCCCCTGAGTCTGACTGATTGAGATTCATGACCCCCTGAGTCTGACTGATTGAGATTTATGACCCCCTGAGTCTGACTGATTGAGATTCATGACCCCCTGAGTCTGACTGATTGAGATTCATGACCCCCTGAGTCTGACTGATTGAGATTTATGACCCCCTGAGTCTGACTGCTTGAGATTCATGACCCCCTGAGTCTGACTGATTGAGATTCATGACCCCCTGAGTCTGACTGATTGAGATTCATGACCCCCTGAGTCTGACTGCTTGAGATTCATGACCCCCTGAGTCTGACTGATTGAGATTCATGACCCCCTGAGTCTGAATGATTGAGTTTTATGAGCCCCTGAGTCTGACTGCTTGAGATTCATGACCCCCTGAGTCTGACTGATTGAGATTCATGACCCCCTGAGTCTGAATGATTGAGTTTTATGAGCCCCTGAGTCTGACTGCTTGAGATTCATGACCCCTGAGTCTGAATGATTGAGTTTTATGACCCCCTGAGTCTGACTGACTAAGATTTATGAGCTCCTAAGTCTGACTGATTGAGATTTTCGACCCCCTGAGTCTGACTGATTGATATTCATGACCCCCCGAGTCTGACTGATTCAAAGACATGACCCCCTGAGTCGGACTGATTCAAAGACATGACCCCCCGGAGTCTGACTGATTTAAAGACATGACCCCCTGAGTCTGGCTGATTCAAAGACATGACCCCCTGAGTCTGGCTGATTCAAAGACATGACCCCCTGAGTCTGGCTGATTCAAAGACATGACCCCCTGAGTCTGGCTGATTCAAAGACATGACCCCCCGTGAGTCTGACTGATTCAAAGACATGACCCCCCTGAGTCTGACTGATTCAAAGACAAAACCAACCGCTCCTATGTACTGAGAGCTATCATCACTGTTCGGGTTTCTCACATGTAAAATTGCGAATTCGCCTGTGATGAAACAGTCGATAAATTAGAATTCTTCACCGCGGTGCTGCTGTCACTGACGCTGCTGCCGCTGTGGCTGATCTGACTTGGCGAGCTGCAAGTGACATTGTTGCCAACCTGACTGGCGGTATTCGCTTTCGATCTTCTCATTCTTGATTTAAAATGCACAGCTGCGAATTTTTTATCAGAGGTTAATTATTATAGGCTAGCACGTGCTTTTGCTCGTAACAGAACAACCGACCAAACAGTGAGATAAAAGGCACTCTTGTCTATGGCAAAAAGACTGTTATGAGAGGTGGTTGTACGAGTGTATATGAGTATATATAGCTTTTAATTGTAAAATAGTAAAAAAACTATCTAGAAATCCATCTTAAAGTCAAGATTTTAAGACCTGTCAGACGGAGGATGAAGGGAGACTGCAGGTCTATATCCGTCTCAGAATGATGATAAAAGGAGACTGCAGGTCTGTATCCGTCTCAGAATGATGATGAAGGGAGACTGCAGGTCTGTATCCGTCTCAGAATGATGATGAAGGGAGACTGCAGGTCTGTATCCGTCTCCACCTCAGAATGATGATAAAGGGAGACTGCAGGTCTGTATCCGTCTCAGAATGATGATGAAGGGAGACTGTAGGTCTGTATCCGTCTCCACCACAGAATGATGATGAAGGGAGACTGCAGGTCTGTATCCGTCTCAGAATGATGCTGAAGGGAGACTGCAGGTCTGTATCCGTCTCAGAATGATGCTGAAGGGAGACTGTAGGTCTGTATCCGTCTCAGAATGATGCTGAAGGGAGACTGCAGGTCTGTATCTGTCTCAGAATGATGATGAAGGGAGACTGCAAGGTCTTCCCCTCCCAGAGATTGATGATAAAGAGAGATTGCAGGTTTTTCCCTTTCTTAGATTAATGATGAAGGGAGATCGTTGGCCTTTCACAATTTTAGACTCTATCGCAGAATATACGTCTATTAACTTCAAAGCCTGCTCTCCTGTAAAAAGATTAAACAAACTAAATGAACAAAAATTAAATAGGAATTATTGTCGAACAAAGCAGATTCTCAAATTTACTACTTCATCAGCAAGTAGTATATTTTTACATGAACAATTGTAAGCATGAATATTATATACAAATACGCGGCTTTATTTACGCATTTTTATTGCATCAATGGAAAAACTGAAGAAAACAAAATCTCGAGCATATAAATAATAATCATACAGGAACAACAAGCAAAACAAAGGATATATTTTTGCAGACTAAAAATTTGACTTAGTTGGATTTTTGGTTAGCCACAAAAAAAATTAACACATTAATCGATTTTGCGTCATCTGAGAATTCGAAAATAAATGTTTGCATTAATTGCAGTGCGAATGACGCTAAATGACGGCAAAAATCGATGGATAAACTTCACCCAGATTTTACAGTGGGATCAAACCCATGCGCTATAGGAACTGTAGAGGATTATTGCGCGAGGGACTCACTTTTTGGACAACCCAATTCTAAGCGATATTATATAGACTGAGTTTGGGTGATGGTATTCTGGACACACTATAGCTCTATACTGCACCCACTTTGTGTGTTTACAAAAATTCACTGGCCCACTCAACAGTGATTATTTAACTGTAATCTGGCCATCGAATTGCGAGCTAAATCCTTCAAAAATCTTGTTAAATTATGCATCGCGTTAATATGTCGAAAATCGTAATCGTTTTTAATTGTAAACATCCCTGATTTCTGCCCACTCAAATCCGCAGCAACGCGGGTGGGCCACTAAACTGAATTGGACATTCGATTCAAATCTGCCCTTCCACTGATTGGGAATAATCTAAAACTATGGCTATAATGCATTGCATTTAGATTAGGCAATGTCAGTTGCAATCATTGACTGTTGCAGCAGCTGCCTCCCGCCCGATGCTTGGCCAGAAGGCCCATCCGGCTGAAGGTCTTGCCGCACGCCTGGCACCTGTACTTCTTCACCTCCGAGTGCGTCTGCATGTGCGCCCGCAGGTTGGACCGGTCGGCAAAGGCGCGCTGGCAGACCTGGCACTGGAACGGCTTCTCGCCGGTGTGCGTCCTCAGGTGGCCGTTCAGCAGCCACATGCGGCTGAACGCTTTGCCGCACACTCGGCACTGGCACGGCAGCGTGTGGGTCCGGATGTGCATCTTCAGCGCGCTCAGGCTGCAGTACTCCTTGTGGCAGCGGGTGCAGCTGAACCGTCTGGCCTCGGTGCCGCCGCAGCCGCCGGACTCCAGGTGCTTCAACAGGCCGGACGGCGTTGTGTACACCCGGCCGCAACGATCGCAGGACAGACCAGTCTGCGGGCTCGACTTCTTCAGACTGAGCGGCTGCTGGTCAGTCGGCGTGGTGGACAGCGACGCTGGCGGCGGCGAGCAGGCGGAGTTCAACAGCAGCAGCCGGTCGGCTGAGGCGTCGCCGGAGGCCACCGAGGAGCCCAGCGGAGTTGACCGGCAGGACGACGGCGCGAGTAGAGCCGACGGCTGCGAGGTTGTCGTCGAGCTGAGCGGCGGCGGTGGCAGCTGCGTCGGCGGTGGCGGCGCGGAAGGCGGAGCTGGCGGTGCGGCTAGCGGCGGCATGGGAGCTGTCGTCAGTCGCGGAGCGCCGCCCGGCCAGCAAAACGGCAGAGTCGGCAGAGGCGGCTGAGTCAGACCGCCCAATCTAGCCAGCTCCTGGGCCTTCGCCATGGCGCGCATCTGGAAATCGGCGAACAGGCCCGGGTAGGCGCGGATGTTCTCCAGGGTCGGCTTGAACTCGTCAAGTCGGTGGCAGGCGAACAGAGGCGCAAGCAGTAGCTGCTGCTGCTGATGCTGCTGGTGTTGCGGATGCTGCTGCAGGTGTGGGGGGAGCTGGTGAAACGGCAGGTAGCCCGCTGCGGCCGCTGCAGCAGCGGCGGCTGCAGCGGCTGCCGCAAACACCGACTGAGCTGGCTGGAATGCCGCAGTAGCGCCGACTTGCTGATCCTGCTGCATGCTGTGTCCTGCAGTGCCCGTCAGCGGGGGTTGGAAGAGAGCTTGGTGTTAATTTTGTAGGCTTCTATTAGTAATGTGGGACGGGGACTAGACGGGGACTTTTAATAACCTGTTCGATTGTATTGAACGATATAATCCGAGCTACATAAATGTGCTAATGCTGCTCTGCGTATTGGCAAGGCTATTAAGGATATTTATGGTCAGTGCGCAAATGCCCTTCGTTCCTTCCTTCCTTACTGCACATGCATCCCAGCATGACGATTAGTACATATTGCTCACGATCGAAACTTTAATTCCCTACACGTGGTATGCGTTCGAAATTCCCTGCTGCGTCTATATAGTGATATTGTTGTGGCTTAATGCGTCTCTGGCACCTGTTGACATCATATAGCTATATTTATATAGAATGTAAGGTGTTAATTCCCTAATGTTCGTATAAAGCGCCATCACATGCATTTCTCAGGCCAACGAACGAACCTGCAAGATGAACGAGCCTATTTTACCAAAGTCCGTATTTGCATTGCATGGGGCAAATCTTTTATTTGTTGATAAATGGTGCGCTTTTAACCTCAAGGCCACCAATATTGTAAATATGCTATTAGAAATCAAAGTAGATACTTTTGTTTTATAAATTTATATCGGCCTGTTGATTGTGTTCTCACTGAACTGTGAGGCCTCAGCATATGAGAGGATATTCCTACAAAAAAATTTCGTTATGTGGACAATTTTTTTCATTGGGAACTTTTCGCTTTTAAAAAAGTTAATCAAAATCAATATTATTCGAGGTGTTATTCGAGTGGTTAAAAAAATCCCCTAATTGTTTCTACAGGGAATAAAGCAATTGGCAATAAGTGAAAGTTATTGAATTTTACCACCCTATGCATGAAAAAAATCTCAAACTCGAAGCAACCGCAGTTTTCCACCCCCGACATGTTTGATTAAGAATAGGGATTAGAAAAAAATCACACAACCAGTCGCTAAGCAGCTGGTAGGCGCGCCTGACTGACTGGCTACAGTGTAAGTCCTTTTTTTCCTCTATTGGAGTTCCCCATTGTTTTAAAGAGTCTGCAAGCAGCTGTCTTGCAACTGGTGGCCTATGCAGATCATAAGTAGGCATACCCCGTGTCTAATTGCGCCCCTATACTTCTGAACTAGCTAGTTGCTATGGCACTGGACTACTGTGAAAGGCGATGGCAATTTGAGACAACACTAACCACTTCAAGAACCCCGCGCGTATATAGCCAAAGTGTATGTCAAATAGACTTACCTTGCTTTGAAAATAGTTTGATGGATGATCACTGCGGCCGGCTAGCTGGTGACGTCAGCTTCCAAAAGGTGTCGTCAAACAAATGTCTTCAAACTAAACGCCGAGCTTGTGGCTTTACCGTGTCAGGTAGGAAAGCCTGCAGAGCATTTTAATAGAAGAGGCGGCAGCCGCCGCCCCAGCAAGGCATGCGATTTTGTCTCAGCCAATGAGAGGCCGCCTGGCTCTGATGCTATTGGCTGGGCCCGGCTCCATAGCCAAACTCCAACCTGTATAGCCGTTTTTGCCTTCACAAATGCGAATTCCCACGTTAATTCCCTATAGAATTTCTAAAAAAGGGAAGGCCATCTGAAAAACTTTGGCGTCCCTAAGTCGCTTAAAATACCGCCAACGACGGAAGGTGCTTTTGCCGTGCAGTGCGCACCGAATGTTCCCACGGGGCGAGGGGAGCGAGACTGCGGTTGCTGTGTGCTCGAACTGGCCCGGGATGTGGTGAGGATGCGAGCCCTGGCATCTGATTAACAGTGTCAGGTGGCACCCCTGTCGGGCACGTCAGTGTAATGCCAGCCATGTAAAATAAGGTACAATAATGCTTCCTGCGTCCACTGCTTGCCCCATTAGTGACAGCTGCCACTAAGCTTCCTGCATGGCCGCCTGGTATAGGCTCAGGTTGCCCACACTGCCGGCACAATTAGCTTTCTTAAGATCGGCTATGCAATACACTGGCTAGCTGCTATTTTGGCGCCAATCTTTGAAAAAAAATACATTCTTTTAAAGTGGACGCTCGCGCGTGACGGTTGGTGGACAGGGCACGAGGGACGCGAGGTTGTTGATGTTGATGATCTGTAGGGCCTGTTGCCGAGGGGGTCCCTGCAACTGGAGTTTTCTTTTCCTTCATAACAGGAGTAATATATAGTATATGGGCTAGTGAAGACAAGCGTCCACGTGTGACAAGGATATGACAGTTGCCGTTTTTAAGTTTCACTTCAGCCTGTTCAAGTTTGTGCTGTACGGGCTCTTTCCGAGTTTTTCTGCAATTTTTCCGCTTACCGACAAACGCAAGCGCAGTGGGTGTTTGTGTTTGTGAGTGTCTTGACAGATTCTATGATCTGCGCCTCGTATTGCTTGTAGCCCAAGGCCAAGGCTAAGGCCAAGGCTAAGGCCAAGGCTAAGGCCAAGGCTAAGGCCAAGGCTAAGGCCAAGGCTAAGGCCAAGGCTAAGGCCAAGGCTAAGGCCAAGGCTAAGGCCAAGGCTAAGGCCAAGGCTAAGGCCAAGGCTAAGGCCAAGGCTAAGGCCAAGGCTAAGGCCAAGGCTAAGGCCAAGGCTAAGGCCAAGGCTAAGGCCAAGGCTAAGGCCAAGGCTAAGGCCAAGGCTAAGGCCAAGGCTAAGGCCAAGGCTAAGGCCAAGGCTAAGGCCAAGGCTAAGGCCAAGGCTAAGGCCAAGGCTAAGGCCAAGGCTAAGGCCAAGGCTAAGGCCAAGGCTAAGGCCAAGGCTAAGGCCAAGGCTAAGGCCAAGGCTAAGGCCAAGGCTAAGGCCAAGGCTAAGGCCAAGGCTAAGGCCAAGGCTAAGGCCAAGGCTAAGGCCAAGGCTAAGGCCAAGGCTAAGGCCAAGGCTAAGGCCAAGGCTAAGGCCAAGGCTAAGGCCAAGGCTAAGGCCAAGGCTAAGGCCAAGGCTAAGGCCAAGGCTAAGGCCAAGGCTAAGGCCAAGGCTAAGGCCAAGGCTAAGGCCAAGGCTAAGGCCAAGGCTAAGGCCAAGGCTAAGGCCAAGGCTAAGGCCAAGGCTAAGGCCAAGGCTAAGGCCAAGGCTAAGGCCAAGGCTAAGGCCAAGGCTAAGGCCAAGGCTAAGGCCAAGGCTAAGGCCAAGGCTAAGGCCAAGGCTAAGGCCAAGGCTAAGGCCAAGGCTAAGGCCAAGGCTAAGGCCAAGGCTAAGGCCAAGGCTAAGGCCAAGGCTAAGGCCAAGGCTAAGGCCAAGGCTAAGGCCAAGGCTAAGGCCAAGGCTAAGGCCAAGGCTAAGGCCAAGGCTAAGGCCAAGGCTAAGGCCAAGGCTAAGGCCAAGGCTAAGGCCAAGGCTAAGGCCAAGGCTAAGGCCAAGGCTAAGGCCAAGGCTAAGGCCAAGGCTAAGGCCAAGGCTAAGGCCAAGGCTAAGGCCAAGGCTAAGGCCAAGGCTAAGGCCAAGGCTAAGGCCAAGGCTAAGGCCAAGGCTAAGGCCAAGGCTAAGGCCAAGGCTAAGGCCAAGGCTAAGGCCAAGGCTAAGGCCAAGGCTAAGGCCAAGGCTAAGGCCAAGGCTAAGGCCAAGGCTAAGGCCAAGGCTAAGGCCAAGGCTAAGGCCAAGGCTAAGGCCAAGGCTAAGGCCAAGGCTAAGGCCAAGGCTAAGGCCAAGGCTAAGGCCAAGGCTAAGGCCAAGGCTAAGGCCAAGGCTAAGGCCAAGGCTAAGGCCAAGGCTAAGGCCAAGGCTAAGGCCAAGGCTAAGGCCAAGGCTAAGGCCAAGGCTAAGGCCAAGGCTAAGGCCAAGGCTAAGGCCAAGGCTAAGGCCAAGGCTAAGGCCAAGGCTAAGGCCAAGGCTAAGGCCAAGGCTAAGGCCAAGGCTAAGGCCAAGGCTAAGGCCAAGGCTAAGGCCAAGGCTAAGGCCAAGGCTAAGGCCAAGGCTAAGGCCAAGGCTAAGGCCAAGGCTAAGGCCAAGGCTAAGGCCAAGGCTAAGGCCAAGGCTAAGGCCAAGGCTAAGGCCAAGGCTAAGGCCAAGGCTAAGGCCAAGGCTAAGGCCAAGGCTAAGGCCAAGGCTAAGGCCAAGGCTAAGGCCAAGGCTAAGGCCAAGGCTAAGGCCAAGGCTAAGGCCAAGGCTAAGGCCAAGGCTAAGGCCAAGGCTAAGGCCAAGGCTAAGGCCAAGGCTAAGGCCAAGGCTAAGGCCAAGGCTAAGGCCAAGGCTAAGGCCAAGGCTAAGGCCAAGGCTAAGGCCAAGGCTAAGGCCAAGGCTAAGGCCAAGGCTAAGGCCAAGGCTAAGGCCAAGGCTAAGGCCAAGGCTAAGGCCAAGGCTAAGGCCAAGGCTAAGGCCAAGGCTAAGGCCAAGGCTAAGGCCAAGGCTAAGGCCAAGGCTAAGGCCAAGGCTAAGGCCAAGGCTAAGGCCAAGGCTAAGGCCAAGGCTAAGGCCAAGGCTAAGGCCAAGGCTAAGGCCAAGGCTAAGGCCAAGGCTAAGGCCAAGGCTAAGGCCAAGGCTAAGGCCAAGGCTAAGGCCAAGGCTAAGGCCAAGGCTAAGGCCAAGGCTAAGGGATCCATGCCAGTGGATCCAAACAGTAGTTTTCACTGAGAACCTTGCACGTCCTCCAGGTGCCCCGTGCCGGCTCACCCCATTTGGCTCTGTCAAACGGCCCGCATTTCCAGAAGCGAGAAGCTGGATAGCGTCATCAGTAATCATATTAAAATACACGCAGACATTGGCTCATCCAGCGGGCCCCAGTTGCATCATCGCGTATATAAAAGAAGCGCTTCTTGGCCAAACTTAAAGAATTGAAACTATTTGCGCGTGAAACATTTGTCAAATATATAGATTTGTGTTGCGCCAGTAAATGCATTTGGAATAAATTCATCATGGAGGCTGGTATAGAGGGCATGCAGCTTTCACTGCTCACTTTCCAGTTGGGTATGGAACTCCGCATCCACAGTATCCGGTTTCATATGCGCTCGTATGCGAAGTAATTAACCTGTATGCACGCGACTACCAATAACTGAAAGATTTTGTTCGCTCCAAATCAGCCAGGTGTTAGGCTGAGATAGAAATTCTGCTGAACATTCTAAATTAAATAAGTCTAAAGTTGTCAGACTAAATAACTTTATAGATTTCTGATCCAGTTCCATATTTTTGACTCGATTGAGGCGCCACTTCTAACTCAATTAAGACTATTTCTAAATCGATTGCGGCGCCATTTCTGACTCGATTGTGGCGCCATTTCTGACTCGATTGAGGCGCCATTTCTGACTTGTTTAGGCGCCATTTCTGAATCAATTTAGGCGCCATTTCTGAATCAATTTAGGCGCCATTTCTGAATCAATTTAGGCGCCATTTCTGACTCGATTTTGTCGCCATTTCTGAATCGATTTAGGCGCAATTTCTGACTCGATTGAGGCGCCATTTCTAACTCAATTAAGACTATTTCTAAATCGATTGAGGCGCCATTTCTTACTCGATTGAGGCGTCATTTCTTACACGATTGAGGCGCCATTTCTGATTCGATTGAGGCGCCATTTCTGTTTTTATATGGATTCGCCGAAATTTCTGCAAAAGAAACTACAAGTCACGAATTAAATAAAAAAACTTCACAAAAGCAAGTGCGCCAGCCAGCAAGCACAGTCCGAAGACTTCAGTCTGCAAGAATTCGAATGGACCTCTACAGATGGGCTGGGAAAACTGATGAAGCCTTATCCTCAATCCTCAATGCCCTTAGCCGATGCAGATAATTATTTGCGCAAATCAGCACCAGACCAGCATGGCAAGTGTATATAAAAGCAGAAGTCATCGGTTGGTAGCGTCATGTGTATGTATATAGGGAAACATATCGTTGCAGTCATGGGTGCGATTTCATATACTTGTGCGGCTGCAGTGTGTGTGTGTGTATACACATATACACACCTCATCTAGCTGAGCAATCCATCATTCTGAACATCCTCCTGAATGTCGTAAACAATTGGAGGTGGCCTCTCCGCATTTATGCATGCACCCTCTTGGCCCGCGGCGCAACAAGTGCCGCACGCTTTGTGGATGGGGAGGCTTCGTCTCTCTGTGATCTGTCTCTCAGTCTCTGTCTGCCGATATACTGGCTTGGTTGCCATGCATGGGCGAGAAGGGGCGAACAATATTTGACCAAAATTTGGGGGGTTGGGGATTGGGCAAATCACAGCACTGCGATGAGTTATATAGCAAAGCGAAGATTTGACTGATGAACTGATGCTGACGTGCCTCAGAGAGTCTGCAGCGAACGGATTTGCAGTTTCAACTTGGTTTTTTCGTGACTTTGTTGTGCATCATAATAACAACAAATTCGATTTTAATCGTTGCGCAAAGTACGAGCGTACGTCCAGGAGTTTAATTTTCGCTAATCTGATGAAAACAAACGTTTTTTTTGTGCATTTCTTTTCACCAAGAAAATTTGGTGAACTTCCCAGCTACAAAGGGTTACATCCCAAATTTCCGATTTTATATGGGCTTCAATTGGGTTGGGTTCGGCGAAAACGTGGGCCATTGTTTTGCATCGCAACAAAATTTTGGACATCCCAGAACCCGACCAGCGCACAGGTGCTTGACGGCTTTCACTTGGTGCAGCAACTTCAATTGTCAAAAACTTTCAAGCAAAAGACAGTGTTTAGGGAAATTAAGAAGCCGGACCAAAAGCGGCAAAAGACACAATTGACATTCTACAATATAGGCATTGCATATAGGAAGCTTTTATCCACTTAAAAACTCTCGAATGATCCGAGTGTTGGGAAGGAGATTCCAAGTGCGTCAAGGAGACAGTTTTATTAGCCTAAAATTGGGAAATCCCTCGGCCTGCTTGCGCCCCTGACACAAATTCAATGTCCCTGACACAGTCACTTCCATTCTACGCCCTCAACCCCGTCCCACTCTCTTCCGCCCCTATCCTACTCTCTTCCGCCCCTACCCTACTCCCTTCCGCCCCAATCCTACTCCCTTCCGCCTCTATCCTACTCTCTTCCGCCTCTATCCTACTCTCTTTCGCCTCTATCCTACCCTCTTCCGCCTCTATTCTACTCTCTTCCGCCTCTACCCTACTCTCTTCAAAATTTTAGAGTTTTTTTAAGTTGTTTTTTATACAGCTTTTACAAAGAAATCTATGAGCCACCGCTTGCGCATCAAATGCATGAAATTGTGCCCATGCAAAATTATGAGCGTAATTAATGGTTAAAATATAGTATAGATAAACCCATTAACTGGATGCACCTGCAACAGGTTCTCCTCTCTCTCCATCACCTGTTCTTTACCCTCCCTCCCCTAGGGCTTTCTGCCTGTCTGCCACTTCAACTATTCTGTCTAAAGCAAGGCTCAACACAAAACCCCTTTTACTTGGCTGCTAATTTTTTTATTGTTAAGAGAAATACAGTGAAGAATTGAACTCACTAGAGAAGCTGGCACAAACCCGAAGGCTGAGTCCCACTGCACTGCATTCAATGCAACTGGGCAACTCCCAGCTAGCAACTTTAGTGCGGTGGGTCGCTTGATGAGGAAAGGGTTTTGGTGTCGAGGACTCACACCTTTTTTTGTCGAAGCACGTGCAAACACACTTGTCCAAGCAAACTCTAGCATACGGGCAACCTTCCCCCCTCTTGCTCGAACTGCTGCAAGCAACAGAAAAAAAGAAGTTTTTTTTAGCACAGGCGATATAGGAGTTACTAAACATGCGCTGCATACTAGGTGGGCAAGAATTGCTATTTTGCAGCAATTTGGGGCTCGCAGGCGCACACACACACCTGGGCCACACCTTAATATTTATATTATGCATCGTGTTTGATGATGAGGCAGAGTTTGCTTCAGTCAGTCAACCTGCCAGTACTCGAAATGGGACTGCTGAGAAGCAACCAGTGTTTGAGACCTCACACTGTTGCGTGTTCTGGGCCGGAGGACCACCCACCCGTTGGATGGGGTTCAAGGCATCGTCAGGTCGTCAGGGCTTATTATTATTTGCACAGTTTCTCGGGGGGTAAAGTGAAAGCGCGAATTCGAAGCGAGCCGCTTTCCATTTTAGACTGAGCAAGTGCAACTGGCCGAGTCTGTCAGTCACCGATGAGGCGCTGGGACTGGCAGGTTAATTATTATCAGCTTCCCACACTTTCGCCCGGCTACAAAGCGTGAGAAATTTCAGCTGGCTAGCGCTCTATTAATAGGGTTTGCACACTTTGACTCTGATGGCCCGGGGGGCTTCGGGTTTGAAATACTGTTTTATTTGAGTATAGGAGACACCTGAGCCCTGGGAATTGCATTTTCTATTTTTACTAGTTTAATTATAAGATAGATCGAACAAGACAAAATGGCATTGAGTCGACACAAAATGGCACTGACTAAAAACAAAATGGCACTGACTAAAAACAAAATGGCACTGAGTAGATACAAAATGGCGCCGATTAGATTGATGCAAAATAGCCCTGAGTAGATGCAAAATGGCGCCGATTAGATTGATGCAAAATGGCACTGAGTAGATTCAGAATGGCGCCGATTAGATTGATGCAAAATGGCACAGAGTAGATACAGAATGGCGCCGATTAGATTGATGCAAAATGACACAGAGTAGATACAGAATGGCGCGATTAGATTGATACAAAATAGCACTGACTAGATACAGAATGGCGCCGATTAGATTGATGCAAAATAGCACTGACTAGATACAGAATGGCGCCGATTAGATTGATGCAAAATGGCACAGAGTAGATACAGAATGGCGCCGATTAGATTGATGCAAAATAGCCCTGAGTAGATGCAAAATGGCGCCGATTAGATTGATACAAAATAGCACTGACTAGATACAGAATGGCGCCGATTAGATTGATGCAAAATGACACAGAGTAGATACAGAATGGCGCCGATTAGATTGATGCAAAATAGCACTGACTAGATACAGAATGGCGCCGATTAGATTGATGCAAAATAGCCCTGAGTAGATGCAAAATGGCGCCGATTAGATTGATGCAAAATAGCACTGAGTAGATACAAAATGGCACTGATTAGATTGATGCAAAATTGCACTGAGTAGATACAAAATGGCACTGACTAGATAAAAAATGGCGCCGATTAGAGTGATACAAAATGGCACTGACTAAAAACAAAGTGGCGCCGATTAGATTGATGCAAAATGGTACTGATTTAAAACAAAAGGACGCTGATTAGATTCAAGAATGGCACAAGTTGGCAAAAATGGCACAAATCAGAGAGCAACAGCGAATGAAAAATTGTGCTCAAGGTGACAATTCTAGCATCTATAATTTTTCTAAAACTTGTTATTCCCTCCCCAGAGACGAAATGGTGTTGTTGCCAGGGTCAGAAACATTTGCTCAAGTTTAGTTCAAAACCACGCGCCAAAGTAGTTTCCGCAGCAGCAGCAGCGGCAGCAGCAGTAAGTCCCGGAGCGCTGAACAAACAGCAAACTGCGGAAGCAAACAGCCCGCTTGCTTGAGCGCAGGCACAGCGCCAGCGGCAGCAGCAGCGCACGTGCTTTCGTGTGCAAACAGACAGCCCCTCGCTGTCCTGCTGTTGCAATGCGAACTGGATTGTGCGGGCGTGCGTCGCATTTTGCACCGTTCGAACAACTTTCTCTCAGATTATTACAACTAACACTCGCCCCCGTGAATTTGCTGTTACGTAACTCAATTTGTCTTCTAAGATTGAAATTGTACTGCTATGGCGCCCGTAATGCTAGTCTTTGTCTATGTATTTCAAGCTGCATCTGGGAGCGATTTGTAGAGGCGGATGCAGGCTGGATCAGGCTAAATGAAAATGAACGGGTACGAGTAAAATATATTAGCGGTGGATGGGGCCGGTTAAGTGTTTGCCACCTCATGGCCAGCTCAAATTCAATTAGGGAGGTGTGGATAAGAAATAAGCGCAATTGCGCGATCAAATTTATCTATTGGACGTCGATCCTCATTCAAGAACAATGAATAGCTGTAGCCTAATGTAAAAGCCATTATTTTCACACGCTTCAATGAGGCTTTGGAAAGTTATTAGCTATGTAGACTTAGATTGGGCTCAGGCAAGAGGTTTGCAATGCATTTGCATAGCTGTCTCAAAGTTGGTGTTGCGTATTAGTATATTAGGAGGATGGAGCAACGAATCCCATTAATTTTGAGTCAGATTCCTCAGTGGGATCGCCTTTTCAAACTGCATGAGGCGGCAAAGTAAAACTAAATGTATACAAATGTAAGAAGAAGCAATGGCGATTGAAGGAAGTCAAGCTTTGGTTGACAGAGGCATGTGATGGGCAAGCGGGGGGAGGATGGGGAGCTTGTTCAAATTTATTCCACTCAGCGGGTCTCAGACTGGCCGGGCGAGTGCAAACATATCTAAAATTGAAATCCTACGGACAGGATGGCATCATGAGAGGGGAGCCTCGCTAGCGGCTTCAACGTCAGCTCAGCTCACCACGTTGATTTGCATTCAAAATAGAGGAATACATCCCAGTTCAGACCTGCTCACCGCTCGGACGGCACCAGACTCAGACTGGGCCAAATAAAATTCAATTTCATTGTCCGGCTTCTCCATCTTAACCTGATTGATAATCACAGGGCCGGGTCCGCTTCAAATCCCGTAGACTGGATTATCTAACACTAATCCTGTGGCATTTCGACTGTCTAACTGTCTAATCTTTGGGTGGAAATTGAGTTTAACAAATTCGACATGCGCGTCAGATTGAGCGACTCAGACGCAGATAGCAATGGCATGGCAACTGAGATTGTTGAATCCCCTAAAACAGAGTGGCATCAATCTACAAAGGATATGTGCGAAAAATTTGTCACTCATCACAACTGAAACGAAAGATAAGAAAATAAGGCAACAGGCCTATAAGCTATGAATATATGACCAGAAGGAGAAAAGCCAGCAAAATTTTTGCACAGCGGGAAGCTGCGAATTTTTTTGGCGGCAAAACTTTCCGTCCACATCATGCAGTTCTCCTTCAGATTTGATAAGACAATGCAACTGACACTTGGGCGTTTTGCTGAGCTCAATTATGGCGCAACAGTTCCTTTTAATCTTTATTGGTCTAACTAACCTAGAAGAAATCTTTGTTCACATAAATGATAACACATATTTCTTTGCTTGAATGAAACAGACAATAAGCATTAAAAGCAGCAATATAACTTATAGATAATAACTTTTACTTTATGCTGTGAGGCGCTATAAAAAAACCTAAGCGAAAGTGGTTGAATGGAGAGAGAAAGCAGATTGGTGCTCTACAATTTTGGTCATTCCCTGATTTACAATTGATTATTCAGAGGTGTTAAATTCTTAGTTTGTCGGGTAGGTTGTGGGACTGCTGACTCACACGCTAACTCAAGATAATAAGGCCGGTTGGCAACTGCGTGAGATGCCCTCTATACCTTCGGATGCGGGCGTTCGAACATTCAATAAAAGGATGAGCAACAATTTTCTGTCGAAATGGCAGAAAGCAACGAGCTGATTCTGCGTTGAAAATGTTTATTGAGGCAACTCCGGTGTTGGAATTGAGGACTTGCTCACACCTTGCCTCGCTCCGAAACAACCAGGCTGGCTCTCAGCTCATTACCTAATTAGGCACCGAGTCACGAAGCCATTCGTGTTATCTAGTGGTATCCATGCGATTGAAAGCAAGAACGAAATACAATAATTCCCGCAGTTTTATCTATCCCGTTATTTTTAACTCTCGAGTCCGTTTTCTGGGTTATATAGGGCTGCACTGTGGCGCAAATATCAGGTAAAGTTTTGTTAATAACCAAATCAAATAAGTCGGCGTTGCATAAATTTTTCTTGACATACTACTAACTGTCGGAACCGGAAGTAGCGTGTGGCGGCTACTTAAAGAAATTTTTACAAAATACTAGAGTAATTTCATTGCCGACAACTTGACGTAAAGACAGAATTTGTGATTTATGTGTCTTTTGGACTCAATGGTTGCTGAATTTAATTGATTTGTTCGATCGTTCTTGTTCAAACGCGTTACTTGAATTTCGAACGAAAAGTCCGGGGCAACCTGGAATTGCGGCGGTTTTTGCTGGCTGTCTTTTTGTTCAGCAGTCAAATTTGCCGCAGTCAGTGTATTTTGTCGACAGATCTGAGTCATTTCGCTACACGAAAATCACAGTAAACTATGTAAATACGATTTTGAATTAAAAGGAAGCTCACTTTCTCACTACTGCAAGTAGAAATGATGAACTTATGCGCATTAGAAATATTGTTGCATTCTTTGAGTGTTCGCCAAGGACAACTTGTTACTTAAGTTGTCCTTGTATAAAAGTGTATAGATCTTCAATATTACCTTTCTTCAGTAACCTTATTTTTTAGTTGCGGCCACTTTTGAAAAAGTCAACCTCCAGATTCGTCCCACTCAATCTTAACTCAATTTCAGCACTCAAGACGTGGCTGCGACAGGGAGTTAGCCATTTTCAGAAGATTTTACATGAAAGAATAAGCGGACCAATTTTATTAATAATAATCAATAATGTTACAAGTTTTTTATGCTTCGAACGCATGAATAAAATTTGAACAGAAATAAGTTTGCTAAAACTTTAAAGATTAACGCAAAAATCGCAGATAGAAACCAGTTACCATGCAGTGCATTAGAAAAATAGCAACAGAGACTGGAAAAATATCTTTGTGAATTAATTGGGTAGATGGGAATTCAATGACAAGATATGTTACTATATTGTGCATGAAATAGCAAAAATAATGTATCCAAGAAAATTTTACAAAGCGTACTATTTTTAATGATAGAAAACTCCCATTCAAAACATTTTTTCGCAGCTAAGCCATGATACGACAGAAGTTTATTATAATAAAAAGGCAGGCAACAGTTTTGCATATCCAAACAAAGTCTCCATCAATTACCTTTTTTTAGTTAATATTGTTGCGAATTTTTTGTTAGGGGCCGCCAACAGAAAGATCTGGCAGACGCAGGCGTGGCAAATTGCTTGCACTTTTACAATAAGTTATCAGCACAGTGTAACAACAGTTTTACTCTATAATCACGATCGAATTAGTAGGACATGACGCTCTGTACAGTCTTGTAGTTGCTGGAGTTCACAGATCTCGTCACGTTCTGGTGCACCACCGAAGTCTGAAGCGTCGTCTTCGGGCCGGAGTTGGGCACGAATGTCTTCCCCGAGCTGTTGACCACTTGAACAGGCCTCGTTAGCGACTTCTTCTCGTATTTCTCGCTTGAGTAGGTCGGGAAGCTGTCAAAGGTGCCGGCTTTCATTCCGCCATCCTTTTTGCCAGGATTCGACGGCTTAAAAGGCTTGGCAATCGGTTCGCTCTTTGGCTCGGATTTGGTGAGCGCAGAGCCGCCTTTGTACGGGTTGGCATCGAAGTAGTCTACTGGATGAGAGTTCAACTTGAAAGCGCCCTTGCCAGCCACCTTCTGTTTGTGCTGTTCGTTCTCTTTCTTCTGAATTTCTTTGTACTTCTCATACGTGTCGCTTTTGTAGTCTGGATATTTGTTTAAAGTGACGAAAGCGTAGCCGTAGCCCGTACCCTTCTTTGGCGGATTTGTCATGATATTTTTTCCTTCAGGCCCTGCCTTTCCTTTGCTCGACGAAAACGCATTGAAGTATTGAATAGGTCCTGAAAATGTTCCGTAATGGCTTCCAACACCACTTCCTAGTTTGGGGAAGCTGGTGGGATTCCAGCTGCGCGAAATATTTCGAGTGCTGGCCTTCAATCTTTCTTGACGCCGAGTTTTAATAGGATCAGAATAGCCTTCGCTTTCAAAAACGCGCCCGAATTCTGACATGTAGCCGTGTGACAATGCTGACTTCTGCTTTGTTCCACCAGGTAGCATTTGACGGCCTTTGTAGGCTGATGTGTTAAATTGGAAACTGGCTGGATTTTTGTAAGGATCTCCAACAGTATGATAGGACATCTCCTTGAAGATGCCGATCCGATCCATGTCAGATTTTGTTCCCATATTTAATTTTCTAGCGTATAGTTAGTGTCTAAAAACAGATCTAGTTAATGACTTGATGTTTGGTAACTTGTTAATTTAATCCCAAAAGCAGTTGCTTAAAATGGGGCTAATATGAAATGCTTGGGTATATTTGAAAATGGCACTGTTTCAATGGTGTTCTAAATAGAACATTTTAGCCTAAGCCCTTTCGTAAATAAGGCTAAATAAAAGAAAAAATAATATATTTTTATGAATCAAGAATGAATTTTTTACGCAGCTCCTCTAATATCACTAACTGTTTTGTTATTACTCTTCAGTAGGCCCAAAAAATAATTGTGGCACCAATTTAAAACAATTTTTAGACTGCGATGCACGCGCCGGCGCTCGCTTGAGCACCGCAAGCTTTAAAGTCTAAATTTAGACTTTTTTTAAACTCATAACTGACCTTTGTAATTATGTAATGATGTTTGAATTTTGTTATTAGAGCAAAAAATATGTGTACTTGATATTTCATCCACGTAAAAATAGCTATATTTATCAATATAACATCACAATGTCAATGCCATATGACATTTAACTCATTTGTTCTGCCTTTGTTTAAAAAATGTTTCATTAATAGTTACATGCTCTTTTTGGTTTGAATTGCATTGGAAGCAAAGTTAGATAATAACTTGTATAGACTTGTTTTTTATCAGTAAATGTTCAAAGTCACAGTGACTCATTGACTTAAAATAGACAGGTGTAAAATATGGATATGGCCAGGATGTATTATTAAGGGGTATAGGTTTTTGTTTTTACCCACATATTAGAATCCCCTGTTCGCAAATAAATTAAAGTTAAAAGGCATATTCATTCTTTTTCTGAAGAAAATACTTGTGAAAAATTGTATTTCATTTATCAAGCACACAGAACAAGGGATTTTTCTAAGGAAGGACATGCAGAACAAAGAATTTTTTGGCCTAGTAAAGGCCTATATAGGTTTAGTGCAAAGCTTGCATTTATGTCTTTTTTATAGTACTTAGATGTGTACATGCATTGAATTTTTTCTCAAATTCCTACACAGAATACATTATTTTGGCATGCTTTCAGTTTAGGGGACCTGTGGATACTCCTAGTTTCTAAGTTTTGGTTTAGGAGACCTCAAATTTTTGATGGGACCAATTTTCGTAGTTTCGGTTTAGGTGACCAACATTTGAAAGGCCCCAAGATGTAAGAAGGCAATTGTTAAATCCTATGCATGCATGAAAGTAATTATAGCAACAATTCTTTATTGCAGAGCAGCATCAGTGACAATGAGAACTCAAAATATCACAAGGACGGACATTTAAATATTGTTTCAGTTTAGGGGACCTGCAATTAAAAATTTGCACTGAAGGTCCCCTAAACCAAAATGTGGTAAGTTGAAGTAGAATGAGAGAGTTGCATTAGGAAAAGAGACGACATCTGTCAAATCAACCTGTAGAGAAATTAAGGCTAGCAGAATTTTGCAATAGCTCACTGCCACCACCCCCTTGTTTTGGTTTAAGGGACCTGTAATAGGAAAAATATACTAAGGGTCCCCTGATTCAAAACTAGCATTGAAGTTTGTGGGACAAGTAAAGCAACATATCTGCTCGTGAAAATTACCTAATGTGTCCAACTGGCATAAGTTTTGGATTAAAAACTGTCTCCACATTTCGGTTTAGGGGACTGCTAATATAACTTATCCATTGCTGGTCCCCTAAACCAAAACAAGAATATAATGTCCATCTTTGGTGTTGGTTAATAAAGTGATTTTTGTAGATTTTTTTAGCCTGATAAAAAATGAAACTTACTAAATTTTGGTTTAGGGGACCTTTGGTACGAGTATAACTTCTCCATTGCCAGTCCCCTAAACCAAAACAATATTATAATGCCTGTCTTCTTTTTTAGTTCTTGTTTTTACTGTCTCTGTTCTGGAATAAATAGTGGCGTTTACATTTACTTGCATACTTAGGAGTCAAAAATTGCATAGCTACTGTCATCACAAGGTTTTTTTGTTGGTCCCCTAAACCAAAACTACAAAATTTCAAAGGTCCCCCAAAGATTTTTAGTAATGCTCTGGTCTGCTAAACAGTGGCAGGCGCAGGACCTCCAGCTGGGGGAGGGGGGCGGTGGTTGGGGGTCACCCCCCCTGGCTGGCCATATTGCGGAAAGAGCAAAAAAAACTATATGCCAAACCTTTATTTTAAGCAAGTGTATGCCAGAAATTTCCCCCCCTTCCACAATATGGATGGCTGGGTGGTCACCCCTGAGGGTGATGAGGGGTAGTCACCCTGGAGGCAGCCTGCCCCCCCTCCTGTGCCGCCACTGCTGCTAAACTGAAAGAATGCTATTATTTTTTGGAATTTGGATAAAATTCACCAAGGCCAATATACCAATGCCCCTTGGCTATGCCATTGGTGTCAAACTATTACCTACTTTGAATCTATTTTATTGCTTAATTTTTAGAATAAATAGCTTAAATTGTCAAGAAAAGTTTAGAAAGCATTCTAGACTATCAATAGAGTCTAATTTAGTAATTTTGGTATCTCTCAATTTTAGTATTATTCATATTTCAACATTATTTTTATATAACTTATTAAGTTTTTTGTAAGAGTATTCTATTGTATAAAAATTGATATATAAAAGCTCATACTATATTAGCATAGATAAAGTGTGGAAGGCTTAGTTCATAATAATATTACTTTATAAAAATTTAAATTCGCGCTAAATTTTGTTTATCTGTACTGTCATAATGTAGCTTTATTTTCCTAATCTTTGTTTTACCGTTCTGTAATAATACTGTATTATAGGTGCAATAATATTATTATATTGTAGTAAATATAACAAAACCTAAGGCTAAATACTATAAATACACGCGAGTTAGCTGTTGATCAGGCAAGAGGTTTTAGCCCTTAATAAAAGAGCTTTACAAGCAAAACCTATCTAGTGTTTTGGCAAGTAAAAGCCTTAGTTATTTGAGCAGAGGCTCGAGGAGTAAGAGTGTTGGAAGCATTTGCAAATTTGTTCTCAGATTGATTCTCAGATTGATACTCAGATTGATACTCAGATCTCGCACATTAGGTGCATAAAGTAGGAGTGAAAGGACGAGTGATAGTAGAGTGAAGCTAGAGTGAAAGGCCGTGACCCTCTGATCCACGGTACGCCTTTCCGGCTGGAGATCAGTGCTTGCCGCTCGGCACTGTGTGAAACGCTACCAGATATATGTCAGTAGTATAGTCGATATAAAGTAATATTATAGGGGAAGTATTTTAGGGAATAACGCTAAATTGACATCAGCAGAGAAGGAGCCCTACAACAACTTTGGTGGCAGCGTAAAGGGATCAGAGAAACGGCGAAATATTGAGACGCAGATCAGAGAAAGATGGCGAACGCGAACGATGCCATTGCCTTGTTGGCAGAAGAATTGAGAAACCGTCTAGAATTAGGGCCGATGCGCCACGTCAAGATTCAGAAGTTTACGCCAGGACAGGATATCAGGATCTGGCTGACAGCCTTCGATCAGCGCTGTGAAGCAGAAGGAATAGCTGAAGCAAACAGAAAGCAGGAGCTATTGGCCAACTTAGATCTGACGACGGCGTTTGCAGCAGTCCAGCGCCTGAATTTGCCTGAAGATCTAGACTATCAGGAATTCAAAGATCGCCTCACTGAAAGATTTGGCCGAATTGGAAGCTCAACTGAGTTCAGGGAAGAATTCAGAGGAAGAATGCAAGGCAAACACGAATCAGTGGAAACCTTTGCAGACTGTCTCATTGAATTGGCAGCAAGAGCTTTCCCGAACATGACGATTCAGCAGAGAGAAGAAGAAATTGTGGAGCAATTCATCAAGGGAGTACGCATCATGCCGGAAACCAGAGAAAAGCTCATCTTTGCTCAGCCTGCCAGCCTTCAGGAAGCCAGGCGAATGCTCAGACGAATGGAAGCGGCCTGGAACATGTCGCACAAGACCTCCGGCATGAGGATGGTCAGAGACGAAGACGCCAGAGCTGAACGTCTAGAAGAAGTGCTGAAGAAGCAGCAGATCGAATTAGAGAAGCAAGGGAAAGCCATTTTGGCCTTGCTAGAAGAAAGAAAAGCTGCCAGCCAGCAGCAGCAGCCGCAGTTCTATCCGGTGCAGCCGCAGCAGTTCTATCAACCACCGCCGCAGCAGTACTATCAGCAGCCCCAACAGCAGTACTATCAGCAGCCTCAACAGCAGTATCAAAAACGCCAGCAGCCCGCCTTTAATGGCGCTCCGCCTCAGCAGTCTCAGCCGAGAACTTGCTTTAACTGCGGAAATACCGGCCACATCGCTAGAGACTGCAAAGCTCCGAGAAGGAATGAGCAGCAGGCTCAGGCTCAGTCCTCGAAGCAGGGAAACTGATAATCGAGGGACGAGACAAGAGGCCGCGCCCCTCCGGAAAAGTTCAGAACGATTTTACGGCCTCGGATTTTGTATATAGACGAACTGTGGAAGATTTTTATGCACCTATTACTTATGTACATGCAACGAGCTATTTGTCCACAGTTCGAGCAGAAGTTGATAGTCAGTCGCAAGAAGATGTAGATAGTGAAATAGATGAGGAAGAAGAAGCATTGACCGAATCAGAAGAAGAATCAGAAGAAGAATTTGAAGAAGAGGCACTAATAGATGAGACTAAAGAAATCGAAGAAGAAATTAATACCGAAATTAAAGAATCTGAAGACGAGAGTGACGAAGAAATTGAAGAATTTGATGAAGAAGAAAACAAACTACAGCAATTAGAATGCCAAAGTGAGGAACACGAAGATGAAGAAGAGGATCATTTTAAAGAGGCTGAGGAGTATTCAGAAGAAGAAGAAGACAATGAAGAATATTTCGACGCTGAACAAGATCATTATGAAGATGCCGTTGAGTACTTTGAAGAAGATGAAAGACTAGCTGACGATGAGGAAGAATTTAGAGATGAAGTAGTCTGCCGGAAGCTGCTCACTGACTACCTGAAAGTCCCATTGAAAAGAGAACAGCTGGTAGCTGCGCAAAGAAATGATTCAACTATACAAGTTCTATTAAAGTGGAAAGAGCAAAAAGTAACTGAGCCAGAATTATCACAGGACGCGTCTGTTGAATTAAAGAAAATGGCGAAGCATTACGAACAAATGGCTGTAGAGGACGGATTACTAGTGATTTACGAAGACGAGAAGCGAAAGATTGTGTTGCCGTCAGAAATTGAAATGGATGTGTTCAAAGATTTGCACGATAGTCCACTGGCAGGTCACCTGGGAAGAGATAAGACTCTGTTGAGAGTGCGGGATCGATTTTGGAAACCAGGTCTCGCTGCTGCAGTGGAGAAGTACGTTTCGGAATGCATTCCATGTCTCGAGAGTAAGACAGGCAACAAAGTCAAAGCGCCAGTTCAGAATTTCCCAATCTGCGAGCCATTTTATCGTTTGCATGCCGATATGATCGGGCCTATTTCGAAAGAGAGCAAGCGGGGACATCGATACGTACTTACCGTCATTGACAGTGCTACTCGATTTCCCTTTGCATTCCCGACTAGAAATCAGAAATCGAATACAGTAATAAAGCTGATTCAAGAACGAATTTTCAGCGAGTACGGGCAATGTCACTGGATCCACACTGATAATGGCAAGACCTTTGTCAGTAAGCAATTCAGGGCATTCTGTGGACTCTATGGTATAAAGCATACCTGCACTACCCCGTACCATGCTCAAAGTAATGGTCTAGTTGAAAGATTTAATAAACAGATCAAGTCAATCATTACCAGCCTAGTAGAGAAGGATCATTCAGATTGGGACCTGTTAATCCCAGCGGCTCTGGTAGCTGTAAGAACAAGTGTAAACCAGACGACGGGTTTTACACCACACTACCTGCTCTTTGGCCGAGAAGCTGATCTACCTATTGACGGTGCCATAAAAAAGCCGCAGATGTACTATGATTATCCTAGTTACATCCAAGATCATGCGGACAGACTAGAGAAGGTCAGGCCAATGGTACAGAAGAAGCTAGAGCAAGTACAGGCGCAGCGAAAGGAAGACAACGCTGAACAGAAGCCGCCAAAAGAAATTAAGATAGGCTGTCTTGTGTTGCTCAATAATCCGCAGTTAAACAGCGAGGAAAGCCACAAGTTCCATAGAAAGAAAAGAGCGGCCTATCGGGTGCTCGCCCAACTGTCAGAGACAGTTTTTCGAATACAGCGAGAGATCGGAGGCGTTCGAAGTGGCGAGAAACTGCTAGCTCATAGGAACAATTTGACGCCTGTACCGAATTCGACGATGGAAATGCCAGCTAAAAATGAAGAGACAGAGCCGAAAAATAAGAGAGGGCAGAAGGCCCCCAGAGAAGCTAAAGACAAGAGAGGGCAGCTTCAAAGGAAATGCCCGAAGCCGAAGCCGAGAGACAAAGAAGAGATTGAAGAGACAGACGATGAAAGCTCAGACGAGAGAATTTGCTGGAAGACTCGAAACGCCGAAGAATTAGGAGAGAATGAATCGAATGAAGACACTGACGCAGAGCCAACAGAAATTGAGGTGGAGGCTAATTCCGAGCATGACGAAAGTGAAGCCAGCGAGAGCGAAGGCGCTAATGCTCAATCTGAGTCCGAAGGAGACGAAAATGTAGGGGAGCCTCCCCCCAAGAGATACGAATTGAGGCCGCGAGCCAAGCCACCTGAGGTTACGTCACACCCAGGAGAGGGTTTTGTGCCACGCAAACGATATGCGCATTATCGTGGGCACGAGGAGAACTGAAGGTGCGAAAGTTTGGCTGCGCGCGCGCTTGATTCCCTAGGGAATTAGTGCCGAGATTTGTAAATAGTTTGTACATAGACATTTATTCTGAACATGTGTTGACTTTTGCATGATAAAACCCGCGAAATTTAAAAAGAGGATGAGTTGAGCAATGAAGAAAAATCAATGGGAGGTCTCTCGGACCCCATAGGACACGAAGGAATTAAGAGAAGAAATGTCATTGGCTACGAAGACAACGTTCTCGGAGGAGAGGCAGATTGAGCCTGTATAAGAAGCCCTTAAGCGCAGGACAAAGAGCAATCAACTTCCTTACAAGCAAGCAACAAGTCGAGCTTATAAGCCGCTGACAAGTCTGTTTGCAATGCCGCGCCAGGAACTGTCGTACCAGTGGACCGTCCGCCAATTGGTGCAGAATGGCGACTCAGATGTCCTGCGACACGTATACGACCTGCGACGCTATCTAACCCGCATCGCATTCCTGTGCCCAGTTGGAACTCTGCCCCAGCGGGCTCGAATTCGGGTCACGCTCAAAAAGCTGAGAGAGACATACTCGGAGCAGATCTGCATCGACGTTCTGCAGTGCGTGGCTGCGGAAATTCACCGTCTCATCGGCCAGTCAACGCAGCCAGTCCTACGATCGCTGCTGGAGGTCGAGATGCATTGGATCCTAGCCCAGGTCGGATGGGAAGACTCTAATCAGCCGCCACCGATCTGCCAATTCTAAGTATGAGCCAATTTTTGTTCGAACATTTTATTAACTTTGTGTATGGACAATTAAAAAATTTATACTCGCCTAATTCTGTGTGCACTTTTGCTTGCTTATTGTGTTTATGCGCTTTTTATGTTTGCTTATTTGCTCATGTGTTTTTTTATTGTTTGCTTTTACTCACGCGCTTCTTTATTTGCTTATGTGTTTGTTTGCCTTGTGTTTATCAACTTTTACTTACGTGCTTCCTTTATTTTATATGCCTGTTTGCTTTGTGTTTATCAATTTTTACTCACGCGTTTCCCTTATTTGTAAAAATTGTTCAGAGAGGGCAAGTTGTGGAAGGCTTAGTTCATAATAATATTACTTTATAAAAATTTAAATTCGCGCTAAATTTTGTTTATCTGTACTGTCATAATGTAGCTTTATTTTCCTAATCTTTGTTTTACCGTTCTGTAATAATACTGTATTATAGGTGCAATAATATTAGTATATTGTAGTAAATATAACAAAACCTAAGGCTAAATACTATAAATACACGCGAGTTAGCTGTTGATCAGGCAAGAGGTTTTAGCCCTTAATAAAAGAGCTTTACAAGCAAAACCTATCTAGTGTTTTGGCAAGTAAAAGCCTTAGTTATTTGAGCAGAGGCTCGAGGAGTAAGAGTGTTGGAAGCATTTGCAAATTTGTTCTCAGATTGATTCTCAGATTGATACTCAGATTGATACTCAGATCTCGCACATTAGGTGCATAAAGTAGGAGTGAAAGGACGAGTGATAGTAGAGTGAAGCTAGAGTGAAAGGCCGTGACCCTCTGATCCACGGTACGCCTTTCCGGCTGGAGATCAGTGCTTGCCGCTCGGCACTGTGTGAAACGCTACCAGATATATGTCAGTAGTATAGTCGATATAAAGTAATATTATAGGGGAAGTATTTTAGGGAATAACGCTAAATTGACATCAGCAGAGAAGGAGCCCTACAACAAAAGTAATACTAATAATAGATCAAAACAACTATAGAATTGGAAACCAATTAATTATTGATATTTTAGGTATTTTTACGCAGTGGTACAACAAGAAATTTGTGAGAGGGAAAGGTGGACATTGATAAGTTTTGTTTGAAAGGAGGGCAAATCAGTTATAAATGGCTTATTTGTGAAATTTTGCTTGGTCTTATTGTTTTTTATTATAAAGCAGAGTGGTAATTTTCCCTTGTCCCCTTGGTTATACCATTGTTTTTAAGTAGTTATATATAGTAGTTTGGATTTTGAACATGTATAGCTTGGGGATCACCTTCCCATTTCCATTGAAAGGGCACAGATATATATTATTGGTTCATGGCTATTACATTATAGTTTTTTGTCCAATAGCAACTTACCTATGTGTAACTATTAGAAATGGCCAGGTAATTCCAATAGTTGCACATATATGATTTTGAATAGTAGTTAAATTTTTGCATATAATAAATAATATAATATTGCTAAAAAGAAGAATTGAAAGCTATACTATAGAACTTAAGCATCATTTGATGCATAAACTATGCACTCATATATTATTTTCATTTTTAACTTTTGTTTACTAGATTAATTTATTTAAATACTTTTTTCCAATTTAACTTATTTAGCTTTTTATTAGAATAATATATAATATAAGTATTGCTAATGCTTTATTGTACAATTGTTATTGCAATGGGTCTTAATTTTGTATGAAATTTTTCTTAATAGCTTTCTATTGACATTTTGATGCTAATGTTAATAGTTCCTATTCTAAAAAATAGTATTTTAAAATGCTTTTTAATGCTAAAAATTTTTTTAGAGTTAATCAATTTTATTTTTCTCTTTTCAGTGAGTTTAAGGCCTTAACTTGGTTTAACTAAAGCATTTAATTCTTAGGAGCAACTGCATAGCACACTGTACCAGCTTTAGGATGCAGTCAAATAATGCTGGCAGTGCTGCTGATCCACCTCAGTTGAGGAGTCCCCAGGCTGAAGGGCGCAGTGGCAGTACTTTAGTAGCTCCTGTGCAACTGGTAGCCACAACCTCCTCTATATCCAAAGTAACTTCGTCTGACTCACGCCAGCCAGCTAGGCAGGTGTCAGTAACGATAATTTCAAAATCTGGTGCTACATCGGAAAGTAATTCGGTGCAAAATTCGTGTTCATCAAAGCCAGCTCCGCCATCCCCAGGCATTGCGCCTGTTAAGCCAGTTTTTACCGCAGGGCCCAACAACCAAAAGGTGCCAGTAAGTCAGGAGCAGCAGCAGCAGCAGCAGCAGCAGCAGCCGACGCCGCCAAAACCAGTTTTGAAGGTTTTATGTCAGCCAGTATCGACGCCAACTGTGCTGCAGCAATCTGAGGGGTCTCAAGCAAACCCAGCTGCAAAGTTAAGCAGTCAGTCACCATTGGTGACTTCGCCACAACAGACTGTTCCAGTTTTTAAGGTTAATTCTCAGCCAATGTCAGCAGCCACGCAGCAGCAGCAGCAGCAACAAAGACCAGTGTTTAAAGTTGCCCGTCAGTCTTTGACAATGGTAAACTCACAGAAAGAGCCGCAAAATCCAGCAACTGTGTTGAAACTAAACTGTCAATCGCAAAAAGTTTCTCAGCCACCACCGCCGCAACCGCAGTCAAGCTGCGTTGGACCAGAAGCTCCCGCTAGCAAGCCAGCCCAGAGGCGGTTGTCAAAGAAGCAGCAGGGTCTGTGCCAGCAGCAGTCGCAGACGCAGTCGGGTCAACGCTCTGGCAGAGCTGATTCAACCGTCATGTGGAAGCGAATGTCAGCATCGGAACTGCTGAAACGACAGCATCAACTGAAGCAACAGCAGAAACTTGAGATTTTTCCACCGGGCCCGTGTTCGCAGATCTGTTCAGCCAGCCCATTAGCTTCGATTGGCGGCAATAAGGCGGCTGTTTGCGGGCCACACTGTTTACCAAGCGGAGTTTATCCCAGTACAGAGTGCAAACGTTGCCACTTGCTGTTTCACAGGCGTTGCGCCAAGTCTAGCGTTGCTAAACGTCGCTGTTTGTGCGCTACGTGCTTTGAAGCTATCACGAATGATTCACAGCAGCAGGAGCAGGAGCTGAAACCAGAGCCAGTTCCTAATTCGCGTAAACGATCGCATACTAGCGCCGAAAATGACAAGAATGACAGCGACAGTTCTCACAATGACGGCACGGATTCTTGTTCGAGTTCGACTGTTTCAGCCAGTTCTGATCAGATTCCACCGGCTAAAATAGCCAAGCCATCAACGGTGGCTTCGGCAGTTAGTGTCGCAAACGTTTCTAATGTTGGTCAGCCCATTAACTCTCCTACACTGACTGCTAGAAAGTCTATTCAAGTTTCTATTGCTAGCCTTAAAAATGCGCAGACCATAAAGAAGCCAGATGAATATCCGTCTGTTAGTGTCAGCAGTGTTCAGGCTAAGCTAACTAGTAAAACTTCGCTAGTCGCTAGCACCACTTCGCCAGTTTCATCGTCGAAACAGTTATCCCAGCTAGACAGAAACAAGGCTGGCTTTTTTGATCGTGTCGGCTTGAGCAGTGGCTTCAAAGCGTCACTCGCTGAGGATGGCAAGTCTAAGGAGCAGTCGCAATCGCAGACGCAGGTCATTAAAATTCGAATTGACGCTTTGAAAAAGCCTTCATCTACCAACAGCAGCTCAAATGAGACATTTGAAAGTAGGAATAACATTTCCATGGACGAAAGGAATCGCGCCAAAGAAGACAGCACTGCAAATAAGCAGCAGGAAATGTTGCCACCATCTACAGCTACCCAGGCTGCTCCAAAACAGCAGCCGTCTAGGCGTACCGTAAAAGTGCAAGCGCGATGTCGATTCCGATTGAAAGTGCCAGAAAAGCTAGCAAAATATTTCTCTCCGCTGGGCAATATTTCTAGCATTAGCGGCCGCGTGCTAGGACGAATATTCGATCAACTCGATGTGTCCGACTTGCTCGCCTGCCGACTTGTCTGCTCCGACTGGCGACGCTTAGTTGACAGTCACCGCACTTTTTCTAACCTACGTTTAGGCAGCGAGGCTGTCCATAAAGTGATTAATTGGCGCCTGCTTGGCGACCAACTCGCTCGATGCCAGACTCGCTCGCTAGATTTGCGCGGCCTAGTTGGCCTAGCCGGTGCCACCGCCGCCCGAGCGGTGCACGAGGCACTTTGCTCGCGCAGTCTGACTAGCGTCCGATTGGAAGCGTTGGAATCTGCAACTCTCAGCCGGCTGCTCAGTCTCGGCCGTCAGCTTGATCTCGGCTGGTTAGGAATTTACTGTAGAGTGTCTGCTGGACTCGAATGAACCATGTCGCGCCCTGCCGGTTTCGATCTTGTCCAGTGCTTGCAGTCGTTGAGCCGCCTCAAACGGCTTGCCGTCGGCGCCAGCGCCGGCCTTCGACTCGATTGCCTAGTAGCTAGCGGCGCAGAATTCCCGCTAGCTAGGCTGACTCTGCGAAATTTGGCCGCCAATTCTCGTCCGCCGCCGGTGTCTCTGCCAGCTTTAGCCAGAATCACCGTCAGCGGCCAAGCCGCCTGCCTGGCCGCCTGGGTGGCCGCCGCCGCTGGTCCGGCCTGTCGTCAGTTGAAATTGTTGGGTCCGCGGTCTGCCGCTGATCTCGCCGATTTGGGACTGGCTTGGCGAGATACGTTGGACAGCTTAACTCAGTAAGGCAGCCATTTTCTTCAATTTTATTGTTTTCGACTGAAAAATTGTCTGAAGCACAATTTACGGATGCGAAAACTGCTCAGAAATTGACGTACATTGCTTGCAAATAGAGACGCACACTGCTCAAAACAGATGCGCACTGCTCACAACAGACTCGGATACTGCTCACAACAGATGCGCACTGTTCACGACAGACTCGCACATTGCTCACAAACAGACTCACACACTGCTCACAAACAGACGCGCACACTGCTCACAAACAGACACGCACACTGCTCACATACAAACGCGCACACTGCTCACAAACAGAGATGCACACTGCTCACAAACAGACGCGCACACTGCTCACAAACAGATGCGCACTGCTCACAACAGACTCAGATACTGCTCACAACAGATGCGCACTGCTCACAACAGACTCAGATACTGCTCACAACAGATGCGCACTGCTCACAACAGATTCGCACACTGCTCACAAACAGAGATGCACACTGCTCACAAACAGAGATGCACACTGCTCACAAACAGACTCACACACTGCTCACAACAGACTCTCACACTGCTCACAAACAGAGATGCACACTGCTCACAAACAGACTCACACACTGCTCACAAACAGACGCGCACACTGCTCACATACAAACGCGCACACAGCTCACAAACAGACTCACACACTGCTCACAAACAGACACGCACACTGCTCACATACAAACGCGCACACTGCTCACAAACAGACTCACACACTGCTCACAAACAGACGCGCACACTGCTCACATACAAACGCGCACACTGCTCACAAACAGACGCGCACACTGCTCACATACAGACGCGCACACTGTTCACAAACATGGATCATAAATCGAACCAATAGTATTAAAAATACACTGTAGATGAAGGATAAGTTTTAAAAGAAATTTTTAGTTTCTATTAGTTTCTTTAATTTACCATTTAAATTGGCCTTGTCCATTATCAAATTCCACCCGGACAGTCTGGAGTCGCTAACTATAGGCGTCGACCGGCTACCCTTGCCGGCCCAATTGCTTGACTGGCTGCCGCCGAACCTGCCTAGCCTGACTCTGGCCGTAGCAGCTGCGGCCGGCTGCGAGCAGCAGCAGCAACGATTGCACCAACAGTTGTCGGCCAAACTGCTGGCCCAGCAGCTCAATAACAGAGGCACCAAGTTGACCGTGATTGGTCGTTGACTTATCGATGGTTACAATGTCGAAGTTCTATTTTGAACTCGATTTTTTTTAATTTTCACTGTCTAATACTTACTGCTGGAATAAGTAAGTAGGTAGCACAAGATGAGTTTTTAAAAGAATAATCTTGTAACATATGCCCCATCTTTGTAACAGTGTGATTACAATGAACAATCAATTATAGACCCAATTTTAACGTTTCACCTTGGCATTTTTATCGTACTACTCGTACTACTGCAATAGAGCAGAACAGTAGTATTGATAAGCTTTTTTATGCGCATAAAATTTTGCAGGCAAATCTCTAAAATATGCTTACTTTCATATGATTCTACTTTGAAGTTGAGCAGTTTCTTAAGTAACGATATAGGATTTTTTAGTTTGAAAATTTTTGCCCTTGGTTTTGCTATGTTATGCGATTATCTTTTCAAAGTTTTTTAAAATCATAATAATAATACAATAATTATAATACGCGCATTTCCACGAGAACCGACGCCTTTACATTTGTGTCTATCATGCGTCACTGTGTTTTTTTATTTTTATTGATTTGTAGCATATTTGTTGAGTTTTTGTTGTTATTTAACTTGAATTCAAATCTATGAAACAAGCTGCAGTCCTGATTCTATAAGGTTAGAGCAATGGTAAGTTGTCTATATGGTTTTGGAGTTTGGCTTCGCCACTCGTGACAAATTTAATCGGGAGCACGAATTTTGCTAGCAGGAAATTTGCTAGCCGAACTTTGCTAGCGAGAATTTCGCTAGCCGAATTTTGCTAGCCGAACTTTGCCAGCCGAAGTTAGCTAGCCGAAGTTAGCTAGCCGAAGTTAGCTAGCCGAAGTTAGCTAGCCGAAGTTAGCTAGCCGAAGTTAGCTAGCCGAAGTTAGCTAGCCGAAGTTAGCTAGCCGAAGTTAGCTAGCCGAAGTTAGCTAGCCGAAGTTTGCCAGCCGAACTTGGCCAGCCGAACTTTGCTAGCCGAACTTTGCCAGCCGAACTTTGCTAGCCGAACTTTGCCAGCCGAAGTTAGCTAGCCGAACTTTGCTAGCCGAAGTTAGCTAGCCGAACTTTGCTAGCCGAAGTTAGCTAGCCGAACTTTGCTAGCCGAAGTTAGCTAGCCGAACTTTGCTAGCCGAAGTTAGCTAGCCGAACTTTGCTAGCCGAAGTTAGCTAGCCGAAGTTAGCTAGCCGAAGTTAGCTAGCCGAACTTTGCTAGCCGAACTTTGCTAGCAGGAATTTTGCTAGCGAAGATTTTGCTAGCCGAACTTTGCTAGCGAGGACTTACACTGTACACTATTGTATAGCGCTCAGAATCTGTGTAACCATGTGCAAAAGAACAAACTAGCTAACCGTCTATCCGGTCTATCCGGATAGGCTAACTATTCTTCATAGGTCCATAAGTCTTAATTATTAATTAGCCTGAATTGAATTGAGAAAACGCGGCAATTGTGAGGCCTCAGGGTATCCAGCAATGGGCGCACCGTGGCTATCACTATCACCAGACAATATCTCAAAATTGTCCAAATCAGGTTACTGCAGCTTGTTTTGCTCAATTTGAGCTGATGTACAATAACACTCTATAACAGCACATTGGTTCTTTATTGATGTTGTTGATATCGATTCTTCAAAACTATTGTATCATTCATTGTAAATTCCCGCTAGCAAAGTTCGGCTAGCAAAATCTTCGCTAGCAAAATTCCTGCTAGCAAATTTCGGCTAGCAAATTTCGGCTGGCAAATTTTAGCTAGCAAAGTTCGGCTAGCTATCTTCGGCTAGCAAATTTCGGCTGGCAAATTTTAGCTAGCAAAGTTCGGCTGGCTAACTTCGGCTAGCAAATTTCAGCTGGCAAATTTTAGCTAGCAAAGTTCGGCTAGCTAACTTCGGCTAGCAAATTTCGGCTGGCAAATTTTAGCTAGCAAAGTTCGGCTAGCTAACTTCGGCTAGCAAATTTCGGCTGGCAAATTTTAGCTAGCAAAGTTCGGCTAGCTAACTTCGGCTGGCAAATTTTAGCTAGCAAAGTTCGGCTAGCAAAGTTCAGCTGGCAAAATTCGGCTAGCAAAGTTCAGCTGGCAAATTTTAGCTAGCAAAGTTCGGCTAGCAAAGTTCAGCTGGCAAAATTCGGCTAGCAAAGTTCAGCTGGCAAAATTCGGCTAGCTAACTTCGGCTAGCTAACTTCGGCTAGCTAACTTCGGCTAGCAAAGTTCAGCTGGCAAAATTCGGCTAGCAAAGTTCAGCTGGCAAATTTTAGCTAGCAAAGTTCGGCTAGCAAAGTTCAGCTGGCAAAATTCGGCTAGCAAAGTTCAGCTGGCAAATTTTAGCTAGCAAAGTTCGGCTGGCAAAATTCGGCTAGCAAATTTCCTGCTGGCAAAATTCATCGACCCATTTAATCATTGTCTATGACAAAACCATATAGACAACAATATTGTCTCACGACTATTAATAGACAAAAGTCGACTATAAATAGACATGCATTGCCACATATTTGACAATGGGAGATTATTTATATGGTTCTAGAGTTAAGCAATAAGCAAATTCACGAGTGGCGTAGCCACGAGTGATCTTTGCTTATTGCTTAACGATGGAACCATATGAATAAGCTTATTGTCACTATCGTTTAGCATACTCGACTAGAACGTTTCTGATTCGCTGAGGCATCGTTAAACAATCGGCGTTAAACAATGAATCTTTGACTGAAGCGTTGTTAGTATGGTAAACCATAGTAACAATGGGAGATTATTTATATGGTTCTAGAGTTAAGCAATAAGCAAATTCACGAGTGGCGTAGCCACGAGTGATCTTTGCTTATTGCTTAACGATGGAACCATATGAATAAGCTTATTGTCACTATCGTTTAGCATACTCGACTAGAACGTTTCTGATTCGCTGAGGCATCGTTAAACAATCGGCGTTAAACAATGAATCTTTGACTGAAGCGTTGTTAGTATGGTAAACCATAGTAACAATGCGCGTAGAAGTGTGACAATGACATAAGTCCCGATTCTAAAGACACAGTCCCCAATTGTACGCTGAAACTCGCCACCGCTAACAAGCATACTTGTGGCATCCAGAGTTGGACAAATTTTTTTTACTGAAAGGCATGAATGGGAATCCAATCCTGTTGCCACTTTCTTCCCCGTAAAAAGGCGAAGAAAGATACAGCCAAGTTGAAATTGTTCGTTTCTTTCGTAGAAAAAAAAGTACTCTTGAGCAGCGGCACGAAGCCCCTATTTATTTACGGTGCAGCAGTCGTCTGAAGCGCTCTGATTAAACTATGCTGAAATTATTATTTCGCTTTGAATTGACTCGGGGAAAGTCATATATTGGTTACTAAGGCTGCCGCGTCTAGCATTGAAGAATTTGCGTTCGTCCTAGTCGAGAAATCGACTCTCTCCTTTGCCTTGGCATCACGCGCGCACAGCTAGCGTTGACAGAGTGAGCTGGGAAGAATTGTGATTAGTGCTTTCAGCTTCAGTGCGAACTGGCCTACTCTAGCAACCGGTTCCAGGATTAAGGATTAGGCTACACGCGTGGGTCTGGGGCGGGGTAGTGAGAGATATCGATCGACTTTTTTCCTTTCTATTCGTGTCATTCGATCTTTCGTTTCGGGCGTGATGAACCGCGTCTCTTCACGCCTAAGCGCGTCCTCTGCTGCGCAATTTGATTTATTAATTAATGCGGGACTTGGGACTAAGTTAGTCTCAGCGCACTGCCACTGTGGCTAAGGTGGAATTGCAGGCTTTTAGAGTTTATCGTACCTTCGAGTAACAGATATTAGACTGTTCAGCTCTAAACTAGGCAGTGCATTTACTTGCTGAAGCCTCGGGTCCTTCAGCTACCGAAATTCTGGTGCTTACAGTAGGTGTCTGTCTCTTTTAGAGACAGATCTCTAGTCTCTTCAGTGGGAATCACTCAGTTGCTCTCAAGCCCTATATGGCACTATAAATGACCCATCCTTCGCTCTCAACCCCCTACTGGTCTGCTAATACGACTTGAGTGCGGGCAAAAACTGCCATCTGGTTGCTCTTTGGTCCACCGGAAGAAAAAAATTGGCTTTCCACCAAAAAATTCTCTTCCACTTTCACTTGTTGGACAGAACTCCCGGTCCGCCGCCGGCTGCATTCGGGCATGGGATTCGGAGTTGGAGAATAAATCCGTTGGGATTTCATTCTATAGGCAAAGAACTGAAAGTGCCTCGCTGCATGCTGGCACGATGGCAGCTGCGGTCGCTCCGCCTTCCCGTCCACCCCCCATGCGCCCTCGTAGCGATCAGCCCTCTTAAAGAAGGCGAGGAGGCAGAAATCGATTTACACAGAGTTGATGCGGCGGCGGGAGCAGATGCGATTCCAATTTTGCGCGAGTGCTAAATAACAATTAATTATATATTAGCATATTCGCCCAGTGCAAGCTGACATCGGCTTTGAAAATCATTCTGCAATCCATCCACCCTAGTTGGACTCGTTTATTATTTAATGCACTTCAAGCACGAACAAGGGGCTGCGTATCTTACGCTAAATAAAAAAAAACGAAACTGTGAATTTAGGATTTCCCGGTGCTTAGCCGGGTACATTATATGGGCGTAAAAATAATTTCCGATAAAACTAGTAACTATTACTATAGTCAGGGTGAATCGAGGATTTTTCTCGGCTCATGACCCCCACAATTATCACGGATGGAGGTCAGCTGACCTCTTGAATTAGCCATCTGGATCCCAAACAAACAGGCAAAGAAATATTTACCAAAGATAAAACTAGTAAAGGAAGATTTCTTCCAATTTTTCTGTGGGGCTCAAGACCTCCTGACTTTCTCGAAGGGCGTCAGCTGACCCTATTGACCCCCCTGATATCTAGTCGCCTTTGTTATAATCGCGAGAATTCCGCCAGATTCTTGTGAAGACGCTTCAAAATTAGCTTCTAGTTCTTGATCACTGCAATTCTTCACGCTGCCTGCCTAGCCTTCAAATGACTCGGCGCGGTGGTCGGAGCTGCACCCGCGACCGCGGCAGCCTGACGAGCAGAACCGGCACGGTCTCGCCAGTTTGGCCGTTGACCTCGACGAGACGCCGCCGACAGCAACTGATGGTTGCTTCTGGTTCAGAACTGCGCCGGCCAGGGTTCTCGGCTCCCACAACGGCGAGCCGGCCTCCCTCGACGCAGCGGCTGCTCGCATCTCGTCGACTGACGATTGTCGGAATTTCTGCGACGACCTGCCGACCTGCTGCGCCACGACTAGAGCCGCCGACTCCGCCGCATCTTCCGCTGTCAATGCCTTCTTCCTCGTCAGCCCGTTCTCGGACGCGTCGGCAGCAGTTTCAACGACCGACTCCGCGGTGGCGCACGCGGATGCAGCGGCGGCGGCTGACGCGCAGCGAGATCGGCGCGCCGACCCGCCGGCGACCAGCTCCTCGCCGTCGTCGCCTTCGAATTCGCCGAACCAGACGGCGCGGAAGAATCGCTCGCCGCACAGCACGGAGAGGATCAGCATGACTAGCGACACCGTCCAGGAGGCCAGCTGCGCTGTGGTGATCAGGCTCAGGTAGCGCGGCCCGCGGAAGTACAGGTAGCGGGCGCCCTCCCTGCTGCAGCTGCCGGCCTCGCCGTATCTGACTGGGCCGCCGCTGCATTCGTTCAGCTTCCAGGGCATCGACTGGACAAGGAGGCAGCTCAGGCCGCCGCTGTCAAGGGGCCGCAACAGGTGAAATGTTTTTCATGGTCAAGCTGCTAGTAGCCTTGCCTGGCACTGACACTCACTGACATCATCAAGCACTGACACTCACAGCATCAAGCACTGACACTCACTGACATCATCAAGCACTGACACTCGCTGACAGCATCAAGCACTGACACTCGCTGACAGCATCAAGCACTGACACTCGCTGACAGCATCAAGCACTGACACTCGCTGACAGCATCAAGCACTGACACTCACTGTCAGCATCAAGCACTGACACTCGCTGACAGCATCAAGCACTGACACTCACTGACAGCATCAAGCACTGACACTCGCTGACAGCATCAAGCACTGACACTCACTGTCAGCATCAAGCACTGACACTCGTTGACAGCATCAAGCACTGACACTCACTGACAGCATCAAGCACTGACACTCGCTGACAGCATCAAGCACTGACACTCACTGACAGCATCAAGCACTGACACTCGCTGACAGCATCAAGCACTGACACTCACTGACAGCATCAAGCACTCACATTCAGTGAAAGCATCCATCATGGTCACTTGTGCAACCTGGCACCGTGTGACTCACTGACCGACTGTCACTCACAGACTTTCCGATGCCAACTTTTTCGCCGCCTCGCTGTCGTCCAAATCGTGCAGCACAGCTTTGCACCAGTAGGTCTGGCCCAGAGTGAGCACGCAGCTTGAGATGATCTGGCTTGTGCACAGAACTGAGTTGAACAGTAGCGACGGGAAAATTAGCCGGCGAATGTACCTTGACAGTCGGATTGGGTAAATTTAGTTTTGGACGCTCTTTAGTGGGCAATTTCAAGGATTTCAAGACGCTCCAATGTACATTTTGTACTTTAAAAATTTTCAACGTGCCCTATCTGTGGCCACGCAGTTAACAAGGGAACATTCCACTGCTGCCCAGAGAAGCTAGAAAAAAAGTTGCACTTTTAAGTACAATACGATGCTGATGATGAACTAGCACGCTGTTCCATAAGTCACAGTTAGTTCGAAAAAAGACACCGTTTCAACAACTTCTCTCTACTTCTTCCATGTAGTTATTCGTATGTGGAAAGACGCAAGCTTGGAAGCAGAATTTTCAACCTGAAAACCTAACTATACTTTGTACGATCGTTTGTTAAAAGCTTTCTCCAATTTCACAACCGCTATACTAGGAGAAACTGGCTGTCCGCGGGTGTTTTCCCTTAAACCAAACATATTAGCTAAAAAATTTTCGTCCAGCTATTTCTCTGTCGTTTGCATTCAGCTCCACGCGAAAACCAAGGACTTCTAGAGTAGTCTAGAAAAGTGACTTCTAGTGGTCCTTGGCGAAAAGCAACCGCCAGGTTCGATGTCACCCCACGTAGTCAACAAAGTCTTATTTCATATTTTAATATATCGTTGCAAAATAATCCCCAGATTTATCACCGTCTCGCAGAGTGATGGGAATCCTCTCCAGGTGTAAAAGTACCCGATAAAATCCCCACATCTCCCTGTGGGATCCCCCAATCCCGATAGACTACCCATTGCGGCCTCCGGTGGCAACAGCGGTGAGGTCAGCGCGCGCAGCCGCAGGTCCGCCGCCTCGGCCGCTGCTGATCAGCGCGTACAGCAGGCCCCAGAGCAGGCTGAAGCCGGCCGTGGCGCCGGCCAGGTACAGCGCGTAGCGGCACGTCTTCATCTCGCCAGTCCGAACTCCGCCGGACAGACGAAGCGAGTACAGACTGGCGGCGTCATGGACCGGCGCTGCAGCTCGACCACTGGCGTTGCTAGTCGACAATTCCACGCCAGGCTGTGGAGACTTCGGCATTGGAGACGACGCCAGCGGCGGCAGGAGCTCGGCCTTGGCTGGCCAAGCGTACAGCGGACAGAGGCCGTCAAGGTCGGACATGGCCAGCTGCAGGGCGACGCAGACGGCCACGGAGAAGGCGCACGCGGCCGAGTAGAGCGCCAGCTGAGCCCATCGGATCCACCGGTGCTGGCAGCGCTGCCGCCTCCGCTGCTCGTGGCGAAGCTCGCTGCTAAACATCAGCAATTATAGGCCCGCTGCAGTGTAGTAAAGGGCATCAGGGTACGATAGCGCCTGATATAGCCAATTTTTTTACAAGAAAAACTGAAAGCATGTCGCTGTTCGCCGTTAATGTCTTTTATTGGCTGCCGGGTGCAGCTGGCCAATAGCACGAGCTAGAACTTTTAAAAATTCTTGGGCATTATTAGCAAAATTACACCGCTTATACAAAGCACTTCTATACAATGGAAGAATTGATTCAAGCCCGATTTAATTTATATTTTCATTCTTGTAGCACTGTGAGTTTATGGATAGATTGTTCTTATTTCAGTAAATTGGAAGGCCTTCATCAGCCCGGCGGACGTTTGCCCCAGAGACGGCCACTCTTTACGTACTTACAGAACTGAAAAAATTCTAAAATCTGTACGTAAAAGTGAATATAGTTTGAGGCTGGATCAAATCCCTGAAGTCTAAGCACTCGTGAAAGAATACTAGGTAGTTTCGCTCTAAAAAACCCATTGCTAAGGTATAAGTCTTTTGGCAAGCATGCTGGGCAAATGTCACCGGGCAGACGTCGCCAGGCAAACGGTGGCGGGCAAAAGTCGCCGGGCAGACATCTCCGTGCAAATTTCGCTCGGCGAACATTTGCCGGGCAAGCGTCTCCAGGCTTGGTAGACCCGTCTTATTTATCAAAAATTTAATGAGATTTAATTTTTTGTGAGCACAAGCCTATAAATTTTTGTAAAATCTAGCTTTCAGCAATTTATTTTGACGAATTTACTACATTAGAACAACATGCAATATGGAATTAGAGATTATGAGCACAGATATAGCTTTTTAAGCTGCAGGGGAACTAGCTTCAATCAAAATCATATGATTCTTAATTCCTATATATAGCAATTTTGCGCAAAAAATCGACCTCTAATGAAGTTTTCCGTAATACGCGCAGAACCGATCGGGCCCACGTCAGTCTCTATCAGTCAGTCTATCAGTAATTAAGATCAAGAAATAGCGCCTCGCATTCAGCCTAGCTGTCTTGCAGCCCACAAAGCATATCGATGCATTGTATTGGTTTTTCCGTATAAAACCGACTAAAATCCTGCTGAGTATTATCAAAATCACCAAATTCTCAAATAATCCGATTCAATAACGTCACAAGAAAGGCTGCATGAACCATTGATTAAACCTGTTTAACTGGTTTGTTTTCCATGAAAGTCCGGCGTAAATTTAACTGTCAAAATTCATTGAGGGTAATGCCATTTGTTTCCCGATTGATATTCTATTGATAATATTCGACTTCAAACGAAAGTCACCTAGCTATAAAAGAAAGTCAAATGAAAATTTACAGGCACAAGTGCAGCTAGTCCTTGATTCAATACAAAAGCCCATTATTATGCGATTATTTAATTATAGTAATCTCCTTTTTTGATAGATTTAGATTAGATGGCTATGCTGATTTGATACAGAATTATTATATTAGATTAAAAAGACATAAGATCAAAGCGTTTACAAATATTTTCCATATTAAATATTTTTTTATTGAACTAAGTTTCTAAACCCATAGATAACTAAAGTTACCAAAAAATTATCCCAATATATTATAAAGGTTATCCAAATAAATATACTTATGTCTGGGGTCTAAATCTAGGCTTTGATAAGATTATTAAATGCAAAAATAAAAAAAAATAAAAAAAAATTTTTTAATTACAAGAAGCACTAGTGTTAAATTAAAAAATACTATGGCAACATGTAAAATAAATTACAAAAAAGAAAACAATGCCATATAACTTATAAGCATTAAATGTCACCTTGCCACCATTGCCAATATAGCTACTATTATCTATTAACTGTGATATGCTGCAGCATGCCTTGCTTGGAATAATTATAATAGACTTATGCAATACTACTACCTTGATTTCTGTTATAATGCAATCCCAGAAAATTCTATAAATTTGATGCAAATATATCCTGGATTTGTTAACTTTTTCCAAGCAATATAGATAGGTCTATGATATGATTTTTTGTAAATTCATAGCCTATACATACTATATTTCTTCATATGTTCCATATTTTAGTTTCTACCAAGGTAGTTAAAAGGAATTAAGTCTCATTATTAGGTTTTAAACTAGGTTTAGATTTGACAAACCTAAAGATATTTTCAGTTCTTTGTTATTTAGCATATGAAAAGCAAATATATTATTACCCATATTTACATCAAATAGAATGCTAGGCATTACAATATTGCTAATAAGGAAAATATTTCAATTTATTGGCTTAAAGTAGGATTTAAATTGAACTTTTGATTCATTTTTACTAATATTTGTGCAAATAAGTACTTTTATCTTATTTTATACATTTAATAAATATTTATTACTCATGAAATAACAATTAAGTTAGTTTGTTGATTTCAAACATAATTTATAAATTAAAATATTCATGCATACATTGCATCACCTTGACAATTTTATAGTATATTTCATTTCCCTTTGAAAATTTGTAGCTTTCATTATCTCTGCCTCAAATAAATATTAAATTATTGATTTCAAATGGCACTCTCAAATAATTATTTTTCTGCTGCTATCCATTAGCCTAGGATTAATTAGATTTTTATAAATTAGCTAAAATTGCTTATAGCAAGGATACTATGCAAATTATAATACTGAATGTTTCAGCTTAGCAGTATCTAATCACAATTTATTACTATGAGTAGCGGCGACCGACCAGGGCAATATACATACTGGCTCAGGCAGTGGGCCCAACCCTGCCAGCTCCAATGTCACCAACGATCATATGAACAAGCTGCAGCGTGAGGTCAATGACGTCACAGGCATCATGCGGGACAACATGAACCGGGTCATCGAACGCGACGCCAATCTGAACGATCTGATGGCCAGGTCGGACAATTTGCACGAGTCCGCCATCGTGTTCCAGCGCACTACGCAGCGCGTGTCGCGCAAATATTGGTGGCAAAACACCAAGATGAAGATCATCATTGGCGTGGTTGTTATTGTGCTCATCGTTATTATTGTTATATCCATTCTGGCATCCACCGGCGCCTTTAATAAAAAGTGATTGCCGATATTCTTCTATGACTGGACGCACAGTGTTGACAGCGCTTGGAGCTCTGAAGGGCTCCTTGGTTTTACTGTTACTTAAACCGTCAAAGCCTGCTATTCCAATCGCTTTATCTATCATTCTGTCTATTTTTTTATCCGTGACCTTAACCGTCTCAAATTTGTTACTAATTAAATGATTTTTGTGTAATATTGAATTATTCGGCTTTAGAGTGCGTTTTATTATGCCTATTGGTCATCGATTGCTTTAATTTTTTTAGTTTTAACTGCTTTTCTATTGTAAGAATGGCCCGTTTATTTTTTGCACAATTTTATTTTCTCGCTACAATTTACTCTGGGAAAGAAGTTTGTTGCTCAAAATATTAGCCTGTCCCTCTTCTCTCTTTGATGGATATTAGTGTCTTGAGTAAGCGTCTGTGGTAGATATTTGTTCCTAAGTAAGTGTCTGTGGTAGATATTTGTGTCCTAAGTAAGTGTCTGTGGTAGATATTTGTGTCCTAAGTAAGCGTCTGTGGTAGATATTTGTGTCCTAAGTAAGCGTCTGTGGTAGATATTTGTGTCCTAAGTAAGCGTCTGTGGTAGATATTTGTGTCCTAAGTAAGCGTCTGTGGTAGATATTTGTGTCCTAAGTAAGCGTCTGGGGTAGATATTTGTGTCCTAAGTAAGCGTCTGGGGTAGATATTTGTGTCCTAAGTAAGCGTCTGGGGTAGATATTTGTGTCCTAAGTAAGCGTCTGTGGTAGATATTTGTTCCTAAGTAAGTGTCTGTGGTAGATATTCGTGTCCTAAGTAAGCGTGTCTGGTAGATATTTGTGTCCTAAGTAAGATTCTATGGTAGATATTCGTGTCCTAAGTAAGCGTGTCTGGTAGATATTTGTGTCCTAAGTAAGATTCTATGGTAGATATTCGTGTCCTAAGTAAGCGTGTCTGGTAGATATTTGTGTCCTAAGTAAGATTCTATGGTAGATATTCGTGTCCTAAGTAAGCGTGTCTGGTAGATATTTGTGTCCTAAGTAAGATTCTATGGTAGATATTCGTGTCCTAAGTAAGCGTGTCTGGTAGATATTTGTGTCCTAAGTAAGCGTGTCTGGTAGATATTTGTGTCCTAAGTAAGCGTGTCTGGTAGATATTTGTGTCCTAAGTAAGCGTGTCTGGTAGATATTTGTGTCCTAAGTAAGATTCTATGGTAGATATTCGTGTCCTAAGTAAGCGTGTCTGGTAGATATTTGTGTCCTAAGTAAGATTCTATGGTAGATATTCGTGTCCTAAGTAAGCGTGTCTGGTAGATATTTGTGTCCTAAGTAAGATTCTATGGTAGATATTCGTGTCCTAAGTAAGCGTGTCTGGTAGATATTTGTGTCCTAAGTAAGCGTGTCTGGTAGATATTTGTGTCCTAAGTAAGATTCTATGGTAGATATTCGTGTCATAAGTGTCAATGATAGATTTTAGTGGCCACTTAAGTGTCTCTATCAAATGTCTAGCTACTAGGTGTATAACGTCCTTATCATTGTACTTTCGTACTACCCACTAGGACCAAAACTGTTTACAAGTTTACTAATAACGCAAAGCTTCTCATTTGAAAATTGTCTTCCCACTGCGCTTATTTTGTATTCAGCCAGTCCCAATTCTTTTCTAATAAATTTTTATTTATCGGTTCAACTCTGGTTTGATTGAATTAGTTAGTTTTACAGAATCAACCTGCTTCCATTTAATTTTGGCTTCCAAATGAACAAATCTCAATGGGTGCTGGTGGTGCAGTGGTGATTTTTTAATCTAGGTTTGTAATTGTTTAAACTGTAGTTGTCTTCTTTGTTTAAATTTATGCCAAAAACTGGACATTTCTATTATGCTTCAGGTATGCCTAATAATATAGTAAACGCAAAACGAATGATCTAAGCAGTGAGCGAAACTACGCTATGTAACTAATGCCAGCGTGATTCGGTGCCGTCGTATTGCGTGCAATTTTATTCTGCTCCCAACCGATCTATTTTTTTAAAGAATAAATAAACAAACAATAATTGTGATTTTTTAAACTGATGCATAACTGACTCGCGTCCCCACTCTAAGTGTATTTTAATTGTGTTGTGTTCTAATTAGTTGGAGATTCCTGGGGCCTGGGGGATATTCACAAAGGCTGTTAAGAGGCGATTCTTAAGGGTGTTAAGGGGCGATTCTCAAGGCTGTTTAGGGGCGAATCGCGATTCTTAAAGGCTGTTAAGGGGCGATTCTCAAGGCTGTTTAGGGGCGAATCGCGATTCTTAAAGGCTGTTAAGGGACGATTCTCAAGACTGTTAAGGGGCGATTCTTAAGGCTGTTAAGGGGCGATTCTCAAGACTGTTTAGGGGCGATTCTCAAGACTGTTTAGGGGCGATTCTCAAGGCTGTTTAGGGGCGATTCTCAAGGCTGTTTAGGGGCGATTCTCAAAGCTGTTAAGGGACGATTCTCAAGGCTGTTTAGGGGCGATTCTCAAGGTTGTTAAGGGGCGATTCTAAAAGGCTGTTAAGGGGCGATTCTCAAGGCTGTTAAGGGGCGATTCTTAAAGGCTGTTATGGGGCGATTCTTAAAGGCTGTTAAGGGGTCATACTCAAAGGCCTATTGAGTTTTGATTTTTTAAGTCTATGGAGAGGTTATTTTCTAATGCTTATCTCTAATGCAATATCTGGTGGTTAAAATGTTATTAGTCTAAAATGAAATCAGTTGGGAATTTAGTAGAAATCATGCCTGTTTACTCGTGCATCAGGTTACAAAAATCACATTTAACTGATTACGCAACACGTACGATATTGCTTAATAGTGCAGTAATAAACTATCTAACAAAGAAATCTCTGGGGCTTAGGAATCAAATGCGGTAACTGCAATTGTCTAAGGCTTAATTTACATTTGCAAATATTTGTATGGGCCACAGCGAACTACTATCACACATGCGTATGCTAACTGTCATACGTAATTTAGCGGGTGCAAGTTAAGTCGGTACGCGTACAACTGCGACTTGGCTTTCTCACGGCGTTCCAAGAAATAAACTATTTGCATCTCCGGGCTGTACACTGAGCAGTAGGGGCTGAAGTTCAGGTTCAGTCGGAGCGACAAGCAGAACCGTGGCACTGGCAAGTCGTATTGCTTCTGACTCTTGTAGCCTGTCAAGCAGTACACGTCCAGACTCTTCTCCACCTCCTTGCTTAGCAACACTGTTCGATGCGTGTCCTCGGCCTGTATTGTGACTTCGCCAATCATAGGAATGTCCTCAGCGAATGAGGTTAACCGGAAGCCCGTTGTCAGGTGGAATACAATCACTCGGCCGTCGTTCTGCACAGCAAGCAGATAGGTTACTAATAGGACGCTGGCGCTCAGCGGTCTGTGGAGAAAGCCGCGCCCAATTAGCAGGCTTGACTCCTCCGACATTGGCTTGCGCAGGTCGAACTGCATGATGACGTCATTGCTGCAAATCAAATTAATTGAATCAGTCAATGTTAAGAAAGGGCTCTTGATGCCTTACTTGCCTCTTGTTGGTTTAGTTGAGAGAGGGGCTTAATGTTGGTTAACTCGGGAGAGGGCCCTCTTGTTGGTTAACTTGGGAGAGGGCCCTCTTGTTGTTTTTCTTGGGAGAGGGCCCTCTTGTTGGTTAACTTGGGAGAGGGCCCTCTTGTTGTTTTTCTTGGGAGAGGGCCCTCTTGTTGGTTAACTTGGGAGAGGGCCCTCTTGTTGTTTTTCTTGGGAGAGGGCCCTCTTGTTGGTTAACTTGGGAGAGGGCCCTCTTGTTGGTTAACTCGGGAGAGGGCCCTCTTGTTGGTTAACTTGGGAGAGGGCCCTCTTGTTGGTTAACTTGGGAGAGGGCCCTCTTGTTGTTTTTCTTGGGAGAGGGCCCTCTTGTTGGTTAACTCGGGAGAGGGCCCTCTTATTGGTTAACTTGGGAGAGGGCCCTCTTGTTGTTTTTCTTGGGAGAGGGCCCTCTTGTTGGTTAACTTGGGAGAGGGCCCTCTTGTTGTTTTTCTTGGGAGAGGGGCCTCTTGTTGGTTTTCTTGGGAGAGGGGCCTCTTGTTGGTTAACTCGGGAGAGGGCCCTCTTGTTTGTTAACTTGGGAGAGGGCCCTCTTGTTGTTTTTCTTGGGAGAGGGCCCTCTTGTTGGTTAACTTGGGAGAGGGGCCTCTTGTTGGTTTTCTTGGGAGAGGGCCCTCTTGTTGTTTTTCTTGGGAGAGGGCCCTCTTGTTGTTTTTCTTGGGAGAGGGCCCTCTTGTTGCTTCACGGGTAGAGGGCCTTGTTAATATGCTAAGGACAAGATTTAGCCTTCACTTGGTTTACGGGGAAGAGATATTTCTATAAATATCGTTATTTCCATTGACTGACCGTCGATCAGTGACAAATATGTAGTTTTCGCAGAGTACCAAGCTGGTGAGATACCGGTGCCAGATCTCGTATTGGTCCAACACCTGGCCTTGCCTGTCGGCTTTGACCAGCTTGCCGTAGGGATGGGTGAGAAACACGACGAATTCGCTGCTAACTGCCATCGACGTTGCGGTAAGAAGCCAGGCCTGCACGCTGCGATCAATTTTGAGATTGTCCGCCCTGATGGCCAAGTTGCTGACAACGCCGTGATGCGGGTGCAGCACCAGCAGCCGGTTCTTGGTCTTGTCGAGCTCCAGCATCTCGGCCGGCTCGGTGGCGAAGGCTTCGTGAAACTGAAAGTACGAATTGTCTTCGTCGACTTGGCTGTTTGATTGATTTGCCGCGGTGGACGCATGGGTCATTTTTTATTAGAAATGCTATCGCTATTCCACTTTGTTAGACTAATTCTGAACTTTTCTAACGTATTTAGAGCAAAGTTCCTCAATATACAAAATTTCTCTAGCAGCAGTTTTACTCTATGGTGCGCCAGTGTCTATGAGCTAGGTGCGTGTGAATGTTAGATAAAGCTATATTTAACCTGAACTTGTCTATAATTATTGCATCAAATCATTAAGTGCATTCGAATTTTTTTTGGACCTAATTGAATGAAATGTTACATAGTTTTGTTAAAATTTAGAATTTTTTAAATTTCTATGTCTTCTATATAGTCTTTCTTAACAGTCACCTATCACTCCTAGCTGCCGTCACTCCTAGCTGTCATAACTGTCACTCCTAGCTGTCATCACTGTCACTCCTAGCTGTCGTCACTGTTACTGTCACTCTACCTGTCATCACTGTCACTCCTAGCTTCGTCACTGTCACTCCTAGCTGTCGTCACTGTCACTCCTAGCTGTCGTCACTGTCACTCCTAGCTGCCATCACTGTCACTCCTAGCTGTCATCACTGTCACTCCTAGCTGTCATCACTGTCACTCCTAGCTGTCATCACTGTCACTCCTAGCTGTCGTCACTGTCACTCCTAGCTGTCGTCACTGTCACTCTTCATTGTCAGGTTCACTCCTTGCAGAATGGTGGCCTCTGTTAGTCTTTGCTCCTTTTGGTCCCAATTGTTCAGCGTTCGGCCGCCACTCAGCGCGGGCCAAAAAGAATTCTATTTTTAATTTTATTATTTTTTCGTTTTATTTGATTTCGCTGTCGCCGCCGCTGATGTACATAAAAAACATACCGTTAAGCAAAGTTTTTGACAAACAAAACAGTGTGTAGTAATCAAATTTAGTTAACAGTTTTGGAGGATCAGTCATTATACAAGCAAGGCGACTGGTGGCCGGGTGACAATTTAGATCGAGCAAAATAAAATACGAAATATTCTGGCGAAAAAAAACTATACTGGAGCCTCCCAATTGGATATCACAGACTCAGATAACAAACTCGCACGAATGAACTGATGGGAAAATCGTCACTTAACTGTTCCGTGACCCAAATACCCGCCCACCCCCAAACAATAAGACGGACTCGGCGCCGCCTCAAATCTCGATGGGCTTTGGTCGCGGCTTTCTTATGTGCCGCATGTTGGAGCCGGGCTCCGTCGGCTTGAACGGCGCGTGCCCGCCGTACGGCCTGGGTATCGGCAGTTCAACCTCGTCGTTCGGAATGTAGGCGTTCGGTCGCGGCTCCGCCGTTGTGACGCCGCCATGACCGAGGACGTACTGCTCCTGCTGGGCTGCCTGCGCCGCCGCCTCCTGCCGCTCCGTCCGGCGCCGGTCTTCCACCATACGCGATTTCAACCATTCGGCTTCGATGTCCTCGGATGGCGGCTCGCCTCGTTCCATTCGCTGGTAGCAGGACTGCAGGTACTGCTGTTTGTCACGCACCTGCTGCTGCAGCTGCATGGCTGTGCTCATGAGCATGGTTAGCTCGGCTGTGCCGGCCTTCATCCGCTTTGTCACGGTACCCATGCGGTACTTGTAACCGTTGACTTCCTTCGCCAGGGCCAGGGTGTCGTGCTGGCCGGCCTTGCTGCGCCGTTCCAGCTGCTCAACCAACCGGCTGACCGCCTCCAGCAGCAGCTGCCGCTCCAACAATTGCTCCTCTTTGGCTGCCAGCCGGATTTCCATGTCCTCGCATTTGTTGTGCAGCTCTATGGGGCCCGGATCGGCGCCTTCCAGGTAGCGGAGCCGGCCGGCGTGCGTTGGATCCTCGGTGCGCGACTCCATCTGGAGCAGGCGGTCCTGGCAGATGCTCAGCTGGATTTGCAGCACAGTCAGCTCGTCCTCAATTTGGCGCTTCTTTGGCAGCTTCTTCTTGGCCAGCTGCACCTGGCGCTCCTCCTCTTTCAGCTGGAGTCGCAGGAAGTCGAGCTCCTCCTCGCGCTGGCGCAGCTCGAGTTCGCCGCGCTGAATGACGGCCTCCTGAACGCGGACCTTCTCCTGCAAGACGTAGACCTCTTCGTTGCGCTCTATGAGCTGCACGGCGCGATCGTTCAACAGCTGGACGGCCCGGTCGGACTGCTTTCGCAGCTGCACCATGGCCTCCTCGGAGGCGTTCACCAGGCCGTTGAGCTGGTTGATGTCCAGCTTGAGCTGCTCGCGTACCTCGCTTTGCTCGTCGTCGATGTGACGCTGCTTACTCACCTGCATTTTCATTTTATAAGGGTATTTTAGGTTTTTCCTTAATTCAGAAATATATACAAGTATTTGAATGAGCATTTAGTCCCACTGCACTCACATCGTTTCGCAGTTGATCTCGCATCACAATTGAATTAGCGTGTCGCAGGCGCAGCTTCTGCAGGTGCTTCTCCCGCATGCCGATGTTAGTCCGAAGGATCTCCACCTCGTTCTCCAGGATGCGGATTTTCTCCCGCATCTCGGCCGCCTTCTGCGCGGCTACTTGCACCAGGCTGACGCACTTGTTGCGCTCGTTCTTAATGACGTCGTACAGTTTGGCAAAATCTTTCAGCTTCACCTCCAATTCGCGATGCTTCTTCTGGTGATCCTGAATTTGAAGCTGACGACTTTTGAGGTCCTCAATAACTCGCTTGTGCCGCATCTCGGCCTTCATGAAGTCACGAGCCTTCTGCTCTCGCTCGTCGGCTTTGATAGCCGCCAGGCGGGTCAGCTCAATCACCTCGATGCGCAGGTCCTGCAGCTTGTACTGCAGCCGCTCCTCGTCCTCGATACTCTGCGTCACCTTCACTTGCTCTGCTGATGTTAGGGACGTCTCCTGGGCAACGTCGCGCTTAAAAGCTTCGACCTCTTTGTCAAGGACTGCCCTTCGTTTTTCCATGGACCCGTCGTCGCGAGGCATGCTTTCGTAATTCTGTTTTGTTTTCTCGTGCACCTGTTTGATCAGGGTCAGCGCATCTTCGCTGGCCTTCTCCTGAAGCTGCGCTTTCTTTAACGATTTGAGCTCCCGTTCCTTTTCGCGTGCCTTCCGGCTGTGTGTCTCCATCAGGTTGCGGCGCTCCAGGTTCAGGTGGCGCAGGTTCATATCGATAGTGGCCCTGTCAGTCACCGCCGTCATCTCTTTCTGCCGCAGTTCCTCAAGATCGCCGTTGATTCTGTCCAGCGTCTCCTGGCTCTTCGTGTTGCTCGCAATCTGCTGGGTGGTGTGATGCTTCACCGTCTCAAGCTCTTTGGCTAGGCGGCGCGATGCCTCCTCCAGGCTCTCTAGCTGGTTTTGCATTGCGTCTATCTCCGTTTGTCGCTCCCGGGTTTCCTTCTCAGTGTCAGTCTTCTGCTTGCGCACTCGTTCTGTCTCTTTGTTTAGCTGGGTTGGCAGGCCGCTGACCTTGATTAGGTCCGACTTCTTCTGGTCTAAGTATTCCTTAACTTTTTCCAGCTCCTCCCGCAGCTCGGCAGTCTGCTGCTCCAGCTCGCGTTTTGCTTCTGTTGTCTTCTTCTGCTCGCGTTTTCGCTTGTTGATGTCGTCCTGCAGCTCCAAACCGTCCTGCTCCAGCTGCTTGCGCCGTTTTTCAATGTCGTCAGCCTTGGGAATTCTATCGTATTCGCGCTTGAGAATGTCCCGCTCCTCCTTTAGGCACTGAATCTTGTACTCAAAATCGTAGACCCTCTCCTCAGTCAGCAGCAGTTCATTGTTGTACTTCAGCAACGTTTCGCGCAGCTTCTCAGCCTCCGAGGAGACATTGTCCGGAAAGTTGTCTTGCTTGCCTAGTTCAGCTCGCTGGTGTTCCAACTCAAGAGTGTGCTGCTTGGCCTGCTGTAGCAGCTGGAACTCCGAATCGCGCGACCGTTTCAAGAACTCGAACAGCTGCATGTACTTAGCTTTGAAGATGGCCACCTCGGTGCCCGTCAGCTTGCCCTGGTTGAACATGTCGTCCAAGTTCTTAAATGCCGGACTGTTGCTTACAGCCATCTGGCCCTCGGACTCCAGCGTTGCTTTCGTTGGCGGCAGCGCGTACACCGGGGCTTCGTAATCATCGTCTACGTCTGGCAGATCGCCGCTGTCAGCTGGACTAGCCGGCTCCAGGCCGAAGGCGTCCTCGTCATCGGCGTCTTCTTCGTCGCCCTGCGTCACATCAGCGGGCAGCTCCTCTTCCTCATCAAGTTCGCCTCGCTTTGCGGCGTCATCGTCGTCACCAAGCGATGCCATATCGCCGTGACAGTAGCTGCTCTGCCTTGGCTAGCGTTTCTCAATGTAGGCCGCTTTTAGTTGTATTTTTCAGCGAAGAAAATCGTTCGCTGCAGCTTTGGAAAAGTTCTACTTTTTGTCAACTTTCTATTAAGCCTCTCTTCTTTTGCTCGCCATGAAATTATTGTGCATTCAAATTCGCGCCTTAGCAACTGGCCTTAGCAACGGCTCCAATGCGCATTTTTCTTCTGGGGTTTGAGCGTGAGAGTTCTAGCAGGAATGTACAAGCCCAATCTGTGCACAGGCCCATGAGACTGGAGTATGAAAACTGAACAAATGCGCTTCTACCCCCCAGGTGGATAGGGCGAATGCTGGCAGTTTTAACTTCTCTCCTCCTCCTCTTTACTTCTCTTTCCAACGCATGTTCTCTCAGCCAGAGTGTCAAGTGTAACACTGGCCTGCGCCCCCCCCACCCCAGTTTTTTGGCCGTGCACCCCACCTGCCCGCGTGCAATTGTCAGTACAGTGATAAAACTACACTCATAAACTGCATAATTTTATTATATGCAGGCATGCCTACTGGTGTACATTTTCTAGTAGTAGCATCAATGGGCATTTATTTTATACCTTATTTACGTCTTTGCGTAAATATTTACATTACCAGGATAAAGTAAAATGCCAAATGTTTTTTTACATGGTCAAAGGATGATTTCCACTATTTATAGACGTCTTTTCTCTATTAATTGTTGCCTGTCTGGTTTTGTCATATGACGAAGCAGGGACTACTAAATACTAGTAGTCCCTGTGGCAAAGCTACTCGTGATAAAATTTATGCATGCAATTGTCAAACTACCAAAACCATGTATTGGCAACTTACTAATATATGTAATATCTTTGAAATTTTCTGCATTGTAAAAGAAAAAAAATTACTGAGAAAGGCAATTGAAGAAATTTGAGATGACAGGACAGGAATGATCCTAACTGAGACAAGAAATACATGTATAGTAGTGATTCAAGCGTATCATGAAATCAGGGATCATGCACATATTCTGTTCTGAAAATATAGGCTGAAAAGTCTGAATGGTGAGCATAATGAATTGAAGATGTTAGCCTTGGATAAGGGATAATTCATAGTGATAGGACCAATACCTGAAGTATTTTATATGATGGGGACTATAACTGATTACTTTAGAGAACTTTGAAAATGTACTGCGTTAAATGAATCCGTGTATTATATGATTTGCATCTTTTATTCATATACGCTCGTTCATGTATCTGCGTTGTTACGAGTTTTAATACATGTAGGACGGTCTCGATCACCGCCTCGATCAAAGCCTCTGTCTGGCGGTCCGGCATGGTCTCGAACTGCAGGACTGACCCTATTCGTGCGGATAAGTCCTCGGCGACGCTGCAGGTCATCGAACACGCCATGCAGGAACCATGCAGACCGCCGAGGTAGACGAACTGCAAACTGTGTGGAAGAATTCTGTCGCCTAACCGTCAGCAACTCGGCAAAAAATGGCAGCCTTGATGCTATATTTAGTTCGGAACGCAGAGTACAATGGTCTTCTGCGCATTGACCACCAGGCCAACGCTCGCCGCAAAGGCAACCAGCCTCTTTGCTTGAAGGATGTCTCGTCGAAGTCTAACAGACTGCCCGGGTGTTAAAGCAGAAAGCGGTCGTGTTGCACTCAAATGCTTCTTGACGTTTCTGCAGCTCTCGAAGAAAATCTGCGTCTACATATATCTGTACCTGTATTTAATAAATTTTAACAACACCGAGTAACCCAGCCGCTGTTTTAAACTCTTGTCACACTCCGTTTCATTTTGCATAACTGCATAACTTTAGCGTGGTGCGTTTTTTATTTCAATAGCTACGACTTAGCGCACGATGATTTGACTAACTTCAATTTATTCCATCAAATCCAATGCTTGCAACTAATTTTTGTCTGCAAAAAAACATTTTGGCCTGGCAAATGTTATTACTTTGCCGCAAATACGGACCGAACCCTCGTTTACAAAGTTACAGATCGTGCCTCGTTCACCGTGGTCTTTCGTGATTGAAGTTTTGGAGCTACCTTACAAGCGAATGTCACCGACTGATTTGGGATCAAGGACATAATTTGAACAAGGCTCCACAACCCTTACCCTTGATATTTTTACGTTAATTTTTTAAAGGGACGATCAATCTATAGAGTGAAATATATTGTAACTCCCAAGAACTTAAGTTTCATCTGAAAATTATTATGGTTACAATTAAACGCCTGTCATGATTAGTTAAAATGAGTTAATAACAAATAAATAACCGTTAACGAATTTAAAACAACAAAATGTAGCACATCTGCTTGATTGAATTAAATATTATTTAAATATGATTAATATTAACTAATGCTTATGTTACGTACTTTTTCATTAAATATTAATTGCTCTAATTGTTTGCGTTTTAATCCCTGAATATTCACTTCGAAATACTTTATTAATTATTTTTGTTTAAATATATTCGAACTGCTAAATCATTGCGAACTCTTATGATTGGCAAGCATTCTTATGCTAGGCGCCAATCATAGAGTTCTATCGTCGTTGTTTTTGATCCAGTAATTTAGAGCCGAATTTGAATTGCGGCCTTGAATTCGCTCTTCATTACAATGGCGACCACGCCAGCTGGACCTGCAACTCTGGTGGTGGATAATAAGAATTACCCGTGGACCATTGAATACTCAAGGAAGGCGAGCTATGGCATGGAATTCTTTAGTACGAGCGTATGCGTCGTTGTAATGGGCAAGTAAGTTATGCCCAGTGTCACTTCGAGGACTTTGAGGAGTATGGCTTGACCCCAGCTGAGCTTCGGGCCATCTTGTTCTTGTGCGACCAGGATTTGGATGGTTGGCTCGATCGTCAAGAATATTACTGGGTTAGGCATATGATCGACGTGCGCTTGGAGCTCGGAATTCTTCCACCGGCTGCTCAGATGATGTTGCCGGCCAGCAGCCCGGCGCAGGCGCAGCAGTCGGCCAGCAGCCCGGCGCAGGCGCAGCAGTCGGCCAGCAGCCCGGCGCAGGCGCAGCAGTCGGACAGCAGCCCGGAGCAGGCGCAGCAGTCGGACAGCAGCACACGGCAGGCGCAGCAGTCGGCCAGCAGCCCGGCGCAAGCGCAGCAGTCGGCCAGCAGCCCGGCGCAGGCGCAGCAGTCGGACAGCAGCCCGGCGCAGGCGCAGCAGTCGGACAGCAGCACACCGCAGGCGCAGCAGTCGGACTGCAGCCCACTGCAGCAGCAGCAGTCGGCCAGCATCTCATCGCCGGTGCATCAGTCGGCCATCAGCTCGGCGCAGCAGCAGAAGTCGCCCAGCAGCTCATTGCAGGCTAGCAGCACGGTGCCGCAGTCGTCCAGCAGCTCATTGCAGGCGAAGCAGTCGGCTAGCAGCCCGGTGCAGCAGGCGGCAAGCAGCCCGGTGCAGCAGGCGGCAAGCAGCCCGGCGCAGCAGGCGGCAAGCAGTCTGGCGCAGCAGGCGGCAAGCAGCCTAGCGCAGCAGGCGGCCAATCACTCTGTGCAGCAGGCAGCAAGCACCCCGACGCAGCAGGCGGCAAGCAGTCTGGCGCAGCAGGCGGCAAGCAGCCTAGCGCAGCAGGCGGCCAATCACTCTGTGCAGCAGGCAGCAAGCACCCCGACGCAGCAGGCGGCAAGCACCTCGGCGCAGCAGGCGGCAATATGGGCCAAGCGACGAAGGCCTCAGCTTGCTGCTCACCGATGGCAACGGCACCGCCATGTGCGTCAGCGACGACAGCGAAGGAGGCAACCCGTGCGCACGAGCCGGCAGAAAGTGGGGCAAGGCCCAAGAGCATTGCGACCGCAGTTTGGCCGGCCGATTACGATAACGGGGCTGACCAAAGACAACCCGACATGGCCGACGCAGGAAGCTGCCAACTGCCGACCAACAAGAGCTGCAGAAATTTTGGAGAAGCCCCTGATAGAGGCCCGGTTCATCATCGGTGCGGTATGCGGGCCGGGTTGAAAGGCGCAGCTTTTCGGAATCGGAATCAGGCTATTGGCTAATACCGCCCCTTGACCACTGCATCAGGACTATGGACTCGGATGACGTGCGAAGATCGGGTCGGGCGCATGCGTTGCGATCTGCAAGCTGCGGTGCACGCGTTGATACGCTCGTACAGGCCCAGGACCGGGAAGTTAGTTTTTCTTTTTTCAGTAAAGTACGTACCGTATTTTTTGTTATCGAGTGCCAGCCTGCGGAGCATTTTCGGCTAGCCTAGCCAGATGCGTCTGCCTTGTTGTGGCACAGTTTCTGCGATAGTGCGCGCATGTACAGTATGCTGTGTTTAAAACGTGACTCTGCTGCATTTCAGTCAGTTTCTACTGCTAGTACTGAAGCACAGATTTCTCACGATTGGCTGTTTTTCCGTTTGGTTCGCCAAAATCTGTCAGACCCCGTCTAAGAACTGCAGATTTTTTTGCGCTGACTGTGTAAGCGCTTTTGTTTTTTTGATTAAAATGTAATACTGTATTTTTTGCAGAGCATCAATGAGGACATTGATTTCTTTATTGAGAGGGAGCATTTGTAGCACAGATCTGCTTGATTGAATTAAATATTATTTAAATATGATTAATATTAACTAATGCTTATGTTACGTACTTTTTCATTAAATATTAATTGCTCTAATTGTTTGCGTTTTAATCCCTGAATATTCACTTCGAAATACTTTATTAATTATTTTTGTTTAAATATATTCGAACTGCTAAATCATTGCGAACTCTTATGATTGGCAAGCATTCTTATGACCGTCCTTCAGTTAGCACAACGAAGCAAAAATAATTTTTTAGAAAAATTTTTATGAAGTGTGCCAGAGCTGATTTTTTTGTAGGAGGTTGTGCCACTGCTGAATTGAATGTGCCAGGTGCTTTTGAAGTAAATGTGATTGATTACAGTGATTTATATAGGTTTTAATTGCTCGATTTTTGTGCTAGATTTTGTGCTAGTAGATTGTGGCCTCATTATTAGTGTGCCACGTTTCTTGTGCGTGTTTTCCTGAATATAAGATAATTGTCTCGAGCTTTAATTCTATTAACACAAAATTAATACAACACCTTTACCGCAGGTCAGTTTTCTTTGTTATACTTTTTATATTTTTTTCCGCGCGCCAAATTAAATATCACGTGGCATACCGTGTCATAAAGTAATTATAATATCATTGCATTAGAAAAATAGTGGCATTTCATTATTTAGAAACATATACTACAAAAGAAAACAACACATGTTAGTCAATACAAATAGAGAGGGAATCTGAATATATTGCTGCAGTCTGTTCTCAGAGGTAGTAAAATGAAACTGAGATTGAATAGAAAGCATGGCTAAACTGTCGATAATCTTTTAGAAATACTGAATTACATAATAAAGCAGGGTGTGCATGAATATACATTTTTTGTATATTTTTGTATTTTGTATATTTGTATATTTTGTATTTTGTATTTTGTAAATAGAACAAAGCATATGCTTCTGCAATGCTAATGTTTTATATCTAAATTTCATTTCATAATTATTTTGCTTCGTTACATTAACTCATGTAGAGTAGATGCCTGTATAGCACGAATTGAATTTGATTCGTCACTGTTTAGCTCAAGACAGACTTTTTCTAATGCAATGATATTATAATTACTTTATGACACGGTATGCCACGTGATATTTAATTTGGCGCGCGGAAAAAAATATAAAAAGTATAACAAAGAAAACTGACCTGCGGTAAAGGTGTTGTATTAATTTTGTGTTAATAGAATTAAAGCTCGAGACAATTATCTTATATTCAGGAAAACACGCACAAGAAACGTGGCACACTAATAATGAGGCCACAATCTACTAGCACAAAATCTAGCACAAAAATCGAGCAATTAAAACCTATATAAATCACTGTAATCAATCACATTTACTTCAAAAGCACCTGGCACATTCAATTCAGCAGTGGCACAACCTCCTACAAAAAAATCAGCTCTGGCACACTTCATAAAAATTTTTCTAAAAAATTATTTTTGCTTCGTTGTGCTAACTGAAGGACGGTATTCTTATGCTAGGCGCCAATCATAGAGTTCTATCGTCGTTGTTTTTGATCCAGTAATTTAGAGCCGAATTTGAATTGCGGCCTTGAATTCGCTCTTCATTACAAAAAGAACAGGCAACCCTTGGCGCCACGCCACTAGTTGTAAATCATAAGCAGATGACTAGCAGATTGATCATATTGTATATTGAAACAAAACAGGCATAGCAAAGAAGGTCAGTAGCTGATAGGGAAAGGGTGTTGCTATTTTGCGGCCCGGCCCGGCCCGGTCCGGCCCAGGCCGGGCCGTGAATTCATCAATTATCTTAACAAAAGACACATAAGTTCATGTGTCTTGCTCACTTGTTGCTTCAAGTAAATGTTTTGAGCTACGTTTGCTACGTTTTGCTTTGCTACGTTGACTGTTCTATGACGACCAATTTATTTTCATTTCGACAGTTTACAGGTCTTATTTTAGAAGCGATCTTACCTCTCCACACCAGGTGTTGACAATGAAATACGTCTATATGGCCTTTTCGATCACGCAGATTTGATGGTTATGTGCTCTTACCGATCATGGTCGCTTGATCAAAGAACAAAGATCATGTTCGGAGTAACAAACTAAGCTATGTATACATTTCACATTAGCCGATCTAATTATTTCTGTAATTGCGGCATTGCCAACCATAATCAAGGACAAGGCGTAGGCAAAGTTTAATACATAATTAGACCTAGCCAACCTTATAATACTGCTATTGCTTTATGTCATGTCTATGTGTATGTCATTATATTGATAGATTGTATGTAGCTTGTATAGTAGATACTCTCTATAAAAAGTAGCTACTTCGTCTTCACTGTGCTGTGCTTGAAATTGCGATTGAAGTAGGAAAAAGGCTTTTATAAGCATAGGCTAGGCCT